>OZ001655.1:26247663-26633909 GCA_963924145.1 Pyrausta purpuralis
GAAGACCTATCCATAGACACCCCACACGCATAGGTTTGACTAAAAAAAAATTTTTTGGTATTCATAAAGATGAAATAAGAAACCAAAAATTTGCGCACGCGCGGGACTTGAACCAGCAACCTTTTGGCAAACCGGGCCAAACGCT
This sequence comes from Pyrausta purpuralis, assembly GCA_963924145.1. Lineage (NCBI taxonomy): Eukaryota > Metazoa > Arthropoda > Insecta > Lepidoptera > Crambidae > Pyrausta > Pyrausta purpuralis. The sequence goes on from OZ001655.1 coordinate 26,247,809, forward strand.
CTTACCAATTGAGCTACCGTGCTGTTAGTCCGACCCTGCGAAATTTGTGGTTTCTTATGAAAACGTCAATTGCGTGACGCTTAGCGCCATCTAGCCGTCTGTCTATGAAACAGATGGCCCAAGCAGTTATTCTTTACAGAATAAATTCAACTTGGAAATTGATGTCGCTTCGCTATCTAATGCTTTAGAATGTTTTAACACTCACAGTGTCATATTTTATATTCATAAAGATGAAATAAGAAACCAAAAATTTGCGCACGCGCGGGACTTGAACCAGCAACCTTTTGGCAAACCGGGCCAAACGCTCTTACCAATTGAGCTACCGTGCTGTTAGTCCGACCCTGCGAAATTTGTGGTTTCTTATGAAAACGTCAATTGCGTGACGCTTAGCGCCATCTAGCCGTCTGTCTATGAAACAGATGGCCCAAGCAGTTATTCTTTACAGAATAAATTCAACTTGGAAATTGATGTCGCTTCGCTATCTAATGCTTTAGAATGTTTTAACACTCACAGTGTCATATTTTATATTCATAAAGATGAAATAAGAAACCAAAAATTTGCGCACGCGCGGGACTTGAACCAGCAACCTTTTGGCAAACCGGGCCAAACGCTCTTACCAATTGAGCTACCGTGCTGTTAGTCCGACCCTGCGAAATTTGTGGTTTCTTATGAAAACGTCAATTGCGTTACGCTTAGCGCCATCTAGCCGTCTGTCTATGAAACAGATGGCCCAAGCAGTTATTCTTTACAGAATAAATTCAACTTGGAAATTGATGTCGCTTCGCTATCTAATGCTTTAGAATGTTTTAACACTCACAGTGTCATATTTTATATTCATAAAGATGAAATAAGAAACCAAAAATTTGCGCACGCGCGGGACTTGAACCAGCAACCTTTTGGCAAACCGGGCCAAACGCTCTTACCAATTGAGCTACCGTGCTGTTAGTCCGACCCTGCGAAATTTGTGGTTTCTTATGAAAACGTCAATTGCGTGACGCTTAGCGCCATCTAGCCGTCTGTCTATGAAACAGATGGCCCAAGCAGTTATTCTTTACAGAATAAATTCAACTTGGAAATTGATGTCGCTTCGCTATCTAATGCTTTAGAATGTTTTAACACTCACAGTGTCATATTTTATATTCATAAAGATGAAATAAGAAACCAAAAATTTGCGCACGCGCGGGACTTGAACCAGCAACCTTTTGGCAAACCGGGCCAAACGCTCTTACCAATTGAGCTACCGTGCTGTTAGTCCGACCCTGCGAAATTTGTGGTTTCTTATGAAAACGTCAATTGCGTGACGCTTAGCGCCATCTAGCCGTCTGTCTTTCGCCCCCTTAACTGTCAATATTTTTTATTTTTTGTATGAGAATCGATAAGCGGTTAACAAGACACATCTTCCTACCAAATTTCAATTATGTAATGCTTATAGTTACAGAATAAAATGGCTGTGACATACGGACGGACAGACAGACAGACAAACAGACAGACAGACTTGACGAAACTATAAGGGTTCCGTTTTTTGCCATTCGGCTACGGAACCCTTATAACAGTGATCCACCAGGGGTGGATCACCACTAGGAGGATCAGACTGGAATAAACCGTTCAAACTTATATTCGTTGTACTTGTATTTGTCAAGATGTACATCATGTATGTTTCAAAATTGACACTCGCTTAGTTTAAAAGTTAGATAGGGGGGACAATTTTACTACTTTGGAAGCGTCTATTTGTCAAACGTTAGACTTTTAGAGAAAAATACTTTAGAAATCTAGACGTCATTTTAAAAGACCTATCCATAGACACCGTATACTCATAGATTTGACCCTACACATTTTTTTTAGGTTTTAGTTTCATGGTTGGTAGAATACATCTACCTTCTAAGTTTCAACTGTATAATACTAATAGTTTCAAAATAAAGTGGCTGTTGCATACGGACGGTCAGACAAACAGACAGACTTGGCAATACTATATGGGTTCCGTTTTTTGCACTTCGGCTACGGAACCATAAAAACTGATTTAAAATCCGCTGCGTAGTTTGATTTAAGCATACATTCATACAGACAGCGGGAAGCGACTTTGTTTTTTAATACTATGTAGTGATATAAATAGCAAACTGCACTTGTAAAAATCAACTTTGGCTGTTGTGTTTCTCAATTTGATGCCCAATTCCTCTATTACTCTAACCCAAACTTTAAAATCAATAAAAATAAAAATCGGAATAAAAAAAAAATTGCTATTTATATTATAAGTTTGTATAGTGACAAAACACTATAAAAATAAAATAATAATTATACTATGTAGTGATTTAACAATACTTTTTTTCCGCAAGTGTTTATTAATGCAGTACAGTTTGTACAAAAATAAGAATTGTATGCAAAAAGATATGTTTCCGCCCGGGATCGAACCGGGGGCCTTCTGCGTGTTAGGCAGATGTGATAACCGCTACACCACGGAAACGATGGCTTATGAGTTGAAATACTGTTTCAATTCCAACGCCCGTGCTGCTTATGTCAAGTTGCGTCACTCGTCACGTGACCTTTGATAAAGTGTTCTTCGCGTGTAAAAATTACGCTCTACATTCTTTATCAAATGAGATAAAGATATTTATTTACTAAACATGTGTACATAAATGATGACAATAAAATAGTGATTATAGTATCAACATGTTTTGCCAACATTCGGCATGTAAAAATGACATTGAAAGTGAACAAATAATATTTAAATGTCCAAAAGGCAGACATAATTCTAACAAATCATAATTAAATAATAATAATTGATAAAAAAGAAACAATGTAAAATTAAATTATATATGAAAATGACAAAATTTGTCATCTAAAAATTCTTGTACATTATAATTGCATTTATCGATCAAGATTACTTTAAGTTTATTTTTAAATAGGTCCTTATTCAAAAGTTTTAAGTAATTATGCAGTCTGTTGTAAATGCTGTTCGAAGTATCAAACCATAGGCAGCAATGCGCTCAAATAAATGAGGGTTGCATTTCACAAATAGAGCGGTTTCCACAATGTATAATGACGGAAGTGTCAAAACTTTCTGAACATACCTTTACTTTATCAGTAGTAGGTATTATTGAATATCTATAAATAATAAAAAGTACCTATTGTATTCCAAATGCCATCTTCTATAATTTTCTGGTTATCGCCTTTAGGTACGGACAACAGCACGTCAAGGTAAACACTGCGGTGTCTTATCCCGTTGTAATAAGGCCTAGTTTCCAACAAAAGTGGGTAACATGATGTGCTGGTGACTGTACCTATCTAAAGTAAAACGTTATTGGCCCTAGCTGGTTAATCATAAGTAAACTAATGCAATCAGTACGTGTAGATCAATAGTAACTTTGAAAACCTCCGTGGTGTAGTGGCTGAGCACGCTGGTTTTAAGCCGTCGCCGCTCCGAGGTCCCGGGTTCGATTCCCGGTCGGGTCAATGTAGAAATCAAAATTTTCTATATTGTCTCGGGTCTGGGTGTTGTGGTACCACCGTTGTGTCTGATTTCCATAACACAAGTGCATTAGCTACTTACTTTGGGATCAGAGCAATGTATGTGATTGGTGTACAACTCGAAATAAAGACATTTTTCTAAGTATAGTCAGAATACAATGCAAAAATTAATAATCAAAATAATCAGTCCGTGTTTCTCAACCCTATTTGTCTAGCTTAATAAAGATCACCTCAATCCAGAGTCGTTAAGAACAATTATCAACTATCTCAGACAGCTACCCCCTCCCCCCACTCCTTACACGGTGGGTGGTGGGGAGGGCTGACCTAATGATGCTTTATGCGCTGATATATTATCATATTAACGGCGCCATTTCTGTTATTAGAGCAGGTAATGGCGCAACTAAGTTGAGGGCAGCTCTTGGGAGACATCGGGTACTTGAGACGTAGTACTGCTGATTGGATAAGGTTGAGGTTTCCAGTTAGTAAGTTTGACGGTTAAGTTTGGTACTAAGGTTCAGATATTTATAGTCAACCACTATTTAAAACATAATATTAAATATATATGCTAGTATTAAACAACTTAGTAGACGTAGAATTTCAACATGAAATCATCGGCGATTATATAATACACATTTTTATATATTTAGCAGATCTAAATAAGACTTTTTTATTAGGGTTCCGTAACCGATTGGCAAAAAATTGTCTGTCCGTCTGCATGTTGACACTTAGTAGGTAGATGTATCCTGTCAACCGCTTTACGTTTATCATACAAAAATAATTTCATGAAACCTGGAAATAAAATGTCAAACCTATGCGTGTAGGGTGTTTATAGATAGGTCTATTTAAATGGCATCGAGGTTCTAGAACTATTTTCTCTAAACGTCTAGCGTTGAGAGATAGACGCTTCCGCAATGGTAAAATGGTAGTCCCAGTGTGTGAGTTTTGTAAAAAATACATGATGTACATCTTGACAAAGACTTTCAACGAATTTGGTTTAAATGAGATCGAACTAGTAGCTTCGAGATAGAGCACATTTTCAATAACCGCAAACATAACTTTGTAATTCATAAAATTAAAAATACGGTTATGAAATAAGAAACCAAAAATTTCCGCACGGGCGGGACTCGAACCAGCAACTTTCAACTCGAACCAGCAAAAAAAATGGTTTCTTATTTCATAATAATAATTATGAAATATGACACTGTGAGTGTTAAAATCATTCTAAACAAAAAAAAAGTTATATTGGCTGTTAACAAAATGTTATGGTATTTTGCCGACTTTGATGCGGTTTTCAGAAAATCATTTGTTATATTAAAAGATTTTAATAACTATTTTACTTCAATCAGGTACATTGTAACATACAAAATAACTAAAAACGACGTTTTTTTTGTAAAATATAAATCGCTGCAAAAACACTAGACGGCTTATAATAACGCTAATAGGAGAAACAAACTCATTTGAAGTCGGCGCATGAGATCAACCGTAACAGACAGCAGCAGTCTACCTACGCAAATCAAGTATACACGAAAAAAAAATTTTTAGGCAACATGATCAGTGACTGTATAAAGCTAAACTTGTCAACTTATTTGAACGAAATTAGATTTCGCCAGAATGTTTCAGATTTATTATTTACCAAATAACGTCAGATACAAAAACGCGTAAATATTTATACACAAATCTGCCGCGTGTCAACCCGCGGCTGCCGACGGGTCGGAAAGGCCAAAATTAAAAACAAATGACCCAGAAAATACACCAACTCCGCGATTTGATTAAATTAAGAGGAAAATACCTCACAGCTTCCAAATTGAAGGTTCGCTTTTCTCGCCGTGATATTAAAAAGGTTCCGTTGGCGACAACGAGTTCTTTTTGCAAATATGCCGATTTGCATTAATTTATTCTGTTTACGGCTGAATAGCCTTTTGTCATATTTCAGGGGCGCTCGGAAAATATTCCTTGTATTTTTTTTAAAATGACAGTTTCTGAATTATGTAGGTATAAGTTAGTAGTCAGTAGTAAAAGCAAAAATTTTAAATAGAGACTTAATATCTGATAACATCGAATACGAAATTACATGTACGAATTACAATACAAGTTGATACATGAATATTTAAAGGCTTTAAGGTGATCGTAGCGCAGTGGTAGCAGCGCTTCGGTAGTGATACCGAAGAGCAACCTACGGCGCGGTCGTGTTTGGATGGGTGACCATTCCGACCATATGAGTGACGTATATCACGAGCATCTCCGTGCTTCGGAAGGCACGTTAAGCCGTTGGTCCCGGATAATATCGCTTGATATTAGTCGTTAAGCCTAGTCAGAGACCTTATGGGCGGTTTGATAACATCTGACAGCAGTGTTAGTCACTTGCCTTGCAAACACCCCTCTGCCAATTCGCACTGAGCCCGCGTGGTGGAGTATGGCTCAAACTACCTCATAGTTGAGGTAAGGCCTTTGCCCAGCAGTGGGACGTCACAGGTTAACTTTACTTACATGAACATTTTTAAGTAAGTTTTTTCATGTAAGGAAAATATTAAAATTGTCTAGTTTGACCATTACTGACCAAAACACGCGATTGTCCAGCGCTCACGTAACTCAATTATATTGAAAACTGAACCCGAAACAATAATTCTTAGGCAACACTAAACTCCATATGGTGGACAATTTAAACTTAAACCGCGATAACCCCAAACTACCGGACGGCAATAAAACTTAGTCGTTAACGGTTAATTAGAGACAGTGTCCGATAGATCGCGATTTATAACACAATTTTAACCCTCAAGATGGCAGCGTGGTATATCGGATCGGATGACTGATAAAGTGTGGTCGCCCTCGCCTCAGGCTATTGCTCCCAGGGGACGGTTTCTTGGTGGACATCGGTCGGTAACACAATGTGTTTGACTTGATATCACGTTTAGCGTCTGTTGAACGGTTTTCGACGTCACGTTATTTTTTGTTCGCTAGTTTCATTTAGTAAAATTGCGTCTTAAATTTTCATTAAGTATTTGTTAAAAATATTAGTTGCAAATTATTAATTTATAGCGGTACCGCGCAATCCCCCAGCGACCGCGTGTTTTGAGTTTGCTCTCTTCCCTCCCATTGCAGCGTGATTTCTTATAGCCTAAAACCATCATTGATAAATAAGCTATCCAACGCAATATTTTATCAAATAAGTCCAGTAGTTAATTCAAATCTTTTTCTTGTTGATAAGTGTTACTATAATATAAATGACTTTCTTTATGATAAATTTTGACCATTAGAATTGATTATTACTTTTTATTACTGACTCAGTAATAATAATTGTTTGATTTGATTCAAATATTGACATTACATATTTACATGCCGAGTTTAAGGTAAAACACGTTGATACTAACTAAATGTAATTAATAAGCGCCTGTACACGTGTTTACGTAAATAAATACATCTTTCTTTCTTCCTTTGCTTCTTTAGCGCGTTCTAACAAACAAATTCTTCAGCTTTTTAACATTAGTGTAGATTTATTAATTTAAATGTTTCTTCTGAATATTTTTGATTGTGATAGTGATACTGATGGTACTGGTATATAAAGCACCAAAACCAATTTTGAATGTCTTCCTCAGTAATGCAATTCACCAATGTAAGTATTTTATTATGTACAATACAAGCAAATAGCCAAATTAATGTAACCTATTTTCTAATAAAACGGCTCTGCAGCTTCCTCTATCCCCAGATTAGAGATAGGCGTAAGAACATACCGTATCGTCGCGAGATCGTATTGCTGTCGCGTAAATCACGACGGCCGCGCGTGCACAGTTGGTCATTCTGACCCCTCGACAGGGTGCTGGTTATGGTTAATGTTAGTTTTTGGTTAAAATTGTGCGTAATTACTGTGGCATTGTGATCAAAGCGAAAATTTTTCAGTAGCTTGATCCATACTTCGAGTATGTTATAACCAAAAGAGTTATTTATTATTTCACAATGTCGACGCAACGTCGCCTTAAACCTCACATTCTATAAGAATATTGGAATGAAAATAATCTATGTTTTTTTTACTTAGACGCGATATTTCGCAAAGTAAGTATGGTATCCTTAAAATCTATACTAATATTATAAAGCTGAAGAGTTTGTTTGTTTGTTTGTTTGAACGCGCTAATCTCAAAAACTACTGGCCCGATTAGATTTTGTTTTTTTACGTTGGATAGTCCATTTATCGAGGAAGGCTTTAGGCTATATAACATAAAGATACGACTCATAAGACCACAGCAGAAATGAAAAATGTTGCAAATACGGGAGAAAGATATTCTTTTTGAGAGCTTCCGCTGCATACGCTGCGGAAACCGCTTAAGTTACACAAAATCATGTATGACAGGATTGTTCAGCATTAAGAATTCTATAATAAAGTCCGCGACAGCATATGTCTATCTTTTATGGTTGACTTACTACAACCTTTTTTATGTTAATAAATTTGTAAAAAAATAATGCATTATTTTTAGAGGTGTATTATACACACTGGTATTTATTCTTATCAAAATAAATACATTCATCATCACGAGCATTTCATTTAGAACCAAGTTGCCCTTTATATAATTTGATTTCAATAAATATCTTAGGAGCTATCACAGTTTTAACATAACTCCGCACCAAAATAATGTTCGCAGCTTAAGTACGTGCGCTTGCGCTAATCTATACTAATAATATTATAAAGCTGAAGAGTTTGTTTGTTTGTTTGTTTGAACGCGCTAATCTCAAAAACTACTGGCCCGATTTGTTTTTTTTTTTTACGTTAGATAGTCCATTTATCGAGGAAGGCTTAGGAAGATACGACTCATAAGACCACAGCAGAAATGAAAAATGTTGCGAAAACGGGAGAAAGATATTCCTTTTGAGAGCTTCCGCTGCATACGCTGCGGAAACCGCTTAAGTTACACAAAATCATGTATGACAGGATTGTTCAGCATTAAGAATTCTATAATAAAGTCCGCGACAGCATATGTCTATCTTTTATGGTTGACTTACTACAACCTTTTTTATGTTAATAAATTTGTAAAAAAATAATGCATTATTTTTAGAGGTGTATTATACACACTGGTATTTATTCTTATCAAAATAAATACATTCATCATCACGAGCATTTCATTTAGAACCAAGTTGCCCTTTATATCATTTGATTTCAATAAATATCTTAGGAGCTATCACAGTTTTAACATAACTCCGCACCAAAATAATGTTCGCAGCTTAAGTACGTGCGCTTGCGCTAATCTATACTAATAATATTATAAAACTGAAGAGTTTGTTTATTTGTTTGAACGCGCTAATCTCAAAAACTACTGGCCCGATTTGATTTTTTTTTTACGTTAGATAGTCCATTTATCGAGGAAGGCTTTAGGCTATATAACATAAAGATACGACTCATAAGACCACAGCAGAAATGAAAAATGTTGCGAAAACGGGAGAAAGATATTCCTTTTGAGATCTTCCGCTGCATACGCTGCGGAAACCGCTTAAGTTACACAAAATTCATGTATGACAGGATTGTTCAGCATCAAGAGTTCTATAATAAAGTCCGCGACAGCATATGTCTATCTTTTATGATTGACTTACTACAACCTTTTTTATGTTCATAAATTTGTAAAAAAATAATGCATTATTTTTAGAGGTGTATTATACACACAGGTATTTATTCTTATCAAAAAAAAAATACATTCATCATCACGAGCATTTCATTTAGAACCAAGTTGCCCTTTATATCATTTGATTTCAATAAATATCTTAGGAGCTATCACAGTTTTAACATAACTCCGCACCAAAATAATGTTCGCAGCTTAAGTACAACGTGCGCTTGCGCTAATCTATACTAATATTATAAAGCTGAAGAGTTTGTTTGTTTGTTTGTTTGTTTGTTGTTTGTTTGTTTGAACGCGCTAATCTCAGAAACTACTGGCCCGATTTGAAAAATTATTTTTATGTTAGATAGTTCATTTATCAAGGAAGGCTTTAAGCTATATAACATAAAGATAAGAATCACAAGACCACAGCAGCAATGAAAAATGTTGCGAAAATGGGAGACAGATATTCCTTTTGAGAGCTTCCGCTGCGTACGCTGCGGTAACCGCTAAAGTTACACAAAAATCATGTATGACAGGATTGTTCAACATTAAGAGTTCTATAATAAAGTCCGCGACAGCATAAGTCTATCTTTTATGGTTGACTTACTACAACCATTTTTATGTTAATAAATTTGCAAAAAAATAATGCATCATTTTTAGAGGTGTATTATACACACAGGTATTTATGTTTATCAAAATAAATAGATTCATTATCACGAGCATTTCATTTAGAACAAAGTTGCCCTCATATCATTTGATTCCAATAAATATCTTAGGTTCGCAGCTTAAGTACTACGTGCGCTTGCGCTAATTTATATTATAAAGCTGAAGAGTTTGTTGGTTTGAACGTGCTTATCTCAGGAACTGCTGAACCGATTTGAAAAAATATTTCTGTGTTGGATAGCTTATTTATCGAGAAAGGCTTTAGGATATAAAACATGACGCTGCGACGGGAGGGGAGGGAGCAAACTCAAAACGCGCGGACGAAGTCAGGGGGGACCGCTAGTATATTATAAATCTGAAGAGTTTGTTTGTTTGAACGCGCTTATCTCAGGAACTGCTGGACCGATTTGAAAAAATATTTCTGTGTTGGATAGTTTATTTATCGAGAAAGGCTTTAGGATATAAAGCATGACGCTGCGACGGGAGGGGAGGGAGCAAACTCAAAACGCGCGGACGAAGTCGCGGGGGACCGCTAGTATATTATAAAGCTGAAGAGTTTGTTTGTTTGAACGCGCTTATCTCAGGAACTGCTGGACCGATTTGAAAAAATATTTCTGTGTTGGATAGCTTGTTTATCGAGAAAGGCTTTAGGATATAAAACATGACGCTGCGACGGGAGGGGAGGGAGCAAACTCAAAACGCGCGGACAAAGTCGCGGGGGACCGCTAGTATCGTATAAATGGAATACGTGGTTTTCGACCTCGTTAAGCCTTTTCTTACACCCTGGCACGGTTTTAATTATATGATTAATTTATTTAAGTACTAATTTAGGTTTAAAGAATTTATTCTTTAAAAAGATTACAAAATCCACTTACATGAGAAATTATTAATATTAAGCTTATTCTTGGTTACCACTAGTACACGTTTCACATGTAATATTTTACATTATCATGTTATGATTTAAAAGTTATCTATAATGTAATTAAATAGGTGCGACTTGAAACTTTTGATGTTATCTATTTTTTTAATGTGTGATGGTATGCTGTTGTAAAATTTAGCTACTTCAAAGGTTATACTCTTTGTATCTACTTTAGTATCTACGTGTTTTAGGCAATACGATAAGACTTGTTCGCCGAAGACTACGTTTAGTAATTTGTGTTTTTTTTTATGAAATATTAAAATTTCCCTCATTTTTCAGAAATGGAGAAACAAAGGAAATGCTCTTTTGTTACTCTTAACTTATTCCACAAGGGATCTTTATAGGGGAAAACTTACTTTACACCAATGTAACTCTGGTGATCACCACTGCGTGAAATTGATCACCGCCGGTGCAAAGCAAGGCTTTGTTCAGACTCTTTTGTCTAAGGTGATGAAAGAATAAAATAATTAATTATTCGTACGCTTGACGTGATACGGGCCTTCACAACTTGAGACAAAGGTGGGATGTAGATGGTTTGTTCGAGGGAAGAAAAACTTGGGGCAACGCATTTTGCACTTTTGTTATTTAATGACAGATTTTCGGAATTATTCTTGCAAAAAAATTAGTTATTAGGTACTAACATATGTGTAAGATACAATGTTTACTATACCTACTTGGATCTATTGTTGTCTTATTCAATAAATAAAAATAATTAAAAATATTAGTTAAAAATAAAAACCCCAAATTCACATTGTAAAAATACATATGCAGTAATTTTAGGTACCTATTCTATTTTTTATTTATCACATCGACTAAGCTTTTTAAATGTCGTTTTCTGTAAGTCAAAATTCTTGTTGACTGATGTTATCAAATTGAACTTAATTCTAATGATCAGTAATACTAGGTACATAAATCTCATTGTAAACTAAAATGGTAATTAAAACGGTCGTTAAATGTAACACAGAAGAAGATAACGATTTGTTTAGACTTCGATTTCTCCAACTTACACAAACGACATTTTGAAAGACACATCCACAAGTGCGTTTTAATTTGTTTATAAACAGAAAGCACAAGTGATCGACTGTCGGTCTTTTACGACCACTATCGCGGAGGAAGCAATTAAAAAAACAGTAAAAATTTAATTTGTTCGGCTGTAAATCAGACGCGATATAACAGTTGGGAGAGACGTCGCAGACGTAGATGAAAAAGCTTTAGAATGTCGTCAAATAACTTCCTATGTGAAACTGACCTGATTAACGTTAGCTCATTATTACCTTGTTTATTTTAACAAACGGGACAACTAACTTATCGCGATCGAAAGGGAACTTTATGTGCATTCTGGTATGGTGTATTTTAGCGTGTGGTTCATGAGAGCACTGGTTAAGGCAGGGTTTTATGAGGTAATTAAAGTTAACAAGTCTATTGAGCCCCGATGAGTTACACGCAGGTTATCGGAGAGGCGGTGAGGACATATGGATTTTATGTACTTACACATGTTTGTCAGGAGATACCTACCGACATTTTATAAAACCAGCTTTCACTTTAGAAAGTAAGAAAAATGGCAAAAATTTTTAGAGAAGAATTCGCAACCAATATATACACAAACTCTATAAGTCCTCTGTCAATTTAGCCTTAACCTCAAAAAAATATTTCATCATGTGTATCGTAATATTTAATAAATTGCCAGATAGGTTAGAAGATGTTAATATAAATAGGTTAAAAAAACTGGTGAAAACATGGTTACTCGAGAAATGTTTCTGTGGCGTTAATGATTTTTTAAATTATAAATTTTATTAAGATTTAATATTAAGTTAAAACTATGCGATTTGAACCAATAATAGATTTAAGTATGATGTGAATACGCCTGAAAAGGTATAGATTTGCGAAAATACCGTAAGAGCAAATGTAACTGCTAACATTGTTACCCAAATTATTATTCACTAATAAATTTCATTTCATTTCACTAATGAGACTTTGTATTCCTTTTTAAACAATTTAATAATAAGTAAAGTTAGTTCAAAAATTGCATTATCTAAACTTTAATTAGGCATAAAAAATAATTTATTACTATTATGTTATTGTGAACTTTGGATTGTGTTCCATTTGTGTGTCTGTTTTCTTTAAGTTTTTAATATTTGTAAGTGGTTTAAAAATTGTATATTAAGAAGCTTACTAATCACTTGTAATGTGGCTTACATTACAAGTGATTAGTAAGCTTTGGTTATCCTAATAAAATAAATAGTTGACACCAATGACATACATTGCTCTGATCCCAAAGTAAGTAGCTAATGCACTTGTGTTATGTATATTTGACACAAAGGTGGTACCACAACACCCAGACCCGAGACAATATAGAAAATTTTGATTTCTATATGACCCGACCGGGAATCGAACCCGGGACCTCGAAGCGGCGACGCCTCGAAACCAGCGTGCTTAGCCACTACACCGCGGAGGTTGTCAAAAATAAAAAAGTTACTATCACAAATAGATATGTTAGAGCTTGCTCTAACATATCTATTTGTGATAGTAACTTTCGCATTCGCATATGCTATGTCTTGACATAGCATATGCGAATGCGTCGGTGTATTGACAGTGTAATAGCCAGCATTAACAACATTTTTGTCCGCAAGTACAACAAAATTAAAAAATATTGAACAACCATTTTTAATCAGCTCTCAGCACATATACCTGCTCAGTCGAATTCAGTAGTCCTTGCTTGACTGAGGTATCATGATCTAAGATTTGATCTCTTTTTTAAGAATGTACATCAGTTAGCGCTATGTAAAATATTATGTCGCGATCTCTGAAATCTAAACCCACCAGAATTTGGTTCCCATAAATTGTTGTCTTATCAAGCTACATTGAAACGTCAGTACACACCACCTTAAAACGTTTTAATTTAGCAAAGCGCTCCATTGTTTCTTGAGAAAACCGATTAATTTTATTGCCCCGGCTAATTCTATCAAAGACTCCTCCGCTTTAATAGCGCACAACAAAATAAGACCCTTAAAAACTAATGTTCAGCCCTAAGTCCGCCGCAAATACCTCTTTGTGACTCCGAGCGATACCGCTCCGCCAAACCTGGCTATACCAGCTCCCTTTACGAGGCTGCTCTCCAAACAAAATTAGATTTAAAGTGCACGGTACCAAGTTTCAAAATCCCCTGCAATAACGGGACAACTCGAAGTAAAGTAAGACGGCGAGCAGATTAAAAAGTTGGAGTCGGTCGCACAATGTCATTGTAAGTGGAAAATGAGTTAAATAAGGGCAATACATTTTAATTAGGAGGAAGGGATCTGCCCTTTATTCCTTACGCGATAACTCGCCGCGTCCTCTATTAATTGAATTTCATGTTTAATTAACTCAGTTCGGGGCACAGATAATCCTTGCCGATCTCGCCGTCTCTTCTTGATTAAGTTTGAGTTTTTGACGATTGCCAAGTTTTTCGACTGGCAAGAGACGCTTCCATTCCATTTCAAAAGGTACACCAGGAATTTTAGGGTTAATGTAATTATTGCCTCAGATTTTCTCCAAGATATTTATTTCATTGTCGTTGTGTACTTGTATTTTATGCTAGCTGTCCCCCGCGATTTCGTCCGCGCGTTTTGAGTTTGCTCCCTCCCCTCCCGTCGCAGTGTGATGTACTATAGCTTAAAGCCTTCGTTGATAAATAAGCTATTCAACACAAGAATATTTTTTCAAATCAGTCCAGTAGATCCTGAGATTAGCGCGGTTAAACAAACTCTTCAGCTTTATAATGTTAGAGAACCAATTTGAGATGTTCCACAAATGAGTAGACCACGTATCTACATGCATTAATATTGTGGTTACTCATGCTGATAACCTACCTCATGTGTGTTTATTTTGTAATTTTGTATTTTTTATTATGCCTCCTGCTCGGCAAGTCGAATCAAAACAAGTGACGTGACCTAAATCAAAAACAACCTTGCCATCATTTTCCCCAATTCAGCAAAAGAAAAATCTATAACAAAAAAACAGAACGACGCAACGATGGGCTTAATGTAGTGAGATAATCCACCGTTCAGTGGTTCGTGTCGGTGTGGAGGAAGATTAAAAACTCCGCTCCACCTTGGTTTTTCGTCGGGGCCGCGAGATGGCGCGCCTTAAGTACAGTATTTTGGGGATTTTTGGTATTTCCCATTGCGATTTATGGCAATACTTCGATACAGATTGTATAAAATCAGTCCGGCTATGCATTAACCGCATAACGTAGGTACTGCTGGTCATTAGTTGGCATCAAGTTCATTTATGTCAGGCAGATACTGTTATTTTAACGGTTAGCAGAAAGGCAATTTTTTGAATATGTAATAGTTATTTTAGTTATTAATGATTTCCGACTAAATAACTTACCATTCACAAAAAAAGAAACTTTATAGTTTTGCTCTGTCTGTCTGAGACCTTTGGTACTGGGAGCTGTAAATTGGTATGAGTTTGTGTGGTAATCACGACGCGTAAAATATTTTTTAAATATGTTTTTTGGGGAACCACCTCTTTAGTAGCGATGTTTTTTTTTCTAATTCATTTAACAGTGTATAGTATTGTTAGGTAATCTTTTAAAATAGTTGAGACCTATGTGTTAAGTTATCAGTTTTAAAGCGTTAGTTTTTGGTAGAGCCCAGTATCCCGACCCCGTCCAGCAAATCGGTTGATTTTGGTACTCCACCAGCGTTTAGACATCAAACTAAAACTTACTACAAAAAAACATTTCTAGTCTTTTCTGACTGTAAAAACCGAAATGTACAATTATCTCCTTCATAAGATATAACCGGTTTTGTCAATATGTAATTTCCAGGGAGTTATAGGACCATGGTCGTTGACCTTAATCATGTCTTCAAATTCAAAAATTGAAATTAATACGGAACCCTTTGTGCGCGAGTCTAACTCATACTAAACTTAGCCAGTTTGTAAGATTCGATATAAATCCATGAAAATGCATTTTTTTATGTGTCAGTGGCTTAAACTTTACTGGAAACTTTCTAAATTGTATATGACTTACCATTTTGGGCACCAAAACAGTTTCAAAAACACCACGTTGGGCGCCAATCTATTTTTCTGCAGTACTCCAATACAACGGACCTTCTAACTGTGACGTAAACCACATTAAGACATTTAAATACCTCCTATGTATATCAATAACCCTTAAGGTGCGGCCTCTCAACCCGGTGAGCGTCGGAGGGCTTATCAGACCATTTGAGGTTCTCACTCGAGTCTTGAGGGTCTAATTGCCGCCCAGAAGACGTCATAAATATAAATTATGGAGGCGTATATCAGATGGGCACTAATCACGAATTACTTAGTTATAGAGCATGGTGGGCCAGATTAGGGCGTTAATGTGTGGGATCTTGACACGGTCTTTCCTTGAGTCTTGGTCGCTATATCGATGTTGTTATTATTGTTTAGAATAATAAACAAATAGGTAGCTTAAGTAGTAATAGAAAAACTGATTAAAATGTTATATTTATGAAATTGCTAATCGTTGAAAAAAGTTCACTTAACAGCCGCCTCACCGCTGTAACACTGATATGAAATATGTAGATGCCGGTATCTTTGACAACTTTATTTAAATCGCTGCAAGCACATCCTTGTTGTAGCATCGTTCAGCCGCAGCCGGATGCGAACGCGGTGCACTCACGGTGTTTAATACAACAAAATAGTAACATGCATGTGTCCTATCAATTAATGACATCTGACGTTCGCATTTTCTGTTTCAATCATGTCTATTATTAGATAGTTACATAATATGACGACCTCTGTGGTCGAGTGGCTAGCACGCTATTTTCAAGCGTCGCCATCTAGTGAGGTTCCGGGTTCGATTCCCAGTCGGGTCAATGTAGAAAACGATCTTTTCTATATTGTCTCGGGTCTGGGTGTTGTGGTACCACCGTTGTGTCTGATATCCATAATACAAGTGCATTGGCTACTTACTTTGGGATCAGAGCAATGTATGTGATTGGTGTCCAATATTTATTTATTTATTATTATTTAACATTTTTAGAAATAATTCTTATTTTATGAATATAGTGAGTTTTTATCCGCTTCTGTTACATCTCCTTACATGTTATCATCTCAGAAACCCATATCTTGGCGAACCAAGACTTATCCCACGCGCCTATCGCGACGTGTGTGTGTCATCGGCGCACTCCAAATTGTCGCAAATCCCGACACGGGGCCAACAAGGAAAATATTATTATTGGAATAATGTAGCGAACGTCCCACTACGGCGCGCTGCGAAAAATAAAAACGGCCGTAAAAATTATTAAGTAGATGCAGTTTGGCTGCATTACACGGACGCGCTTACACGATACATAGCCGCCCTGCCGAGTGAAATGTAACCGGCTACAGGCTGTTGTTTTTATGAAGGACAACGAAAAAATATTCAGATCATTTAGTACCTAATTTAAGTAGCTGAAATCAAAATATAATGGCAGACCTTTTAAATTATTATTATACTTAATTATTCCGGCAGGTAGTATTCTGAAAACCGTTAGCTTAGAAGAACATTGTCATATTATACATTATATTGGAAACACCGTGAAGCATGCCCAAATAGCTACCTACTATTCAACAGCACTGCCTACTGCAAATAAAACCTCACTACAAAGCTTACAAAACATTTCAGATAAAATTTTGGACTCAAATCATTAGAGGATTCATCTTCCTGCTTTTCATTGTACTTATATCTTGGCTAGAAAGTTCAAATGACTGGTATCTGAATAAACCAACCTTATTGTTATACCAACTTCGAACATTTACCATCAGCCCGTATACTTGTTGTCCATTACAAGATGGCTGCCGTCACGCGGCGAACCGTCAGCGCCCGCGGAGCGCAGTGTCGCCGCCTGGTGGGCGGTCGGAGAGGTTTTTGAAATATATCGCCGTTGCTCCCAGCCGAGAGGTTAAATAATATTTCAGAAACAAAAAAGTAAGTGTTAAAGAGAAAAGTAATGTAAAAGAAAAATACTAGCCTCAGAATTGAAAGACGACATTATCTTTTACGTACTGATAATGACAGGAGTTTATTTCTACTTGCTGGTAAATTCATCAAAACATATTACTTAAAAAGTATTAATCATGATTTTACGATTCAACAAAGGTTGGAAGCGACATATCTAGCTATATTTTCGTGATTGATTTTGGACCGCTAGATAATCATGTTATATAACGAATGAAATGAGGACGTAATGTAGGAATATTCGATAAAGAGTAAATAAAAGTTTAATAGATAATAACTCGTCGACGTGTACAAAATATTCAAGTAACTGATAAAAAAACTTATTGAGTCAAGTATCTTTTTTTAAACTGTTTTCCTAATAATACAAATAAAACAGCGTATGACTGTGCCCTCCACTGAACCCATTTCCATTTCATCCAGCCATAATGTCAACAATACCATTCGCATATTCAAAAAGGTAATTCTATAGAGCGGACATAACTGTGAAACAGTGGGCACATTACAATGCATCATCCAAACAACTCTAGTACATGCTAAATGCAATAAAGGTCCTACTAACAGTCACTATGAAAGAAAACTAAATCGTCCGTGGCGACCTAACTGGCTCCTCTGAAAGCGTACCCTTGGCCATAACACAGCCAGCTTAAGGTGACCCCTGGTGAGGCATACCGCGGCTTCTTTGTGGGTTTCTTACGGGGGTTATGGAGGGGCAAGGGGGGTCAAAGCGAGGTGGTGGCGACAGTAACAATTATAAATAAGTAGGTTGGAGCAATAACGGTCGCGACGTGCACTATATCAAGCAAACTGCCTGCGATGCACCACCTAAGAGACACTTCACAGAGACTAAGTAGTACAGAGGCGACAGCGTGAATAACTTCAGTTATCGACCCAGAGCTGTTGTTATAATAAATAATGGGTCTGTGGAAAACTCCTGAAATCAAAACAAATGAAATAAACTGGGAACCGGAATCAACAGGGATTAATTAATTTAGGAAGTCTTTACCATTTTCAGAGATCCGTAAGCGAATGGCAAATCTTCTTCTCCTACCGTGTCGATGAAACCCGAGGAATTAGATCGTTGCAGCCCAGAATTCAGCCACTTGTATTGTGGATCGACTGCAGTTCATTAAATCCGCTGGCGTGCAGGTGTTGGGGCACGCCGGGCACGATGTTAAGTGTGCCATAGTTTGCACTGCACCGCAAACACAGTCCACATCGGATCTTGCCGAAAATCCCCACCTGGCCATGTTCTCCTTACTTCGGCCAACCTGAGTCCGAAGCCTGTTTAAGGACTTCCAGATCGGCCACGGTAGATCATGTCCAGGAGGGAGATTCTCGGCAAGTGGGACAAAGGGAGTAGGCAGAGAAGCTTTTACGCGTAGAAAGTGGGGCGACACACTTAATAAAACTGCGACGACTTTTTAGCCTTTGCGGCACTGAGACGTAGCCGTGCATAGGGTGCCGTGAGTCGCAATCTGCGTTTGCCCTTTCAGAAGAGCTCATTACAGCTCTACGGACTTCCGGAGGTGCTATACCAGCCAGTGGATATAGCATGGACACTGGGGTAGGTTTTAGACAGCCAGTGATGACAGCGAATGCAAATACGGAACACTTATAGTTTCGTCAAGTCTGTCAGTCTGTCCCTCTGTATGCAACAATCACTTTATTCTTAAATAAGTACACAGTTGAAACTTTGTAGGTCAGTATATCCTGTCCGTTCGTCTCTTCCCTTAACTTTTAAACTAAGCAAGCGAACATTTTCAAAAAAATATGCGATGTAGATCTTAACTAATACTTTCGGTTTGAAGGAGGAAGAACAGTACCGTTACCATGAGTTTATTCGATAGCTAGGACGGTTTTACTCGCTAGCGACGCTGTAAAAAAAGTCTTCAGAAAATTGTACAGCGTCTTGCGGTCACTATCGGAACTACAATTTCCATATAAAAAGTTCCATTGTCGCTAGCGAGTAAAACCGTCCTAGCTATCGAGTAAACTCATGGTAACGGTACTGGTAGTTTTTGAGATACAGCAAATTTTCAAGAACCGCAAATATTACTTCTTCATGCATATAAATACTTTGACAAACTAAGTTATTTTTGTGACAGCAAATATTTTAATATTTTGCCAAATTAAGACCAAGGTACCTAAATAGGACCTCTTATTCAATTAAAGTTGTCACGCCGCTGGTTGTGAGTCCGATCGCATTTGGCCGGTATATATTTCTTGATAGTATTAAGAAAACGATCATACAATATTTTCTTACTTCAATTGTTTTTAGTAGGTACTAATGTAACGTTTTGTACTGTCGTGTCCCTTCTACATTAACTAGCTCTAACTGATCTATGTCTCATCGCAGCTCATAGGCCATTCATAACTGCGCTCCGCTCTCTCAAGAGCAGACGTTTTTATTTCCTCCGACGCAAAAACACCGCTCAAATAAACAGTAAACCCGTTTCAGCAAAGGCCCGTATTAGGTAGTTAAATTTACATTTGATATTTTCACCCGTGAAAGTTATTTTGTTCGAAGAGATTTATAGTAGCCAGTGCAGCGACGTCTCTTTGTTGCGAATCGTTTACGTGTATTTATGGCGTAATTTAAACAATCCGAAATGCGGAATACTTTAGTGCTGCTGAAAGGCAGCATGTAATTATTAATCGCTTTGTGACACGATAAAAGCGGGATTTTTGGTTATTGGTTAACGAAGGATGACTTTCTATATTTTATTAACTCGTTTTTAGGTAATACAAAATACTGGTAAGACTACCTAGTTTTGGAAATATGGAATTTATGAAGAATTCATTCATGTAATGAGTTTTCATTTGAGCATAAAGTCTAATGACTTAAAGATAAGTATCAGTAAAATAAATAAATCGTCACATGCACAACTTGATAATCCAATTCCATAAAACGCACAATACCAAATGTCTGAAAATGATAAATTTTCCATGTTAAACCAAAAAGCCCAATGATCTCCAACTTTACAACGAACTCAATTCCCCTGAAACGAATAAACCTGCACAAACAAATTGTTGGCTCAATTTATTCAAAATGAAACTGTCAAATTATTCACGATGAGAATATAAAACGTGTAAACAGGGGGATTCAATTGTTACCTGCGACGGGCCCGGGACGCGGGATCTCGGATTCCGGAGTTTGCAGGATTCATAAGAGACTGCGATTGTGACGTGTGATTGTGTGCGACTGAAAACTGATTTTATAAAAAGTCATCAAACAAACTTCACGCTTGTTATTTATATTACAATGCAATTGAAAAGAAAACCCAATAATAGACATGGCGATTACTTTGGACAATCAGATAAAAAAATTACAGTAGTACGCACTGATGATTGATGTTATGACGCCTTTTTAAAATATCAGAGTAGTTTGATAGCTTTATTAAGAGACAAGTGCGCTATCTGAACTCTGAACCCGTCATATTCCGTATGTTTCCACCTAGAAAGAGTGTCGCTCACGAGATTTATAGACGTATGTGCATACGACGTCACCGATAGCAGCTCTGATACTGCGATGCAATTCGCGTGACAATCTGTTTGATGATGGAGAACTCTTATTTATACTAAGTGCTGAACACGTTCTTGAGATAAAGTAGAGACGGTTGCAAGAGTGTGTACTTAGTTAGGTAAGAATTCAAACGAAAGTCGCGGTAATAATATGAATGAATCTTTACAAACTTTTTCTGTTTGAGAAATACCAGGTTGTTTTATAACTGAGTCTGTAAAAGCGTTTAAAGTACCTATGTTATCGTTAACTTTAACGGTGGACACCACACGTTTGTACACAACAAACTAACGAACTAATTTCAGTTAATCAAACGTTTTTATGTAAGAATTATAATAATGGTAAATCACTTCCTTTGAAAAAAGCTTGCAATGGGATGGCAGAATTCGTACTGAAATGGTAAAAATGATAGTGTTTATTTTATTTTAATGGAGCCTTAGGCTTATTCATGTCGGTGTGGATTACTCGTAGGTGCCAACCAATTTAAATTTGCCAGCAATAGCGCACGCAATTTGTTTTTTTAAGGTTCACCCGGCGACAAATGAGCCATTTATATGCAGCTTCAGACATTTAAACATTTTATTATCACGACATTATTCTGCGACATCGAGATATAAATTGTTGGTTATTTATTGTGCTTGGACAAGTCATGGGGGTAACGTTAGGTTAGTACGAAAAGAAAATAGGCACTTACTAGTACATACACACACACAAATACATTTCAAGTCAGTCTAGTCGAATACTGTAATCATCTTGACATTCCTTTTTAACGAAATGATTAATTTTAAAATAATATAAACACAAAAGTTACAAGTTAGATACGTACACGTTACGTTACGTTTCGTACATAAGTTTAATACAGATGTTTTTTAATCAAATAGTTAATATTTTTTATTTACTGATATTAATAAAACAGTTATAAAAAGCGTGTTTACATTATTGGACTAGCAAACAAAAACGAACTAGATGTATCTGATATGGCAAGTCGGCTAATAAATACGTCGTTTATATGACTTTTTAACATTTATAGGTAAGAATAATGTTCTTTATAATAGCTACACTGTATTTTCTTGCTTAAGGGTAAGAAATTATCAATATTGGACACCAATCACATACAATCCCTCTGATACCAAAGTAAGTAGCCAATGCACTTGTGTTATGGAAATCAGACACAACGTGGTCTCACAACACCTGAGTGTTGCCGTATCACCAGATATGTCAGTATCAGACCCGAGACAATACTAAGAATTACGTTTTCTACATTGATCCGACCGGGAATCGAACATAGGACCTCAACAATTTTGTCAATTGACTGAAATTGTTGACACTGATTTCCATATATCATACAACTTTTATTACTTTGTGATCAGAGCACTGTAATGTGATGACATGATACATATTTTATTATTTAAAAATTACTACGCAGCAAAGACTTTAGCTTGGATCTGTGTATATTTTAAAAAAGCTTTTATTTGTATTTCTTGTCCTCGTTGTTAGGAAATGGTATCTTAATTCAAATATTTCACAATTTGAGTGATCACCGTGGCCGATGACGAAAAGTCCTTAAAAATAAAAATAAAACAAAGAACGCGTTTAATGAATTGTAACCGAAAAAGCGTCTATTCAGCGTTTGCCAACCGTGACAGATCAGATAGCGCCCTCACCAGAAACTTTACACAATCAACGTAGTCCAAAAAGAAACGCTAAGTTATTTAAACGTAAATAAGTAGAAACTTATAATCCTAACACGATCTACGGGTCAGATACTAAACACCTAGCTCAATTAGGTAAGACCAAACGTCTCAAGAATCAACGTCAAAAGTCATGATCAATTATGTTCATTGGTTGCTGCACTATTTGAGATATATCGTTCAGAGACCATTCATTATATTGCACTAATCAAAAGAATGAGACTTATTACCAGCACACCATTTGACATCAAATGAACTGTCTGTTTTTATTAGTCTATGTAATTAACGAAGATATTAACAATGAAAAATCGCGCAACGTCGCGCGACAAACAAAACATTCCTAATTGCTTCTTCTTTTATTGCCCTTTTGAAATATCACCGCTTTTGTCGTCGATATCGCTTCTTGAAAAATGTTTCAACACCTCCCTTGTTGTTAATCCGGGATGAGCAAGGCTTAGGGATGAATAGTCCCCGCAAACAAGAAACAAACAAAAACAAAAAAACAAAGCCCTTTCTTAGCGACAAAGCCCCCGTATTGGCTAATCGCTTGAGGTAATTACGTTTAATAGATCTAGTCTCTTGATCATTTTTTTGGAGTCCCGCTAATTCAAACAATAGACATCATAATTATTTTAAATGGCACTTTAAAGTACTACATCATTGTACAACCGCGATGGCAAGATGTGTAATACCAAAGATAAATTAAACCATTTGAACACAATAGTAAGTAAGTTAGTCTTTATTTGCGAGACAGAGTAACAAAGATCTTAAACATTTTAGAAGTCAGGTGCATTCTACCGATAAGATGGTATGCCAATATTCTCATGAAATGATGAAATAAGAAACCATATCTGCCCACGGGCAGCACTGTTGTATAAACAGACGGGTAGATAGCGCCGACGTCACGCGTAATGACCTATCCATAAGAGACCAGAAATTTTGCACGGTCGGTTCGACAGCACGGTAGCTCTATTGGTGGAGCGTTTGGCCCGGTTAGCTAAGAAAATGCTGGGTCGAGTCCATAGAGAGATAAATATGACACTGGTGGTAAAACATTGTAAACCACGGTATGCCCATATGCCTATTTATAAATAATCATACAATTAAATAATTAATAAATATTAAAAATACGGTTATATTTCGAAAGGCAATTATTATTCTGATCTGTCATCGTATCAAAAAATTCGTTATGTATATTAGATACGACCTACGTTTGTGACCTATAAAATATACTTAATCTCTGGATTCACCAAATTGATAATGAAAAACTAATTCACTCAAGACCATTTAAATGACATAGATGATGTGTAAGTTTCGCAATTAATGCAGTTCTTCTAAATACATTTGCGAAAGCGGGCGTAGGATCATGACTTAAATTTCCAATACTTAATACCTAAATCTTCAAACATCAAGTCAAAACAGTAAAGGAAATTTGTCTGCTAACCCTAAGCTGACGTAAACTAACGCTCGCATGAAACTATCAACAAGGATATCTAAATTGCTAAACTTGCGCTCGTAATATCAATCCCCAGGTGGAGCATTGTTTGAGGTGGGTAGCCAGTGAGAACTGCTATATAAAGTGTAAGTGATTATAGTCGGAACTGATACTGATACTAGTTCTAAGAAGTTTGAAAAATCATGAATTTACCCTAACTAAACAAAACTAGGACAAAAGTAAAGAATATCTGTACTTCAAACTCATTTTAAGTAACATAATTTATCAAGCTTATATCTTATTTAACATTAAAAAAAAACAGATACAACGATGGAGCAATCTCAGTCGGAAGAAGCTTGTACACTTTAACAGAATCTTATCATGGACATGGATGCAGCGTAAGTAGTATCTATTTTTTTTTAGTTTAAGCGCTAATTCTCGATTACGTATTTTACGCCGCTAGTCCATCGCCGGCATTTACTATTTATATATCTGTTACATTACTTCAAAACACCAACCGAAGCTAGTACCCATACTAGTTCCGTCAGATAAGATAAAGGTAACAGGACCAGTTATGGGCAAAGTTGTGTCTCGAGTGTTAACTGCGTCGTGAACTGGCGATATCACCTCTGCACATAATTGAACGTTTCAGACGATCTTGTTTGGACAGGGATTGTTTTAAGTGATGGGAATGGGAATGATATGAGTTAAAGTTTATTGTGAGGGTTTTTGGTCAAAACTTTTTGAAAGCATGTATATTTTATAATGTTAAAGATGTAATAAAAAACCAAAAGTTGCGCACGGGCGGGACTCGAACCAGAAACTTCTTGGTTAACCGGGCCAAACTCTCTACCTATTGAGCTACTGTACTGTCGATCCGACCGCGTGAAATCTATGGTCTCTTATATCCATAAGAGACCAGAGACTTTGCGCGGTCACGCGGACGCACGTCATTACGTGTGACGTTTGTTATTTCATCTTCAAGAATATAAAATATGACACTATCGGCCGGTTTCTGAAACGCTTGTCAAATAATGAATTCGTTAACAGTCAGTCATAATTGACAATCTGTTAAACAACTGTGGGTTGCTGAAAAGCAATTCATCCTAAAATTAGCGAATCGATTGTTAACAGGTGATATTTTTTTTGGTCTGACCACCCTTGCTTAAATCAGTCACCTTCATTCATATTTTGTTTCTGTTTAACGTATACCTTTGTCTCTATTTTTTGTCATCAACGTGTAATCTGTGGTGTCAAGAAATTATGATTGACAGATCACAGAATTTTTAACCGACTTCAAAAAAGGAGGAGGTTATCAATTCGTCTGTATGTTTTTTTTTTTTTGTATGTATGTTACCTCATATCTCAGTCGTTTGTCGACCGAATCGAAAAATTTTTTCACCTACTTAGAGGGTGTACCATCTAGTTGGTCCCATTTTTTCCATTTTGGGATCTGATGATGGGATCTTGGGGTAATCGAGGGAAACCCTCAAATTTTAAGGGCACGTATAGTCAACATCTTGTGGGGCTGAGCTGATGGTGGAACTCCTTAACGCTTAGGAGTTCAGTAATTATAATGACGGAACTTATAATAGGTAATTTGTAGCTTCTTAAAAAATAGAATCATAAGGTGCAACTCCTTTCCC
The DNA here is from genome assembly GCA_963924145.1 of Pyrausta purpuralis. Classification (NCBI taxonomy): domain Eukaryota; kingdom Metazoa; phylum Arthropoda; class Insecta; order Lepidoptera; family Crambidae; genus Pyrausta; species Pyrausta purpuralis. Next base: position 26,273,697 of record OZ001655.1, read on the forward strand.
CCCCTCTTATGTAATCACTAAAAATGAAGAAATAAAATAAACTTTAAAAAAAAGTAAAAACCGACTTCAAAACCAAAATGCACTAAAAAGTCTTAAATAAACTCTTCACCATTGAAAGGAAAGGAATCCGTTTTAGGCAAACAATTCCTTTTTGGAGTCGGTGCCATCACTTTGATCATCAAGCATCAACTATCACAGCACCGACTCCAAAAAGAAATTGTTTGCCTAAAACGGATTCCTTTCCTTTCAATGGTGCAGAGTTTATTTAAGACTTTTTAGTGCATTTTGGTTTTCAAGTCGGTTTTTTTTTTAAAGTTTATCCACAAGTCTATTAAAATATATTTTAATAGACTTTAAAACCCTTAAACATCTTTCTACAGGGTTTCTTGTAGCAATTTGAGCATGATTATATGCCCCTTCACTTACGTTTGCAGGCTGTAAAAATGGAGTCAACAGGTACTTACGGCAGGGATAACCACTGTCTCCTAGTAAAACATTACTTCCATAAACCCCCATCTCAAAATCAGCACGCATGTGTGAGTCATTAAAAATTGTGGTGTCATGAACAGATCCTGGCCACCTACATATTATGTCTAAGATGGATAATCACAAACTGCCTGAATATTAAGTGAAAAAAATACTTTTTCGGTTACGGAACAGTTCTGCAGATGGCCCACCAGGAGACTGAATTTTGATATGAGTGCAGTCTACAGCCCCAATCACATTGGGGAACCCGCTTATGGCACAAAATCCATTCCGGACCTTTGTTTGTTCTAAATCAGACGTTGGCATGTTAACAAATTGAGGCCTTAATTTGGCAATTTCAGTAGATACCTTTTTAATTATGCGGCACGCTGTCGACTTGTGTACTCGAACATGATCTGCCACGGATACTTGAAAGCCTCCAGAAGCATAAAAACTTATGGCCAGCAGCACTTGTTCCGCAGCGCTGATAGCATGTTTACGTTGGGTCATGGGTTCCAGATGTGACAGTAATCCCATTAGTTCAAAAAAAACAATTTTAGTAATTCTGTAGCGGGCCCCTTAATTCCAAATCATTATAGTGATCTATTGGATGCATTCGCTCTCTAAACAAGCGAGTTGGCATCAGATCTTCCTCGTCGCTTGTATATCATCAGCAGATAAATCAGATGACATTGTATTTTTTCAATTCAGTTCATAAAAAAGAAGTATGCAAAAGTCTTTTGACACTCCGTTAAGTGATCGATTTACGCTAATTAGCTAATTTAGTATTAACAAGAAGTTGACATGCAAAAAACGTTTTCGGAAACCCAAATCTTCCATAATTGGCGATTAATGAGAGATGTGACATTTGCAATGACAACCTGTCAATTGGCAGGTTCAGAAACCCGAACTGCGTTTAAATAGAGATTAACACCTTGTTACGTAATTTTTACGATAACATGCGTTTCAGAAACCGGCTGTATGAGTGTTAAAAACTTTCTAAACCATGTATATTTTGTTACGATATCGAACGAGAAAAAATAATTCTTGACATCATCAGTCTGTGTACTTTCAAACTTATTAATTATATCCATGTATCAAAAACAACTGGTCCTATTTTAGAGAACCTAGTCTGTGTACTTTCAAACTTATTAATTATATCCATGTATCAAAAACAACTGGTCCTATTTTAGAGAACCTATACCGTAGTAACTTAAGTTAAAATACACTTGACTGAAGTAAAAAAGAATCCTATCGCTATGACTTCTCATTTTTTAAGAAATCCGTGGACAAATACACTTATGAAATTTGGCACACGGGCTTGGAAGTTTTAATAGGTCAAGATAAGTCTCAACTCAAATATTATCCCATCCGATATCACAAATGTCGAATAGATATTCAACTTTATTAAGTTGGTTAAAAATGTTGTACGTCTTATTCATCATGACCCAACACATCATATTCTGTCTTCAAAAGTATCTCCAATTTCAGATTCGCCACAGTAATCGGTATTTCAATCAAAACATCATCACCACTAGTCGAGACATCAACACGAATCAAATGCCCAATGCTAACCTATATAACACTCTCAGCAAACAAAACCAAGACTTTTGTACCACATCTGTGAAAGAACCGACCAGCCTCGTTCATTACGCCAATACTTACCTCTATTCCCCTGTTTACTGTCACCATTGATAGTTGGTGCAACTCGCCCTAATCTCCCCATTAACTTGTATAGCGGAGTAAGTTGGGCAACTATGTCCAAGGTACCGTACGCGAATGGCGCACATTTCCGCCCGGATATACCCCACGCTCCCTTGTCTTGTAGCGCTGCTTAAGTGCTCTGATTAGAATACTTGTATTAAGTACTTGGATCAAAATTATTCATTAATATAATAATAGCTGTAAAATTAGGGGAAAAATTACAAATTAGTACATAAATGGTTTTGTCGACTCAATATCCCAGTATTGAAAACAAACACATAATATATCATTAAAAGCCTATGTAGGAATAATAATGTGACTGTATGAGTTTATGAGAGCAAGCATTTAGATTCAGATTCATTTATTTACATGAAAACATGGTACATTTGGATGCTTATTTGAAAAAAAAAAACGATAATTAAACATGACTTGCCAATATTTATGGCACGTAAAATGATTTTTTAGATAACATTCAATATTTAAATAAAATTACACGTTACTATTACATTCAAATGAAAATGTTTATTGATAATTGATAAGTGTTACTACTTAATAGAAATTATTACAAATAAAATTGATTATTATGTATTTATTATTACTGACTTAGTTATCAGAATTATTATTTGCTCAAATAAAAGATTTAAAATGACATTGTATATTCACATGTCGAGTTTCGGTAAAACATATTAATACCAGCGAAAATTAATTAATTAACATCTACTGTTACTGTTTTTATAAATAGATAATATGTAAGTGTTCACATGTAAACGTAAATAAATAATAATAAATATCCTTTGGACATTCCTACACATCGCCATCTAGCCCCAAAGTAAGCTACTCAAAGTTGTGTTATGGGTGCCAGACAACGGATGTAATACTTAAATACTTTTTGTTTGTAAATACATACATGATACACATAGAAAACACCCAGACCAATACAAACAGACATGTTCATGCACACAAATGTTTGTATTGTGCGGAGATCGAATCCGCAACCCGCTGCGTAGTAGGCGATTTCTCGACCACTACACCAGACGGGTCGTATATATATCTTATAAATTCCAATTATAAGCCTTGAACATAACTGACTTTTAAAAAAGCTTGGCCTTAGTAGACCTAGTACATATAATAATTGTAGATTTTTAGATACATATTTTTACAATTATTTCGATACAATGCGTTGTCAGTGCAAAGTTTAAACCAAGCCTATTAGGACTCCCCTTATTACGACAGTAGACATCAGATGGTTTGTTAAATGAACCAAAGTCAATTCATAACAAAATTACTAATTTCAAAGATGTAACGACTTAACGATAAGGATTTGGAGACTTCTAAAATGTGGTTTACAAGTGTGATTTGGAGGTACACCATAAATTGCTCGCACAAATATTTTTTGTGCCACAAACGCTTTCATGGAGGTGCTCTTTTATTGCCCCACAGGATCAAAACAAACATTGAATTTACCTCAGCATAGAATTTAATGAGATTTACTATCAAAAGCAAATTCCAATTTATGTACTCACACTTTTTCACTCAAATCTCAAGTTTTACTTATAGCATTAGAATACATTTTTTTTTATGATAACTGCAACGTTTCAAACCGTCTGAATAGTTTTCTCAAGCCATCCTGTGTGTGTGCGATACTTTGTTTACCCCGCACGAGCGATATTTCAATTCTCCATTGTCAGCCTGCCATAGATCCCGGGGGAGAAACTACAAGTCATTACACCTTCGACAAGCTGTAAGGGAGGCTCTCATTGTGCTCATTAACATCGCTTCCTTTTCATAAGGATTATAATGCCAACAGCGGGTTTGGATTGTTGAGAATTGAAATCCTTTCCAACGAATTGTTATATTTTGTTTTTTTTGAAGTCTTACGTAAACAGTTATTTGAAAAGCTATCTCATTACTATACAAGAAATGTATCTTATAAAATGCACTTGAAAAAAGTAACTGTGTCAGAAGAGGAATCGAACTCCGTGTCTAACGCTATCCGGGCGTATGCCTGTGCCACTAGACCACCGTGACATTGACAAGTCTGTTGAATTTTACAAGTGCTTTCTTCAACGCATAGGCTGCGTAACTATATCTTATTTAATTCTGAAAACCGAATAGAATGGTGTCCATATTTAAGTTTATTAAATAATTATATTACATCAAGACTAAAGCAAACTGAAAGTTTAGTGTGCCCGAAAACTAATAAAAGATAGCTAAGAAGCACTGTTGTAATCGATACCTACCTGTTGTTGATACCAATAAAAAGAAAAATAAGAGATCCAAATACGAATTTTCTCAAAACATAATCCTACCAAATGTACCAACATAATTGAAACTTCAATTGCTTTCTTCGCAACAATGGCCGGCCGCGACCGCACGGAGGCGTACTTACTCACTACACATCCGGCCATTCCGGGCGCAATATCCCACGGGCCCGCCAAAAGGCACGTCACATGTGCACCGCCACTAAAATAAAAACCATGTACCCACTAAATCCCCGAATCTATAGCTCCATAGTTCAGGAAACGCCCCGGGCGGACACCGCTCTGTCCTCACTTAAACCGAACTTAAACTCGACATCTCTCGAAACGGGAACTCTATATAAAGACGTCTCTAATAAACTTCGGTCTAACAAGCGACTAAGTACGTTATTTAAGAGGCCATCGTGCGCTTGCACAGTGGGACACTGGACGACACAGAGTAGATACATCTAAAAGAACACTCGCCATGATCTTGCGGAGCTTAGTCACATCAAGGATTTGTTATTTAGGCTGTGACGGGTGGTGTAGTGTTGTGAACGTGTATTGTCACACCAAAGATGTCCAAGTACTGACCGCCGTGCCTGAGGCGTTCGAACGGGCAGTGCGAAGAACTTATAGAAAGGACTGACTAATGAATGGAGATGCACAACATACGTATATCAAAAACAACAATATGTAAGAACCAATATCAACATTTAACACAAATTTACAAGTTAATATAAAAATGACACGTATTTGTAACAAGTATTTGAATTCTTTCTAGAGTCAGCTATTTACACAAACAAATCATTTACGTGTGTTAACCATAGCAAAACTATTCTTAATATATTAATATGTACACAATAGTAATGTCGTAAGTAAATTGGTTGAAAAGTTTATATTATAATGTTTGAGTTTTTGGTATCACTACGTAACGGAACTGCGAAGATCTTTCCAATATAAAGATTTGGCTAAAAGCTTTTACAATGTGTCCTTTCTAGTCGTACTTATGTCTATCTGTAGAACCCTCAAAGATCGTACTTTGGTCGCTCGAATTAGATCTGCACACGTCTTACACTCGCTTGTTTAAAAGCGGATACTGTTTTGTATGCAAATTCACGATGAAGATGGAATAGGTAAGCAAAACTGAAACTAATAGGTATAATGTCTAATATACGAGTACCTATTCGTACTCTTCTATTTTTACTCTTTTATCTTTTTATGAATACCTTTTGTTTATTAATAAATAATTTATTATTATTATTATCTAGTAAGGTGTGGTACGAATGAGTGGTACATTCTTAAAAAAACTATGTATCTTGTAGTCATGTAGTCTATTCCGTCGTATAGAAATGGTACTCACGCTAACCTCAGTCTTTATTATAACAATGGAAACTTTCGTAGCAGGTGCAGAACTTAGTTTCCAACTGCAAAAAGTGTGAGCGCCCACAAGTCGGTTCGCCTAAAAAGCCTACGCCCACGACGGAGCGGTTCTTTGCGTCACTCCGCCACGACACAGGATAGCCATTTAGCGTTGGCCGCGGCTGGCAATGCCATGGAAACACACGGAATCGTATAAGCACCAGCATTTTCTTAAATAAAAACGCTATATAAAGTCAGCTCGTTAGCGACGGAGTCTTGGAGCCGTAATTTAAATAGAGATAGGAATATACTGCGCGCAGGTTTATCAGTAAGTGTAAGCAAGATAGACAGTGACATGAGTAGACAGAACTCAGTTAACAACACGCCAACACGATTGATATAGAATTGTGTGATTGAGGAATGTAATATGGAGAAGGCAATTGCAAGAGCTTGCTTGAACATTCAATAACACAGTAACTTGTGAATAGCGCAGTAACTACAATCTCTACCAGCGTATTATGAGATCGAAAGTTTTTTGCTAGTTTGTGGCTAAATCATACCTAACGTACTGATATTTTCATTTAAAAAATAAAAGCGTCTAAAAGATAGTCTGAGATTTTTATAAGGTATACTGAGAACAATTACTTTTAAAGTTACAGTGATTTTAAACCTTATAAAATCTTTCATGCCTCTTTCTCCTTTTATGCCGCAAGAATTGTGAATGGCACGCATCGAATTCTAGACGTATGTTTACATCCTAAGTGCAACTCTTTCTAACCACCTCATACTTCAAGTAAATGGTCACCTACTTGAATGAATTGTGTGTACCTAAGACAATTATATATTGGACTAAGTGGAACGCGTGCCAATACACGCAAACGTCTTTGCTTTTCAAGAGTCTACTAGCACGTTTTCAAGACGAAAATATTTTATATTATAAAAGTTTCAAAAGTGTTTCTTTACATTTCAAATGGAACAGTGAAAGGTATTTTGCTGGTCACACCTAAACATGAAAAGACAAATCGATATTGTATCAACATAATTTTATTGAACTACAACTTTTTTCAAAAACACGCAAACGCCAGCGGCAATCCCAATCCACTCAACGCATTCCTGATTCTGCTAAAAGAAACATAGTCAAGAATATCCCTAAGAAAGCCGTGCACAGTGGGCAGGTCAATAATCTGCATAATCCAGTGAGCGCCGCGCATTCCCCTGAAACTATGCTGAATATTTTTAATCAATACAAATTAGGTTGAGGCACGACCGGCCCCGGGCGCCCGGATGTACGACGATACGCACAGTGGTTAGACGCTTTGTTGTGCTGGACAATATCGTGTATTATTTGTTGTTAGTTTTGGAAATGATTTTTAGTAATACTATTTAGGTACGTTTATTGTAATAAAACTTGTGCCTTGCAAAGTTCCCAACCGTTCAGTACACACATCAAAAAAAGTTTGTGATCAGTAGCATCAGCTGTTTTTTTTTTTTCAATTAAAATTTTTCAAGAAACATTTGGTACATGTGTTTACATTAATAAAAAAAAAACTCTAGTTAAATTATTTTATTATAATATAATTCACTGTAACAACACGATTTTACTTGTTTTAAGTGATCGCAAACTTTTTTGATGTGTGTATGAATAAAGCTTGTAAAATTACATACTAAATAAATAAAATAAAATGAAATTATTGAACTGTTCAAAACCTTTTGGAGTTAGCTAACAAGTCAATAAATTAAAACGTTATTTTTTTATACATCATATTATAAAAACTAATTAAAAAAAAAAGATCAACAAAATGTCGCAGGTTCGGGTCCCAGCCGTGCGAAATTTTGGATTACTTTTTTCATCATATTATCTTATCTTTGATACAAAAATAACAACGTGTGTGTTAATAACATTCTAACCCAAGATCATAGAAATCAATATTCTATTTTAAAAAACACATGTTTCCATTCATAATAAATAGTTCACACTGTAGCAAACCACTACCAATTTTCAGTCATTAATGTAAATTGGGAATTTTATGTCCACCAACTGTTAGCCACCTTCCCACTGTGCGGCCGACGTGCATACGCTATCGGGGCATCTCCGGATAAACTTACTTAACAAGCTGAAGATATTGATTTATCGGGCTCTCGCCGCAGGTACTTCGCTTGCGTGGCTATTTGCGACCCGGGATTAGATGCCATTCATACTGATTTGAGAAGAATCATGAGAATTCCGTGTGTTTTACTTTCGCATTTAAAGAGCGTAGCGATTTTCTTTGTTTTTAAGTAAATCTTCAAGTAAATAATAATAATAAATATGCGCCAGACAACACACCAATTGTCGTGGTTTTGAAATAAGGAATTTCCTTCCTTGGGTTATGAGTACACGACAATGATTATGACGGGGGCGTCTCCCATAAATACTTAAATACATATTAAACATCCATGACTCAGGTACAAATGTTCGTGCTCATGACAAAAACATTGACACCTTGCGGGATTCAAACCCACGACGGCCGGCGTAATAGTTAGGAGCTCTAACTAATACACCAAATGCGTCGTCAATTTGTGTGTAATTCGGTGCCAATAAAAGATATTGCATTTAGAACTACTGTCGCAGAGTGTTTTAGGGTAATAAGCTAAAAATATACGTTATACTGATTTTATAGGGCATGAAACAGTGTGTTTTACTTTACTGAATATATAGTATTTTATATCTAAAATTGCGGTTATGCTAGGTTATGTTTAAAACTTCAAAAATACCTCTATTAATAATTTATGATGAACTACTGCATGCTATGAATCAATCAGCTGTGGCATTGAACGAATCTCAAACATGTTTAAATGAACCTTAGTCAGTATGTCCCAAATAACTTTCCATAACATTTGCCAGTGGTCTCGATCGTTGTGGGGTTCGGCCCGTATATTTTTCGAGAGGTAAACACGGTATTTTGTTGTCCCGCGGTTATTATTTATGTAACGACTGTTGTTCTGTTGATGTAACGGAGCTATGAAAATTTGAATGTGGTAAAAATATTTTGGTGGATAAAAAGCTATTAAGCGAGAAAGCCAACACGTTTAAATATAATAAGTATATGTGTATTGAACTAGGATAAACAGTTTCCAATTTTGCCAAATATGATGGTTATGATGTTGCTAGAAAATTGAATAAGTTAAGACGAATCTCCTATAATCAGTTAGCATCTGATAGAAGAAAAGTAAAACTATTGAGTTAAACCAAAACGAATGTAAACTACGATCAAGTAGAAAAAGGTATATCTAACCCACTTGACAATATCAATGATGAGATGTCCACGACTTATGGTTTATGAAAAACTTTATATCTGTTGTTACTAGAAAACTAATTTGTAGTGAGTTTTGTTCAAACAAGCACAATCGTAATTAGTAAATTAATGGTAACGACTTTTAACCATTTATCAAGGTAACTAATTATTGCTTATATTCAAACTATAATCAAAGGTAGATAGCTATCCTCTACTTGGGATAGAATTGTCCGACCGGAGATAGGACTTCCTACTGCCAAGAATTTTATAAGGCCAAAAAAAACTAAAGGTAGATAACCATTTCTATTTCTAGTAAAAAAAAATCTAAACATATAATATAGGGAATGCCGTTAGACAAACATTATTAGTGTACTATCCACACTTTCGTATATCGCGTGCCGCAGGTAAACTCGCCACTTATGCTAAGTGAGTGCTAACGGCCGAGATACATTGTATGGATGTTGTTTCTAGGGTCCGAAACAAATAAAAACTATTACGGGATTTATGCTGTATACGGGCGATATGTGTGGTAACTTGGTCTTAGATATTTTTCCGTACTTTCCACCAGAACTTGATAGTTATGTCTATAGTATCCAAGAAAAAATACAGCAATTTACCCGTTCTTAGATTACTACTAGAGTACTAAACTTGGCACAATATATTGGACACCAATCACTTAGATTGTTCTGATCCCAACGTAAGTAGCTAATTGCACTTGTATTATAGAAATTAGACACAACGGTGGTACCTCACACCCAGACCAAATACAATATAGAAATTTTGATTTTCTATATGTAGGCAACGTCTTGAAACCAGTGTGCTTAGCCAGTACACCACGAAGGTCGTCGAAACACAGACACAAAAAGTAACAAATTGAGGTTATAAATATACTATATTAATTGTACAAAAAAAACTGAGATGAATAATGATGTTATCCGTTTTGTTTTACATAATCGTCGCCATGCATAAACATCTGTGTGTTTAATTAAATGCCGAATCTTAAGCAACAAAACCAATAAGACATCCTTTATCTTAACAGCGATCCCTTTATTAGTGCACCCTCAAACTCTTGGCGCACCCTCAGCCGTTACCTATAAACAATCAAAGACGATCAAAAGTTTATCGTAAAATTAGGTAGTGGGGTCGAAACATGTCCAAACACGGGCGGCCCGCGCCCAGTGGGCAGTGTCCGGGTGCGTCCGGGTGTGTCCCGGCAACCCGGACAGAAGGGACACGATAACAAAATTCCGGATTAATCTTAGGCCGGATTTTAGACCAAGACAAATATCGGCTCCGGGTCTAAACGCTCGGAAATTATTAAATTAAGGATATGTCGGGTTTGTTTTGCTACTTACGGGGGTGTAAGATTACGGTATTATGTACTTTATCTATAACATAGTGGTTTTAGGTTTGAACTATTACAAATTCATGTGATGCTGCGAAATACGTAAGTACCTACTCGTAAGTTTGGTAATATGGAACATTCATAAGCTGATTATTTTAAAGTCATTTACAAATGATTCGTCCAATAAAGTACAATTTGATTTGAAAGTGCCTTTGCTTGTTTGCTAACACTAAACAAATTTATATATTTAAACAATAGTCTTATTAAACTCTTAAATTCAACTATCGCCCATTTGTTTAAAAAGACGGGTCTAAGCCTTAGGCCTTGTATAAAATATTTCACCACAACACCAGTACTTATACTACTAAACTTTCCTACCTCCAACAGTAACTGCTCTCCAACCTTTCTCAAAGTAGAAATAGCGACCATTTGCACAGTGGGCGCTGGGCAGCGGCGGCGGACATTGGGCGCAACTGTCGTACTCAAACAAACATCAAGGGCAAGACATTTACATGTTGTAATTTTAATAAGGGCCGGCCCCGGATAGTTGTAATGTTAATTTAATCCAAGAGGCCCACCGACTCAAGAATTGTTTGGTGCGTTTACATTGGGGGACCATGGTGTTATAATAAAAATATGTATTTATAAACAAAAATATCTCAATTATTAAATCATTTTTCTTTACTGACTCGTTTAGGTATTAAAATTATGGAAATCCCAAGTTTAAATCAATTGAATACTATATTTAATTATGTGCACGGAAACCATTAAGTTTTTAATCATGCGGAAAACCCAATTAGGTATTATACAATTGTTATTGTTTGTAATGGGTAGGATTGATAGCAAAAACAATTAAAAATAGCCGTGTCCTTAATATAATATAACTTGCGGTTATAAATAATTAGCCACTTGCGAAAAAATCTCAAATTTGAGTCAGAGACTTTATATTTTTTTATTGAAATTACTTCTTTTGATAAAAATAATTGAAAAGTATAATTTTTATTTAACCTTACTTATAAAAAAGGTTTACTTATTAAAATGACTACATAAATTTGTTAAATTAATAAAATTCAACTTACACTTTTCAAAGTTAATTTACTTACGAGTCGAATTTTACTAACGTCAGATTGAACTTATCCAACCGAACAAGTATAAAACGACCGATTTTAAAATGCCATTTACGTAAATGATTGCTGACAAATAGGTTCCGTTTTCGAATTAGGCGTTTTGTATCGTATTCGACGAATATTCCATATTTGACGTTGATTTACTCGACTCTTAGGGGCTTAAACTAATATTAAGTCCATTTTCATTGTTACTATATTTTAAAATAAAGATAAATCGTAAAGTAAGTAACGTGACTGAAAATTTTGACTGACTTCCAATCTCATACAGTGGTACCACAGTGTGCACACTGCTCCCCGCCACGTGTTAACTTGCCAGCGTATAATTAAGGCGAATAACTCAGCCTCGGACGTCGTCTTAACCTGTCGCCGCGCTTCTTGACCGTACCATTGTGACATTCTGTTGGGTAAACATCCAACCCTTGCGTTGCCAAGTTGGGGCCGACACATTCATTGCAACTTCGCCTATTAAAAATGTAGGGTTAAGTTGATATAATGAAGTTTCGTTTGAGTTGATACCTTTAGCAATCTGGACAATACTTGCAAAGGCTAAATGTGGATTAAACACGGGTATTTAATGTATACGTCATAACATTTTTATTTAACAAGATTATGCTATAACAACATTCCACGTGATTTAGGATTGTGATAAAAATGAACGCATTTTTTTTACCTATTTCGCAAAACCTTAGAGATGGCGAAAAGCGGTGTATAACGTAAGCTGTTTTAAAAAAGAGACGACACACAAAATATGTTTATAAGAAAGAACGTGCTTTGATTTATAACGATCCGTGGAATATAACACGGGGTGAATAATCTGGACGCAAACTGTAAGCGATAGCGGTAAATATAATTACTACTTCTTAAAAGAAAGACAATCACATATATATTCAGTATCAATTTTTGTACATATTTTTTGTTAAAATTATAACATTTTGTTTTATTATTAATGAATTTCTTTTGTATATGACAAATTTACCTTTTTTCGTAATAGTTTTTTATTTTATTTTTATTTCTCGGACCGCCCACAATCATTTCTGCTTAGCCCAAAGGTATGACTGGTAGAGAATGCCATATGCCGTTAAGTCCACCTGCTGCACAAATTTTGGTTGTGCAATAAAAGTATTAAACAAAATAAGCAATTCGTACTTCGTAACTAAAAGTATAGTTTGGTGCAGAATCCTTCTAGTTTTTATGACGCCCAAAAACCATAGAGCTTCTGAAAAAAACTAATCGAATTGGAAAATTCCCGTAACAGAAAAAATAGGAAAACATGTCCCGTATTAAAAATAAAAGATTTATCGATGCGATAAACGTGCATGTCAGCTACAAAATCAAAGCCACTCTTGAGCTGACATAAAAGAAGTTAAAAGTATTGTACGCACATGTAGCAAAAGGCAGTTCGCAATCAGAAAATGAATTATAAAACTGTTTTTATCTATGACTGGCACCACACCACGAATGTTTCGAGACACATAACTGCGAGATTTATCCCCGGGCCGGCTTCAGACTCATTAGGCGGGAACTCGCGGGATCACGCGGGATCCACTTTGTTTTTACACAGCGCCTGCAAAATAACCTCTGCACCGCCACCCACACCCACGCCCAAATCTTGTTCAGAAGCTTACGACTCGCCAAGGTTGAGTTGACTATGATTTACATCTTATACTTTACAAATCTTTGTAAAAGTGATCTAAGTATCTTGGTTAAAGTTTGTTGTATGTACATAAATTAACTTAAATCAGGCAGGTCAATAAAGGCAGGTTTTCTTACCTGATATAATTGGAAGCAATTTTAAGACTTAAAGAAAATAATTACAGTGAAATATACTTAAGCACGCGGCAACTTTTAAGATATATAATCCTACATACCTGTACGTTGTGTCGTCTTGAATCATAGTAATTATTAAATATTGATAATATTTTAAACGACCTAAAAAAAGATGGAAATTACCAAAATGGTTGGGTATTTGTATGAGATACTTTATCAAGTGATGTATTAGATGAAAACTAGACCTAGAAATAATTATTGTTTATACAACATAAGCTATGGTAACATATAATTGAATATTTAACCGATAAGCAATGTCGTCATGAGCTGCGTAACTAGAACAGCACAGTTATTGCTATTTATGTCCAATCAGAAATAAATAAACCCATGAGATAAATATATTCAGAGCATTTATTATAATTAAATTAATAGGCCTTTTTCAGATTTCTGTAAACTACACACGGATTCCTGGAAACCTCTAATATTAAGTTTATTATTACAAAAAATATTTATAAATATATTTCATTTTTCACTGAGCTACCGCGCCGTCTCGTTCCGACCGTCCTTCCGTCAGTTGGAGGAAAGTTTGGCCCGGTTAGGTTCATTTTTGGTTTCTTTTTTCATCTTTTTAATATAAAATATGACACTGTAAGTGTAAAAAGTCATTTTAGACCATATTTAAATTAATTCAATCTATATAGTATTATTTTTTAAATATAAGTAATTTTGCTTCAAAATATTATTTTTTCGACTATTTGTTGCGCTATATCTTTGATCTTAAAACCACGTTACTGTTGTAACAATAAAAAAAATGATATGATATCAATTAATGGGCAAAACATAAAAAATATTTTTATTATGATCAAAATAGCAATAAACTCAAGCATATATAGTTAACCTCTGCACTGTCTTCACCGACACGAGTTACAGTGTACACACAGCTAGCTCCACCTTTTATTTACGACCGGGTGTGTTCGACACACGTACGAGGGTTAACACGGCAGCTAAAAGTTAAAAAGTTTCCACTTCGGGCGCAGCTTGAATTGGGATTAATTTATTTCGGCATTTCCGGGTTAGACCCATATTAGATAACAATTAAGGTTTTAAGTGATTTATGTGATTGGGAAATTGTAACTGTTTGAACATTTTATTAACCTTTTACTACTTGGTAAAATAGTACTTAGACGGGTTAAGTTCAGCCAACGTGTTGATTATAAACCTAAATTGTCCTTTTTCATCAGTTTAGCAAACATTTTATCTACAAAGAAAGTTATGTTAACAAATATTATTAGTCGTTAATATAAACATTTGATATCAAAAATCGTTATTCAATAAGTATTCAATATTGATACTTTAATAACGCAGACAATATGTAAATTCTTCATTTTGGAGCAGCCATCTTCTTTCATAATTAAAATACATCGTGTCGCACCAACTCCTAACGTCTGCCGGTAACAAGTCTCATTATAATAAAGTGTCAGCAACTAAGGTGTCTGACGCAGATACTCTACTCTAAAAGTCTATTTTAGACTTTTGCGCGCGAGCTGAACTCTTGAACCAATGTTTACAGGTAGAATGAACTAATTCCAAAGGTAATGGTTCATTAATTTCCCTTTTATCTAATTGATCTTTTGACGACCTCCGTGGTCGAGTGGCTAGCACGCTGATTTCAAGCGTCGCCATCTCGTTAGGTCCCGGGTTCGATTCCCGCTCGGGTCAATGTAGAAAACGATCTTTTCTTTATTGTCTCGGGTCTGGGTGTTGTGGTAGCACCATTGTGTCTGATTTTTATATCACAAGTACATTGGCTATTACTTACTTTGGGATCAGAGCAATGTATGTGATTGGTGTCCAAGATTTTTGATCTGAAAATCTTAGTATTCTTCACACATATCAAGTAAGGGCAGTGACTGAAGACAAGCTGAAAGCTGGCAAATTGAGCGTTTCCAATGCGGCTCATACGGCAAGGAGAGCCGCGGAAACTGATATTTATGGGCTACACCTCCGAAGCATTTTACGGACACTTTAAGCCCGGGGCTAGTTGCGAGATGCGAGAGGTGAAGGGTCAAGTGCTATCCAAAGGGGTTAAGGAAAGCATATTTCAGTATGCACGATACAAAACTGCTTGTTAAGTACTTAATATGGTGAATAAAACGTTTGCAGCTTTTAAAAATCATTTTGAAGGAGGTTTGCATATAGCAACTTCAAAACATTAAAGTAATATACCTTGATGCCAATAAATGAATAAATCTACATTTTTTAGGGTTCCGTAGCCGAAAAAACGGAACCCTTACAGTCCCGTCATGTCTGTCTGTCTGTCCGTCAGTATGTCACAGCCACTTTATTCTGAAGTACTAGTATTACATGCTTCAAAAGTGGTAAAATGGGCCATTTAACTTTTAAACTAAGCGAGTGTACATTTTGAAAAAAATACATTATATTTATATTGATAAAGACTATTAAATTATTATTATATATTGATAAAGACTATTAACGAAAATTGGTTTGAACGAGATCTAACTAGTAGTTTAGAGATAGGGCACATTTTCATTAACCTTTAACACAACTTTGTTATTCATTCAAATACTATAAAAAACGAAGTTGTATTTGCTGACAACAAAATACTATGATGTTTTGGCTCAGTGGAAGAAAGTGGATCTCTTATTCATAAAGATGAAATAAGAAACCAAAAATTTGCGCACGGGCGGGACTTGAACCAGCAACCTTTTGGCAAACCGGGCCAAACGCTCTTACCAATTGAGCTACCGTGCTGTTAGTCCGACCCTGCGAAACTTGTGGTCTCTTATGAAAACGTCAATTGCGTGACGCTTAGCGCCATCTAGCCGTCTGTTTATGAAACAGATGGCTAGAATTTTTGGTTTCTTATTTCATCTTTTTGAATATAAAATATGAAACTGTGAGTGTTAAAAACATTCTAAAGCATATCTTATTCAGTTAAAGTTAGTACGGAACCCACATGAGAGAGTTTATTGTTTAATAAGAAGAAAAGCAATGTAATATGCAGTGTGTCCAGGCATGAAGTAATATGCCTTTAAAAGTAATATCTACGATGAGTTTTATCGAGGAAAATACATTATATGGGATCATTTCCATCGAGGAAAATACCTCAATTGCAAAATTCCACCATGTTTTTTTTTAATATATCTAACCAATAGAAAAAATCAAACTCATCGGAATTATGGTGGTTTGAGTCGACATGTAGGCTTCTTTACATAAAAACGAGTTAACGGGCATTTTAATCGTTAATAACTCTTGAAGTAATAGACCGAAAGCAGTGATTGCTACATCAATTTGTTAAATAACTCAAATACTTTTAAAAAGGTATGTCAATGGTCTCGATTTAGTATTGTTTGAATTGCCCTAATGCACAAAAAAATGCAAAAAAATATTGTATCCTTTCGGCAATTAAAATCTGGAGTCATTTGATAGCGTGTTTTTATGAATTAGGTACACCACACATTTTAATTTAAAATAACACTAAAAACGAGCCTCTACACGACGTGAGACTGAAACCGTCATAAATTGCACGAGTAAGGTAATTTTTCTGAAAATAAAATAAAAAATCACTGCCGTATGCCACCGTACCAATGAATATGGGGTATTTACGTGGCATTTTGTGTCCTAAATTGAATAAATTATTTTTGATTTTGATTTGATTTGATTTGACTTCGATGGAATTTATCGTAGATATTGCCCTTGAATTTTTAATACTACGAGTATAAGCCTGGACACACTTTATATGTACTTCATTATTTTATCGGTTTCTATGGTGATATGTACTATCATAAAATCCAAGTTATTTACGTCTTCAAGTCGTTTAAAATAATATATTGGTAACAAGACTCCATCTTCGTCTCCCGTAATGTCGCAGTCGATAGGTGTACAAAACGTTCGCCATCCTTTAACTGTCAACGTGACATTAATAGTGTCGGCCATTTTTATCTGTCGGCAGTTTAGGAATTAAATGTGAGTCGTTACTTCACCCCAGATATCCAAATTGCCGACATCTCGGGCGATGTAAGTGAAAGTGGAAGTGGAAGGCGATCGCGTTCACTTAACGTCTCCATAAATCTTGGAACGTGCGAATCGAGGCAAATGAGTCGGAGTACCTTGCATTACGCGATGGTTTAAGTAGATAAGCCAGAACAGATTGACCATGATGCTACTGGTTACTGGTGCTGTGGTGTGTTCCATTTGTACTGTGTAACTTGCCATAATTTAATTTCTGTGAGTGTATATCCTCCGTGGTGTAGTGGCTAAGCACGCTGGTTTCAAGGCGTCGCCGCTCCGAGATCCCGGGTTCGATTCCCGGTCGGGTCAATATAGAAATCATATTTTTCTATACTGTCTAGGTCTGGGTATTGTGGTACCACCGTTGTATCTGATTTATATAGCACAGGTGCAATTAGCTACTTACTTCGGGATCAGAGCAATGTATGTGATTGGAGTCCAATATTTATATTTATATGTATCTAGATAGCTAGTCTTTAGTTAACATTTTGTGAATGGTCCATCAAGTCACCAGAACTTGGGCAATTTATTTTAAATTTAATATCTTCCATTTCTCCTTTACAAAGCAGATTGGCGAATTTTAAAGCGAGTTTACACCCGTGGTTATTTACTATTAAGTCAAAAAAAATACATATGAAGTTGCCAATTCAACCCGCTCTTACAACCGTATTTATAGATAAGCAAAAGTAATTTCTTTGCATAAGTATGACTGACCTTAAAAAATGTTTAGAAAAAGATTCAAATACCACTCCAAAATCAGAGCTATCCAAAAATAATTCTTGATTTGTAATTTCTCCCTTTTAAATACGGGAGTGGAACCCTACAACATGTGCTGTTGTCATCTTTTTAGCTATGTCCATGGGACACCCTTCACGACTCATTAGGGCGGCGTTTGAAAAATGCTCGCGGTACTAAAATAGACATTATGTAAAGTGCCGCAATTGTCGCGGTGACGGCGACGCGGGACCTTGCTGTGCTCTTACGTGTAGGGCTGTTTACAAGAATGTATAAGATCTTGACGACCTTTGACGACCTCCGTGGTGAAGTGGCTAGCACGCTGGGTTTCAAAGCGTTGCCGCTCCGAGGTCCCGTGTTCAATTCCCGGTCGGGTCAATGTAGAAATCATAATTTTCTACATTGTATCGGTTATGGGTGTTGTGATACCACCGTTGTGTCTGATTTCCATCACAAAGGCATTAGCTACTTATTTTGGGATCTGAGCAATATATGTGATGGTGTCCAACATATTTTTATTTTTATTTATTTGAAGTAGTCGAAAATAAAAATAAAGATGACAAAGTTTAATACCCAGTTTAGTGTTTCCAAATAATGAAAACCTTAAAACATAATGTCAGAGTGAAAGACATCTCTGTGAGTTCATTTCATCATCGAATCTTACTTAGCATCGCTTGGCTTTATGTCGAATGGAAACTAACTCAAAATAATATAATTTGTACATCGTCAACCTATTTATTATCTTCATTGTGTTCTTGGTTTATCAATCGTAAGTGATTTCCAGTTAATCTTTGTAGCGTAGCGTTGAAACTTAAAAAGCATTAATAATGTAATAATGCTATTTAAACAGTCTCATGTGCTGTCACTTAATTCACATAAGTGATTCAAATCTCATCGCACATTCTATCATACACCACGTACCTAATTTATATTCCAAAATTGAATTCTCAACCGCAAGTAACTGCACATCAAAAAACAATCGTCGGCTGTTAACGTTCGCATTTTAAAAGTAATTTACAACCCCCTTTATTTATCGCGGCCATATTTCGCGGTAACCCTGCGGCTGCAAGGTGCCGACACGTAAGACGTCATTTAGCGTTCGGAATTAACATAAATAATAACGTCATTTCGCCGCCCCGCCCGATATTGCGTCATTTGCCGTGCGCTTTATGGCAGCACAACACTTAACTTCGAATAAAAAACGCGGTATGCAAGGGATTGTGGAGGTAAGCCATGATCCGCAGTTCCATGTAAGCTGTGTTCGTTATAAATGTGTTGGACGTTAAAAAATATGAAAAATTTAATAGAAGACGGACAACTTTGAAAATAGTGCATTAGTGATACCTATTTAAGCATTTGCTGAATCAAAATTCTGAAAAGTGTCTAAGATGGAATTAGAAACTAAATTTTATATGCGTATTAATTAATTCCTTATTAGATTAGATACGTAATTAGTCAGTTTTCTAGGCAGGCACTTAATTATTTCGCAGGATTTTATATAGTTTTTAGGGTTCCAGCAAGGAACCCTTATAGTTTTGCTATGTCCGTCTTCACTGTTTAGCGCAGAGACATACAAGTCATGTGTGGATTTTTTTTTACTCGCCAAACTCATTGTGTCGAGTATCGTTGAATAGGTCTTTTAAAATGATTGTAATTAGGTAACATTTTTTTTTTTCGATAAAGTGGCATGTTTCCTTAACATTCAGTTTTAAAGGCAAATTTCTATTATAGTCCAATGTACCCACACTCTCCCACCTAAACAGTAGTTAGGTGGGTGAGTGAAAAAAATCACAACACTAGCATATATGATGAATTAGAAACTAAGCTATGATAAGTAAACAAATTACAGAGCTGTAGTCCATAAACCAAAACGCGTTAAGAATGAAATTGAAATTGTTGTCAAATATTGAATTTTATAGTCTTTTTTTTATGTAGTCTTTGTCATCAAAAGGTATAACCGGTTTTGTCTCATAATTTTGGATATTTTGCTATTTTAAGGGAATCATAAGGCAATCTTAATCATGTTTGATATATAGGAGAATTTTAGGGTATAAAAAATGCTTACATATAGTATTTATACATATAGTATATATACGGAACCCTTCGTGCGCCAGTCCGACTCGCACTTGGCCGGTTGTTAGTAAATGGCAACGTATTGCTCAATGCTCTTACTAAATCAAAGTGTGTATGAGTATTTTTATATACTTACTTGACAGTTATGTAAGTAGTCTATTAAAAAGGTATGGGCTTTGTGTCACTCAACCATTTATTTTTCTAAATTCCCTACCGAACGCTAAAAAAGCATATTATAAATTCGAGTTTTCCACCCTGTGCGGGCGAGGTGCGAGCGCGTATTTGCATAACAATTGTCTGCCACTCGAACTGTTTTCTTTCGTGTTTTAATTTCGGCAACAAATAACGTTTAATAGTGGCGTAAGAAGTAACAGCGACTCATTTGCATGTTAGTGGCTGCGCTTCATAAAAACGCGTTGTTGAAAATACGCCACCCGCATTTGAGGGTTGGCGAAATGACTTTTTTGTGTTAATTGAATTTTTAAATATACAAAAACACGAATTTTAATGTTAATTCTGTCAATTTATACTCTTCATAAGCTCTCTTAAATGGATTATTGTCAACGCCCACCACTTTTTGTAAGTACGTAAACGCATTAGACTCTGAAAGGGAACTTAGAAAAATGACTTCTAAGTATTATGGTTTAATACTACAATATAACGTCAACTCGTTTTAAATCATAATATTTAAAGGGCCAATTCAGGACAATACATAAATCATTTTTTTATAGAAAACACTGTGTTTTTTCACGTAAGGTTTTAAGAAAATTAGAGATTAGGTTTTTTTTCATATTATCAGCCAAAGGACGTCCAATGCTGGACATAGGCGTCCCCTACGACTTTCCACAGCGACCGATCACTAGCGGTCAGGTCGTCTGTCCATCTTGTCGGTGGACGTCCTACGCTGCGTCTTTGGTCGAAGGGCCTCCAATCTAGAACTTTTCTGCCTCAAGGGCAGAAAGCCCCAACGGCCATCAGTTCTTCGCGTTATGTGCCTTGCCCAAATAAATTTAATACACTTATAATAATAATAACACTTGGCGGTTGTAAGTTTAATACTTTTTGAGAAAATCGAAACTAGGTTCTAAGGTAGTGGTGGCCCGGTTTATTTTCCGAAAAACAATGATAGTGTTCTATTTCTATGAATTATGTAAAGACACAGATGAAATATTTTCATTTATAACGAAATGACCTTTTATAAAGACCATGAATATTTTAAAATAGCTTACTAACACAAGTAGGTACGGACAACAGCACGTCAAAGTAAACACTGCGGTATCTTATGCAGTTGTAATAAGGGCTAG
This sequence comes from Pyrausta purpuralis, assembly GCA_963924145.1. Lineage (NCBI taxonomy): Eukaryota > Metazoa > Arthropoda > Insecta > Lepidoptera > Crambidae > Pyrausta > Pyrausta purpuralis. Next base: position 26,295,123 of record OZ001655.1, read on the forward strand.
TTTGCAACAAAAGTGGATAACCTGATGTGCTGTCGACTGTACCTAATAATAGCTGGCGTGACTAAAAATAACAGCACAACAGAATATTACTTTGACATTGATCGTTCCTAAAAAGTTTAGGAATAAAATGATTAAATTAGCAATCATCACTATTCTTGGTTGGTAATCATTGTCAAAATATAATAAATAATAATAATAAATATTCTTTATTACACAAAAAAACAATAACATTGCAGACAAATCATTACTACAATAGTTGCAGTCTTATTGCTACTAGCGATCTTTTCTAGACAAGAGGTGAGGTAGAAAGCGGAGTGCAAAAATATAGCTAACATTTTAATACTTCATTTTAAAACAAGTTACATAATAAAATAAAATATAACTAATACACATAATATCACAAAGACAATAAAACAAATTAATAAATACAAAATAAATTTATAAATACATATAATATACGTACATAAGATCCTTTGAAGAAAAATTCCGCAACATTATTAAAAAAATATCGATAATTATATTGAATTGTTATCTTCAGAGAACACCTAAATTTTATGTAAAAATTGTTTGCGTCGTATCGTTTTGTCTATTTCGGAAAATAAAATAAAAAAACAGATTTACAAAAAATACTAGTTTGGTCGGTTGTTTTGTTACGCGGCACCTATTCAAGCGCTTTGTTTACATCTACAGTACATACTGCAGCTTAACCGTAAAACTGCTGTAAACAGTGGGTTCCGCCCGCTGCGCCCACCTGTTTCAGAGGTGCACAAAGAGAGGTTATTTGTTTAGGACGCGACTCAATAACAATTCATCATTTTATATTCGACGTTGAACGTGCATCCGTTTGTTAATTTTGATGGACAGGATGTTTTTAAATCTTGATTATTTGTTTTGGAAAATCGATTGCAAAAATATGCAGCGTCATTAATAGGTTTGTTTCACCCTTATGTTACATAGTACTCAAATTATAATAAAGCAAACAGTAACCGCTATAGACGGTCAACAAAATCTGCAGTACAACATGCTTTATATAAACCTAAACATATCATACCTTTTGACCAACCTAAAATACTCGCTAAAGAACGGCGTTTCATTTCTTGTATGCTACGTGAGGCGATTGAAGTAAGAAAATATCAAAATTTCAATAAGTAAGTTGGTTGGAAAGTTCCACTAGCTTGGTATCCAATTCTTTCGAAGACCCGAGCAATATCACAGTCATACTGTAAGATCTCAAGACATAGTAAGCTCGTTCTGCGTTGATAGAAACGTCAATTAATATTAATGAGTGATGGTAGTTTTCATTTTTCATAACTATGTAATGACAAATAATACCTTAGTCTTGCCTGTAACAACGCTGTAAGCAATCGAAAAATCAGACATATAGTTTTTATAAAATGTGCGCGAAATAAACCGTAAAGTCTTTAATTTCAATAAGTAGTATTTGCATAAACTACAGAACTAAAATACACTAACCGCTAGTGAAATAGTAACCAAGTATTGTATAAGTAAACGTATCACCAACAGGAAAATTATACATACCGATATTCTCACTAATTTTGATTAAAATCTATATCTATACGTCTACGACTTGGCTAGAGAAAAGACGAACAGTTCTACAACATAGCTATCACGTTCGGTATAAAGAAAGAATATTAAGATATGTCCCCCTGAACTTCACGTTTATTCACCCGAAAACTTTGTTTACAGAGCGACCGCGATTTTCTCGGAGAAAAAATCGGGGTAAAAACACGGCACTTCATAAATATTTACACGTCCCGACCTCCACTCACCTTGACACTGTTTATTTGTGCGCGACCCGCGGACATCTGCCGGTGAACCCTGATTTGTATTTGATTTTCAATTTTGACATGTTTGTTTTTCATAAAAGGGCCTTTTCTAGAGAAAATAGTACAAAAGTTTTGAGGTTGTTTATTAAACCAAGTTCTTTACCTAAACGTGTTGCATGTGAAGTGCTGTTCTAAAAGTCAATACCTACAGTAATGCGGTTGAAATAATAAAGATAACAGATTATAGTTTTAAAAACAGTGTTATTTTCTATCCTCCTTTTTAAGGGTTTCGTAGCTGAATGGCAAAAAACGGGACCTTTATAGGTTCGTTAAGTCTGTCTGACTGTCTGTTTGTCCGTCCGTATGTCACAGTCACTTTATTCTGAAACTATTAGAATAACACACTTGAAACTTAGTAGGTAGATGTATCCTTTTAACCGCTTTAAGATATTCATACAAAAAAAAAGATATTGAAGGGGGGCTCCCATACATGAAACTAAAACCTAATTTTTTTTCCTCTTACGTATGCGTGGTGTAGGGTAAAATCATTTTCTCTAAAAGTCTTACGTTTGAGGGATAGACGCTTTTATAGTGGTAAAACTTGTGTAGATCTTGACAAAAAAATTCAGCGAAATGAGTAGTTTTTAGATAAAGTATATTTTTAACGACCTCAAACATAATTTTGTTACGAGTATTCATACAAATACTATAAAAAACAAAGTTGTATTTGCTGTCAACAAAATATTGTGGTATTTTGGCTAAGTGGAAGTAAGTGGATCTCTGATTCAGTTAAAGTTGGCACGGAACCCTTAGTGTGAAAGTCCGACTCGCACTTGGGCGGTTTTATTTATTCGGTTGGTAAGATATTTTAAATGAAATATCAAAATAAGAATAAAGTTACTTTCAATGCAGCAATTAACATTGAAAAGTTAGGTTAGGTCACAATTACCAGCCCCCTTCCTAAAAATCTAAGGTTTAGAAGAAAAATCGGTAAGTATTCATTTCAAGTACTATTATAGCCACACAACGAGTGGCTAAAAGAAGCAAAAGGTTCACACCTAAAGCAACATTAACCGCTGGCTCAACTTGAATTATTCCGAGGTAAATAATTCATGGGCCGAAGTGACCGCAAAGTGAAATGACCCCAGGTTAACTGAATCACAGAGTGGTTTTGTTAACTGGGCTTTTATCGGGTTTGCGGGAAAACAATCGGTGAAAGGTTGGCATTTAGTTCAAGCATTTTACTCTGATTTTGCTAAAGCTCTGCTAACGTGATGAGATGTAATATCTTAAGGCAAAATAATATTAATAGTCTTGTAAATAATAAAATATTTATCGTTAGTTGAGTAATCCAAAATTTTAAGTAATCCCGAATCCGTGGATGATTATAAGACACCCAATACCCCTTGCACACTGCTACTTTTAGCAGCGATGAAGCATCGATGCAGTCGCGATGCAGTAGCTAGACGACAAATTATGTACTTACTGTTTGTTATCGTTTGCATTAATGCAAAATTAAATCTGTTCATCTGTCGCGCGTTTTCAAAACGTGCAACTGCATCGATGCTAAAAGTTGCCGTGTGTAAGGGTTCTAAAGAATATCATAATGTTATATTCTTTGCTCTGCACAATGACGTAAGGGTAGGTGTACATTATAATGTGTATCAAATAGGCAAGAAGATACTCTCCATTTCGTAATTAGTGTCCATTGACGACCTTCGTGGTGTAATGGCTGAGCACGCTGGGTTTCAAAGCGTCGCCACTCCGAGGTCCCGGGTTCGATTCCCGGTCGGGTCAAAATATAAATCAAAATTTCCCGACGACCCGTCTGGTGTAGTGGTCGAGAAATCGCCTACTACGCAGCAGGTTGCGGGTTCGATCTCCGCACAATACAAACATTGTGTGCATGAACATGTCTGTTTGTATTGGTCTGGGTGTTTTCTATGTATATCAAGTATGTATTTACAAACATAAAGTATTTAAGTATTATATCCGTTGTCTGGCACCCATAACACAAGCTTTGAGTAGCTTACTTTGGGACTAGATGGCGATGTGTGGGAATGTCCAAAAGATATTTATTTATTATAATGTTATATTATGTGCTCTGCAAAATGACGTAAGGGTGAGACAGTGGTACATTATTATGAGTATGAGTGGTACAAATTAGTGTTCATTTCATTTACAAGAAACAAACATGACCAACACAAAAACGTATCTAAAAATATTGTATTCGAAGTTCCCTGAGCGATCACCTCAGCGATTGTTTACTATACCGAGCTATCAGTTCTATCGGTTGATCAGTCGACTTGTATTTACATAGAATATTTCTGGAACAAACATAGCGGCCGATGTATCTCGTGTCCGGAGATAAATCACCATTGTACGGTACTCTCGGCGAGTAGTGGCACCGAGTGTTTGTTTTATATTAATAAATAACATCAGTAAACCGTCTTATATTCCTTTGAATTGGATCTAAATATTTTAAATGTTTATTTTTGTTTTGTTTTTTTATTTCTTTTTTCTCTTTGTGGATGTCAAATAAAGGATTATTCTATTCTATTCTATTCTATCCGTACAGATTGGACAACTGCAAACTTTACTTGTTAACTAACTCGGCATTTTATCTTACTTAGAGTCGGTTTTACCAACGTCAGATAGGACTTATCCGACTGAATAAGTATACAACGACCGATTTTAAAATTTCATTTTCATATATACATTGGTAATTATTTTTTTCAATTATTTGACAATCGGGTAATTTAACTTGCAAAATTCAACAATAATATGTCGCTGGCCGAGCGGCATGCGCCCGGATCCGTATACCGTATAGGGTTCAATCCTTGTCTAACACATTTGCTTTTACAAGTGAAATTTATGTTATTAAGTTAACATAGTGACAAAACACCATAAAACCAAAAAAATATAATTCAAGTAAAAATAGTCAAATTACTTTTGTTTCCAGCGTAATTTAACTCAACTGTATCTTATTGCTTCATCACCTTAATAGTCTTCTTCAGACGTAAATTATACAATATTTGCATCTATTGCCATCTATCTGCACAATTAGTGCAATTAATTCTTAAATAAAATTTATATAACACTTAGCGCAAATGCCAATGCTAGTAATTCCGACTATACTGCCCGGCCGATCGGATTCACGTATAAGTTATTGATGGCATATTTATTTTGTTCTGCTCCTATCGGACTCGTGTCAGAAGGTGGACGCTACATAGAGTTGGCGATATTTGCTGATTCCTATGAATACGGCTCACTCATGGTGAGACTGGGTCGGGGTAAGTAGTGAGGTTGCAATAATAAAAAAGCTCAGTTATTTTGGTCTTCGGACGATAATACTAATTTGGCTTTATTGTTATCTTTAAGTGTCCTTTATATTGATTCCAGAATAACTGTATATATCCCAAATAAAAATACAATAGAAATGATTTTTTACGACTTGATATACAAACTTTTCATAACCATATATTTAATAATATATATATATATATAATAATTTCATAAATTTCAACATATATTTAATGTCTAAATAACAGATGTTTACTTAAAATATCAGTAAAAAAACGGTCTATAGAAAAAATATGTTAAGTACATAAAATAATCAACATATTTAAATAAGAATATACAATTTTACAACAGGTGACAAAAAATGTTACAACTTTGATCTAAATTCATTGACGTGTATGTGTCATAAAGTGGACAGAAACAATATAGGTGTCAGAATGCAAAAATGCTGTATTTACTACCTACGTTCTCTTAATCTGATGTCACCCTCCGTGGTGTAGTGGCTAAGCACGATGGGTTTCAAGGCGTCGCCGCTCCGAGGTTCTTGTTCGATTCCCGGTCGGGTCAATGTTGAAATCAAAAATTTTCGATATTGTCTCGGGTCTGGGTGTTGTGGTATCACCGTTGTGTCTGATTTCCATCGTTGTGTCTGATTATCAGCGAATGTACTTGTGATACAAGTACATTCGCTATACTTAATTTGGGATCAGAGCAATGTATGTGATTGGTGTCCAATATTTATACGTATTTACTGTTCCACAAGATAATGCTTCAACACCCGAGCGGTTGCAGGCAACCGCATAACAATAGAATTTGCATTGTGTCTCGTTCACATACGCTTGAGGGATTAAAAGAAAAAACTTTTAAACTATGCTAATTAATAAATTCCAATTTCAACATTAAACCGACCTGAAGTTAAGCCTGTCGCGCACAACCTCAAGAAAGTTTAAAAATGGCTGTCTCCTGAAAGTTGGCTTCAGCACGAGTTGCTCTCAATTGGAACCGTTCCGACTGTCTGCGCAGCACACTTGAGACAGTTCACGATCTTTACAATTGTACGTTACTTACTTGTTATCCATTAAAAAAGTAATATTTATTCATCTTTCAATAATCATATTTTTTAATGCAAGCTCTTCACCCAATCAAAATTGTAAACTTACCGTTAATAAATTTAAAACTTTCATTAAAGAAACCATAATGACGAAAGGGTATTATAAAGTAGATGATTATTTAAAAGGTAATAATGTATGGACTTGCACGATCACTACAAACATTGTAAACCTTTTCAAAAGAGGCATTGACAATAGTAACTGAGTTTGTTGCGCAGCTGCTTCTCAGCACTAGCCCACAATTGTCCCGAAGCTGTGGTAGGGTTTATATTGAGACGTGTAAAAGTGTATTTGTATGAATAAATGACTTTAGATTTATCGGATCAAATTTAAAGATTTAGTTAATCTAGTGGATACCGCGATACAAGCGACCTGGCCTGACGAAGTAAATTGGAACGGTTAAAAAGTGAAAAAAACGAAATAATTTGTGAAAATACTTCTCAAGCTTCACGAAACAGTGAAATGGTGCTCTGCGCTACAATGCGCCCTTCAGAGCTACGGCTCGACTGCTCTCAACGTATTACAACTTGGTCTTCTATCTTTTCCTTTTTTGACTAGCATGACGGTAAAATGTATCAGAAATAATAAATCATTATTATATTAAACATTATTTTTGACAAACAAAAAAAATACATGGAAAACTCTATAATAAAGCACTAATAGCATAGTCGAATAAAAGGTGATGATCATTACAAAAATGTTTTTTTTTTGTTACGATAAAAATGTAATAATGCAGTTAATCCATGTTAGTTCCGTTTATAAAATGTTCAATAAATACGTGTACTTAATCTGACAAGATACCCTGTGAGCTGATTCCTTCATGGACAAAAACACACCCATACTCGCGCTTACACACTCGTACACATTCATTCTAAATAAATAAAATAAATAATAATTTTTCATGTAAATAATGCTGTCTCCTTGTAGAATATTTATATCTTGTGTCATGTTTTGTTTATTGTCAAGTTGAGGTCTCCACTGAAAACCAGCACCACGGCTTGCCATGGCAAAAAAGATGAGTGGAAACCAATTTTGGTTTCACTACATATAATAACGTTTTATTTTTTATGTTTATTTCTGTATTTTTGTAGTTTACCAAATAAATTACTTTTCTTTCTTTCACTTTTCCAACAGCCTTGTCCTATATGTAGAATGTCCAATACTGTTTGAGGTGGTGAGAGCCAGATGTCCTGTAATGCAGGTATTTGATACCTAGCATAGGCATCAGACTCCCACTTAAAATTGCTTTAATATAACACCTAAAACTATTTCGTTATTACTTCTTATAGATGTAATGTATGTGTAAGTAAATAAATTCAGAATTTTATTTTTTTTACCCTACAAATCATAAAAACATTTCTAGTCTGAAGTATCACTGAAAAATACGCGAATACTGAAGGGCACGAAATACACAGAACCTAAAAATTAACACAGTGCACTTAAAAGTCACTAACTTTTTCAGCAGCATCTTAGCAAGCTAAAGGGCTCGGTCAAGCCAATTAGCTCGGGCTGCTTTGATCACCGACGCGTGCGCACTTACCTGCGAAGAGAACCAACGGTTAATTACGACTGAAGGACTGGCCACATACCTCAACGACTTTTCAAAAATTATAAAAAAAATGTTAAGGGTGTTTCATCGAGGGAAGTAGGGCTTTGATGTGAAGGATGATATCATGTCCACCTCCGTAAGTTTCGAATGAGTTAGTTGATTAACGTGCTTGTGAAATCAAAACGGATTTAAAAGCTTAATTTTTTATTTATTTTTGTAGTGATTTGTTCACGTTTTGATTGCCATCTCAACATTCGTTTTTTTACAAATATTGAAAAATCGGTTACGATGAAGTATGCTCATTCATTTTTTTGTGGTGATAACATAAAATGCACTTGTCAAAAGCGACTGTGTCAGACAAGAAATCGAACTCTACTTACGCTATTCGTGCCTGAGACACTTGATTTTTACAACTGCAATAAATATGGATTTAAAATCATTACGTAGACTAAAACAAAAACAGTGTTTACAAATTTCAAGATAATGATATTAATTTTGTTTAGTTATATTTAAATATAGCATCTATCTGTTTAACTGGACTCATAACTATAACTATTTAACTTCACGAAGCCTATTTCAACTTGGCAAAGCCATTATTAGATAAAGGTTTGTACTCTTATTAGTTTCGTAGCTGTTAGCTGTTAGCGTTGTGCGTTTTAGTCCTGATAATAACTTGTGTAAAGGTTTCTAAACCCAAAACTCACAAGTCCAAGCAAAACACCCATGTTTAGTTAACACCGTCAGTTCAAACGGCCCGTCAAGACGTCGTCGACACGCGCGGAAGTACGCACGACTCGCGGTCAGCTTCCGTCGCTTTGACCTGCTCTCAGTACTAATTACACCACCACTCGCCAACAGAGCGATGGGGTTGGAGGCAGGAATAAATAAAATAAATATCCTTTAGACATTCCCACACATCGCCATCTAGTCCCAAAGTAAGCTACTAAGCGTGTGTTATGGGTGCCAGACAACGGATAAAACACTTAAATACTTTTTTGTTTGTAAATACATACATGATATACATAGAAACAAGCGGAGTTACCGACGGCGGGGCTCTGATGCTGTATAGACTCAGATCTGGTTCTTCAAGTTAGAGTAAGATAGTCATTTCATTAATCTCATCAGATTATTTAGTTGAATTTCTTTCCTATGTAGCATAGAAAGCTTAAGATTTTAACGTAAAAATTAGGCTACTTAATATAAATTGCACTGGTAAAAAGCAACCAGACAGTGAACCAGTGTGACAGACGAGGAATCGAACCCCGTGTCTTACGCTATCCGAGCGTATGCCTATACCACTTGGCCACCGTCACAATAGCAAGCCTGTTGAATTTGGATTCCTCGTCTGTCTCTGTGTGTTTTTTTTTTTGTCGTACAGCCAAGGTTGCGTTTTACAAGTGCAATTTATATTATTAAGTTTGTATAGTGACAAAACACTATTAAAAACAAAAATGTAATAATAGGTTACTTAACTTTGACTTGTAACTGAAAAATGGTTTGTTCAGTATGCATAAAGTTGTAAAATATTGTTTAGTGCTTTCTTTTCAAAAACAACGAATCCATTTTTTTGTATCACAGATAATGACCTTTCTGTGTCACAATTTTGTCTCTTCCACATTATCGTGCGGTCACTTTGCGTGACCGTGGCTTACAGTTCCTGTGTCCACGGATAAAGACGTATTTTCCTTTGGCATGAGGGTAGGAAGGAGTTTCAGCCGCGGGCGAATGTGACCCGCGCTTACGCGCAGGAAATCGCCTAACTCAAACCAGTTTTCGGAGATGGCAGTTCACGATTGTCTGAAGGTTTGTTACGAGAGGTTTGTTTACAAGAATGGGTATGTACTCGCTATTGCTCCATCTCACTAAAGAATATGAAATAATATCGATTATGTAACTGCTTAAAATATGTTGCATTATCGTTTTAAACAGTGATCAATATTTATTGACGAACGACCTTAATATTACTCTCTTTTGCTATACGTAATAAAGAAGTCTCTATTGACACTTGTAATAAGGTTAGTCATTGTTATAAATTTGTCTATTAAGTGATCAACTATAATAATCGGATGAGAACTACTGCCGACAAACTGCTGAGCAGTTTGACAGACATGTTATTGTGAAAGAAAATAAATGTTTTTGGTAACTAACAAATTTCAATTAAAAACGCACTTGTGAAGGACCTGTTAGTCTTCCGTGGCGTACAGTACCTGCTGTAAGATATCTTGTAATGTCATTACAAGGTCCCATCAGTTCATAGACATTAACTTGTTCAAACGTGAAGGAAATAGACAATACGCATCGCGTGTCCAGGGCGGACGGAAGCACCGGGCGGCCCGCTGCCACTTCCGGTGCTTTGACAAACTGCCGCTGGAGGGGTATGAGTGCACCCTCTTCAGTGGAGGGTTAAAGGCGTTCTTACCTTTGCTAACGTATGTGTAAAAGCAATAGCTTCGAGAGGATGTGAGCGTTTTGATAGAAACCGAAGTATGTCTTTTATTTTCTTTAAATACAGAATTCTGCCAACGTTTTTTCATATGGAGTTGATGATACCATTGTTTTACCCCCTTCAAATAAAGGAGGCAATCAATTCCACCTGTATGTACCGTCAGAATTCGATAAAATTTAAGTATGTTAATCTATTAGGCCTTCCTAACACGTATGCAATTCCTAATTTCGTAAGTTTATGTATTTATGTCTCAGGATTTCTATAAAATTAAAACTCATAGCAAGATCATTCTTTTTATTGCATTTTAACTTAGGGTACACAGTAAGTTTGATCAAAATCGGTCCAGTAGTTTTTGATATAAGAGTATTAACTAAAAAACATTTATTGTACATTAATTTTACCAGCACATGATGAGTCAGAAATTCGTTAGAAAATCACGGTTACATTATTTTTAAAGCTCTTCACGGACAAAAAAGAAAATGCCTGTTTTTATTTTGTACAAAGTAAACGTTTTTGTTTCCTTTTAAAGTGAACACATCAATTTAATTTTCCTAGAACTCAAACAAATCGCCGAAGAATGCCAGGGAATGCCCCCGTCGCAATTACTGGCAGATCGCTTCAATCTAAGAAGGTGATTCTTATTATTTTTCCCTATCCTGTCTGGGACAAAGCCCAACTAATACTATAGCCAAACCAGAATCAAAGGTTCTGGGAAATAATAGAGCACTCGTTCTGTTCCGAGCATTCGGGCCCGAGTGCGCGAGAACCATTCGAGCGGTGCCGCACACTTATGCCTGACGACACTCTGATGCAGCGACTTTTTTTTTGACGTCATTTTATATTTAGCACTCAGACACGAGTGCTTGGCTACCAGCACGCTGTGTGCCAACCATTTGGACCCGAGTGTGCATGATTTTTTAAAATAGTAATAACGCAAATATTTTAAATATATTAAATTACGCGTATAAATTGGTGTTTCCTAGATTATACTTCGTATTTTTTTAAAGCAGTCAATGTGTTAAAGGAATAAGTGTCGATGATTAAAACGCAGCCGTCTAACTTAATTTGTGTGTAAATGATTTTACTTTAAGTACGAGTAAGACGTTCTGAGGCCCAATTGCTTCATCGAAAGTAATGGTAAAATGTCGCTACCGGCGGTTGAATATTTAAATTGTTTATGTTTGAAGAAATGAGACCTTAACCAGATGTCAGAATGGCTATTTTATTGACAATTATTTTAGCCACTGGCTCACCCAGACGCGAAGAAAGCCTGTTAAAAGATGCAAGTGCTATCTTCATTCAATAGTATTTAACATTATAAAGTACCCCCATGAAGTCCGAGATTCAGATCATCGAGATTATGAAAAGATAGTTGCAGTATTGGAAGACAGATAGGTTTTGTTTATTTTAAGGGAGTTCATACAAAACAATGTGTTAATCTGCCCAAATTTTGAATTATGACCCAATTTTGTTCATCAATAGTAATCTTGTTACCAGCGGATGAATATTTATGACTGTGCATGTTTTGAAGAAAAAAATACCATTTTGTCATTAGGTAAAGGTAGTTTTTTTTTTCAAAACAGACAATAGTAAGTATACAACAGCTGGTAACGAAACTTTACCGTTACAGTCGATACAGTAATTGGGCCTAAGAGGCTGATCTTACTGGCTTATGTCTACAGCCCCTCGTTAATTAGAAAGAGTATTTTATTAAGGCCAATTTGTTGGAATACCTGGCAGATTGCTGGGGCCGAGATTGCCGGCGATTTGTTCCAACTTTTTACAAACTTTTCTAAGGGGGGCTGCGATTTTTAACGTTGTTTTTTCTGAAGTGCTAATCGCATTGATTCAATTACACGTGGGAAAATAAGGGGAAATTAAAAAAAAAGGTAGCTAAACATGTAATTAGGTTAATGAGTCTAAAGTGCTTCTGGTTCAAAAATAAAGCTTTATAAGTCCACACATTTTTTTTTTTCAAATGTTCCCTTTGTGAACTGAATCTATTCTTAAAAACTTTGTCTTTTGGTTGCGTCATAGTTGATTATGTTAATTATTAAGATTAAGATACGCATAAAATTGAATTATTATTACAGTTTTATTTCTATGTGTAAATAAATAAATAAATAAAATAGGTTTTTTTTATATTAATTCAATTTGTAATTACTCGTGTAGTCCAGGTTACTACAGTTTATTTCAGACTACAATGTTTTACGCATGTCGTGGCAGACTTTAATAAAGGCAACATTTTTCTTTTGTTCCCATTTCTTGTTCTATATGAATGTGTAGTGTATAATCCAAATTAGTAATAAACTATACTTTTCAGTGTACCTGAAACTCATATTAACGTATTTATAATTACGTCTAATATCTTATGTTTTCGAGGCATAATATTTTCGTAACAGCCGGGTTAAGACAGAGTTTTTTTTAGGTCAACGATAAGTAATTATGTTCCAAACACATCCAGTTAAAAGTTTCACTCATTCCATACCTATGAATATTCTTAATTGTCCGTTATCCGACATAGTAAACATCATTTCAGCGATGTCATCTTCATTGCTTCAATAGGTGATTCAGTGCGCATCGGCCGCAAGATGATTAACTTTTTAATGTCGATCTTATAACTGTACCTTTAAGGTTGATAATGATTTGAGTGGTTTGGTAATGGATAGTGGTTCCCACGTCTGCGCGTGAGCAATTGGGCGAATTGGCCGGTATGCGTCGGTCGCCGCGCGATTGACCCCGTCCGATGTTAATTGTACACCACCTAAATATGAAGTGCGGTGGAGATTCCTGTCTGATGTTTTCATCTCTCTGACAACAGCTAAAATGGCTATCCTTGAACATATTGATCACGATGACAGAACCGCCTCTCTGTGATGAATTCTAACGGTGAGCGTTCAATGTTGACGATTCATTTCATTTATCAACAGGCTATTCAAGTTCGTCGGCACAAAGTATATCATGTACAGTTGTTCTATGCACTTTCTTTGAGAATCAAAAACTTAATTTGTTGTGATAGACTTTTTGTTGAGAACATTAAGACGTAATCTGACATTTTAAAAAGTTTATTGTATTAAAAGCTACTCCATGCCACCTCATCGCTGTGTTGACGAAGTAGCGTGCGCCAGATATGCTCCCATGCCACAACAGAAGTGACTCACGCGCAACCAGGAGTAAGGGCACTCACAAATTCCTTCATTAAAGCATTTAAACTAGGTAGAACATTTAACTTGTAGCAAGCAACAGGTCAAATAGGAATGATGTAAAGTCCGAATAGAACTACACTTCGAATGCTTTTATTTTCTGCTGTCACTCAATTTATTTTCAGAAAAGACAATAGCGTAACTTCTGGTAAGAGCACGTCATATTGTTGATATCTGAATAAAGCTTAAACCATGATGTACTCACTAATAATTCCATAACGATGTATTAATGTATACGGTATTTATGTTATAAGTACTATATATGTTTATTTTTTATTTTAAATACCTGTTGTAGTTTTAATCGTCAAGCTCTTTCTGCTGCCCCTCTATCACTTTCTTCGCGTCGCGAGCATTTTTAGGGTTCCGTACATCAAAAGGAAAAAACGGAACCCTTATAGGATCACTTTGTTGTCCGTCTGTCCGTCCGTCTGTCAAGACCCTTTTTCTCAGGAACGCGTAGAGGTATGAAGCTGAAATTTATATCAATTACTCAGGTCTACTGTCCCTTGAAGCTGTGAAAAAATCAAACTTCTAAGCCAACGCAATCAAAAGATACAGCCGTTTATGCCGCAAATTTTCGACACTTGCAAGGGAATCAAAACCTACAGGGTGCTTCCCGTGAACTCAGAATCTTGAAATTTGGTACGAAGCAACGTCATATAGCATAGATAAAGGAAAAATTACGAAAACTATAAATTTTTAGTTATATCACATAATATATATTTTTTTAATAATTTTAAACTTACTACCCATTTCCTCATAAACGCGTAGAGGTATTAGATTGAAATTCTTACCAAATACTCAAGTCTATAATACTTTTAAGCTGTAACAAAATCAAACTTCTATGTCAACGCAATCAAAAGAAACAGCAATTTAAGCTGCATATTTTGAAACTCGCAAGTACTCGCAAGGGAATCAAAACCTAAAGGGTACTTCCAGTCGACTTAGAATCTTGAAATTTGGCATGAAGCAACGTTTTATAGCACACATAAAGGAAAAATTCCGAAAACCTTAAATTTTTAGTTACATTACAAAATATATATTTTTTAATAAATATAAACTTATTACTTTTTTCCTCATGAACGCGTAGAGCTATCAAGTTGAAATTCATATCAAATACTTAGATCTAATTGCCTTTAACCCGTGAAAAAAAAAAAAACTTAGTCAACGCAAAAACGCAAAACGCAAAAGTACAACCATTGATACCGCATATTTTGAAACTCGCAACTACACGCAAGGGAATTAAAACCTAAAGACCACTTCCCGTTGACATAGAATCTCGAAATTTGGTAAGAAGCAATAGCTTACAGCACAGGTAACAGAAAAATTCCGAAAAGCTTAAAATTTTAAGTAGTTATACCACCAAAAAAATTGTGATTGTAAACATAATTGTAGTTACAGCAATGACCGCGAGTTATTATACTATGTATGGGGAGGGCAACATTTTTCAATGATATGTGTTAATATAAAATAAAGGATTACTTAAACGATAAAGAGATCTTTGTCTTAAATTTATGCTCCTCCATCTTTCCCCATTGTAATGTTATGAATTTCATTTTGCAATAAAAATACCATAGTTATGACTCGATTGTCGTAATGAACGAACTTTGTAAACCTTGCAGGTTTGTACGGAACCCTCGGTGCGCGAGTCCGACTCGCACTTGGCCGGTTTTTTTTCTGTATAGACCTTTGAATGACTGGTAGAGAATGCCTTTAGAATAAATTAATGAATTTAAATCCGCCATGTGTACCTTTTGTTTGTGCATGAAGTAATTGAAATAAAATAAAAAATACGCATAATTTGGAAGCACCTTTATATACAATTGCTTCTAGTTGTCAAATGCTTTTAAAACCGCCGTATATTAATAGCTCTGGCGCCTACGCAAGGTATTGGCATGAATCACGAACACTTTTAGTATCGTCGTCAGGGTACTGTTTATTGTCAGTGGTAGGTTGGGTGTCAAGGTTCAGACAATATTATATCAAAACAAACCTATTGTTAAGTACTGACAAATATAATTATCTGCAGATACAAAGGTCTCTGCTGGTCTAAAATTATTTGTTAGTTTTGGTAGCAACTTAGTAGTTTTGCCGATAACCACTATCGGTAATGGTGAGTTTGAAGAACTTAAGCAGTATATACAGGAACGGGACAAAGATGTATTGTAAGCGTTGTTAATCCAAGTGAGTTGAGATATAAAAAATACAAACCACTGTTTTATTCCGTGGCAAGCAAGGAGAAAGGAAGGAATTTTTAATTCAATAAAGTAATAAGCTTTTCAAAGCCTTTCCATTATTAGTAGTATAAAAACTCTAGAGAACATTGTTTAACTCATACTCCTTAAAAGAACAGCGGGATCAAAGGTCAAGTAGCGCGATGCTTCTAAATTGTAGTTGCTCTAGTCGCTCTCAAATTGATCGGGCGAACGACCTGGAGCCTGCGCCTGCGCTGCCCATATTCTGTTACATTAAGTATGTATTTACGCGCCAAGCCGTCAACCACAGTAAATCTGGCTTGAGTGATGGTCAAGCCAGATAAGAGATGGAATTTCACCCGAAAAAAACTCAATATCGGGAAAACAACCCGAGAAAAATCCTAAATGGGCAAATATTCAGTTTTTTTATTTAATTTATAAAGGCAATTCCAAGATCTCTCTCACAAAAATATGGAAACAGTGTTATAGATGTCGATCATAAATAAAACATCTGTTATTTTTGTTTAACATAAAGTGACTAAACTAAATTAAGAATCAAAGACTTATTTACATAGCTCCATTAAAACCGGGTTTTTCCCAAATTGAGAAAACGGGTTTTTCCATCATCCATCTCTAAGCCAGATTGACTGTGCAAGTAGAAGAGTAGGTTATATCCGAAAATGCGTGAAGAACCTTCCACTGTACAGAGTCCCTGGTAAAATATGAGGACGAACTGTACCATTACCATTAGTTAAATTTAACTCGCTAGCGACGACGTAGACGACGGTCTATGAAAAAATGCACAGCGCCTCTAGCGGTAAACTGACAGTACTAAAATTTTCCATACAAAAAATTACGTCGTCGCTAGCGAGTAAAACCGTCATCGCTAGCGAGTAAACTCAACGTACTGATAATATAAATAAACTGCAATGACAGTTACCGTAATCAAGTATTTTGTGACAGTGACCGCAGACAATGTAAATAAGCGATGATAACTTCAAAAAGTAACTTATGTCTGCACAAGTTAAGTACATATTAATGAAGAGTTACTCATACTCAAGCTAAATTACGCATACCTACCTACCATTGTAATTAGAATTTAAGAGTAAACGTTAAACGTATATACTATCGTACGTATGTGCGTACATCATGTAGATGTATATGTACGACTGTATTATTCCATATTGTATGTATGTTAACTGCCTGTGGCGCAGCGGTAAGAGGGTCGTCCTTTAAGCGACGGCTGCGCCAAAGGTCCCGGGTTCAATCCCCAGGTCGGGAGAAAAATATATATACCTGTGTTTTTCTGTTCAGAAATTCTTAGGGTAGCCCGGAGTTTGGAAGTTGGCGGTGTTTCCCCTCCGTGACTCGGAATCCACTTAAAGCCGTAGGTCCTGCGCCTGATCTTTCTCTCCAGTCGTGTCAGATTGCTGTCCCATCGGGCTATGAGAGTGAAAGAAATAGAGAATGCACCTGTGTTTGTGCACACACTTGTGCACTAAAATATGTCCCGCGCAGTCAGTTAGTCGTTGTGACTGACCACCGTAGTCGAAATCGGCTAGGGGGATTATTATGTATGTTAATCTGTAAGGTAATAATGCTATGGGCCTAATTTCTTGTGTAATTATGTGTAGCCTGATTTTAAATAATTATTAAAAAACAATACAATAGTAGACGAAAATAAAGTTGCGAAAGTTTTTTTGTGCCGGAAATACACGGATATAAAATTAACATATCTGATCTCACGGATCAAAAGACCGCCGGCGATCGCATAAACAAAAGCATAACACAAGATTGTTGATAAACACATCCTTGAAAAAAAATTCTACTTAAAAATATTAGAAAACTTCACGTTCAGATAGTTCGCCTTTTGTATATCTCGCTAGCATTGGATCACACAATCTGTTCTCAACTAGCTGCCTACCTAAAGTTACAAAACAAAGAACGTCGTTGAGCAACTTTTTTCACAGCTGTATTATGTGAAGACGTAATACCTACAACAGATGTGATACCTAGCCCCATCGGTCGGTAACGATCACCGCGATGTGATTCACAGGCCACATGCGACCTCGATATGTCTAGACAAAGAATAATTTACCAGAACACCCACTTCATTGTGATGAAAATGATGTATGATTGATGGGTTTACTAATGATTGCATGTATAGTGATCCAAAATGTTACCTCCTAATGATTTAAGGCTTATGTTAACATGAACATTATTCATAAAGACCGCTATTAACCCATTTGAATTCTCAAACCAAAATTAAATATTGGCAGCGTACTTTCTTCATCGTTCACTCTGTTTTCACATGCAAGCCTAAGACCAAAATCAAAAGCAAAGCCTTCCAAATATTCCAACACACTTCAATCACAAAAACTCACGATAATCTATACAACAAACCTAGTTCGTTCCATTATGGTTCCTACATTTTAGTTTATGATTGTATTGCATCTAGAGTTGGGCAGGTAAAAAAACAAAATGGTAAGTAATGAAAAATATGGTAATTTATGGTAAAAATGGTAAAATATTCGTAATTTACCAAAAAGACCGTAAAATATTCAGTTGCTATATTTATTTATTTTATAATTTGTGCATGCTTGAAGCTTTAATCCAAACGGTTGTTGGCGGTGTTGATGGTAGAAAACACTTCAAAAATTGATTATTTTTTACGTTACTTGGGTCACCATATAAAACAGAAAACAAATATTCGTGCGCGTTGCGTGAATTATTAAATGGCATTAACGTTCGCGCTCGCTTCTCGTCTGGTTATTGACGAAACGTTCGAGGAAATATTCGTGCACGAGAGCTGACGCGAACTTGCTGTTCACATTGATGTTCACACATCATCATCATCATTATCAACCAAAAGACGTCCACTGCTGAACATATGCCTTTCCACAGCGACCGGTTGTGAGCGGTCTGCATCCAGTTTGGTCCTGTCGTCTGTCCATCTTGTCGGTGGACATCCCACGCTGCGCTTTTAGTCGAAGGGTTTCCAATCTAGAACTTTTCTGCCCCAGCGGCCATCAGTTCCCTGCTATGTACCCTGCCAAAGTGCCTGCTGCCACTAGAGCTTACTGATTCGTAGGGATATGTCCGTTACCTTAGTTCTTCTACGTATCTCCTCGCTTCTGATTCGATCACCGAGCATAGCCCACTCCATTGCTCGTTGTGTGATTTTAAGCTTCTTTATGATGCCCATAGTTAGAGACCACGTAACGGATCCGTATGTCTTCACTGGTGACATACACTGGTTGAAAACTTTCGTCTTCAGACACTGAGGTAATTGACACGAGAGGACGCTCTTATGCAGTTTCCCGAACGCTGACTAGCCGAGTTGGATTCGTCAATTGACCTCTTTCTCAAAGTTGGACCTATCTAATTGGATCTTTCATCTAAGGTAGACGTACTCGTCAACAACTTCAAGAGTTGAGTTTCCAACGGATACTGGAGTAGGTATAACACGGGAACTTGACGTAATTTTCGTCTTTTCCATGTTTTTTTCAAAGATGGGATACTTGGTCGAGCATAGTGCCAAGATCATTCAGCGTCGTTGCCACAACGACTATATCATCGGCAAACCGGAGGCGTGTTATGTATTCGCTATTGACGCAGATGCCGAATCCTTCTCATTCCAGGAGCTTAAAGGCGTCTTCCAATGCCGCTGTAAACAGTTTCGGAGATATAACGTCTCCCTGTCTTACACCTCTCCGCAATGGAATCGCCCTCGTATTTTGTTCCTGTACTCGGACCGACCATGGTGGCGTTGTTATACAGACACTTTAACACCTATCGTCTATGTGCCACCACTGAAGAGGCCTAAGCACCGCCCAAGTTTTGATCGAATCAAAAGCCTTCTCATAGTCCACAAACGCTAAACATAGGAGCATATTATACTCGTACTTCTCGGACTTCTGTATAATTTGCCTTAATAGATGTGGTCTATGGTACTGTAGCCTTTTCAGAATTCGGCTTGTTCGGGAGGCTGGAAGTCATCAAACGTACGTGCGAGACGCTTCGTGATTCACACTTGCGCGAGATTAATCATAGCATTTGTTGTACATGAAGATGCCGAAGGTTGAATTAGTTGTGGCTTGCGCTCTGCAACTCGTTAGTTTAGTTAGTTATCTTGAGTAAGAAAGTGAAAAGGAACCGGCGACGCAGACGATGGTGAGGTGAATGATAAGCTTAGCTTTTAGGTCAGTATGATAAGGAGGCATTTTTTTCAAAAATTGTACCCTTTTTCGTCATTTTCAGTTATTAAATTAATAACATATAAAACGAAAACTACTGGTTTTGATGCAACTTACACTGTAGGTACCCTAAGTAGCAATATATCTGATTGAACAAAAAATAATCACCTCGCTATGACTTCTCGTTTGCTAGAAATCCGTGGTGAAAAAAACATCAAAACACACATACACTTACGAAATTTTGTTTGTTTGGAACTTTGGAAGCCTTAAAAGATTACCCCACTCGAACATATAAAATTCTAACAATATCACATACCTTATAGGTCGAATTGATGACCTCCTTTTTTTAAAATAAACATGAATATGTTAATATTACAAACACAATATCACTCATAAATTACAAAGTACAAAACAAAAATAAACCTAATAAATATATTTTTGTGTGATGTGAATCCAGCTCAAAAGTTCGTGTTCGTATTGGCATGTAAAGAAGTATCATCATGCTAAGACAGTAAAAATGAGTGAAATGCTATTAATGGTAATTTGGTAAAGGATTTAAGTATATTTATACATTAAGTTTTGTTAATTAAAATTATTTAAATATTTTCCCAGTCATCGGTAATTTTACCGAGTAAATTACATGTTTTTGGTAATTTACTCGAAATTGCGTAAATTACCGGTCACAAACCCAACGCTAATTGCATCTGATGTTTAAGAGACAACGAATCTCACTCACACTCACAGACAAATAACACATAGGCTATGATTAACAATGGTGTTTTTTGTTTTATTTGAGAGAGATTTGCTTGGGAAAAGCCGCGGGAAACTGCTAGTTCACTATAAAGGTGTATTTAAGTAAGTATTAAAATAAACAGCATGTGTCCGTTCGAATTCATATATCTATGTTATTATAAACGGACTGTGATTGCGACAAACTGAAACGCAGTTTGTAAATACGTATTATGTTGCAATGGTGTATAAATTTGGTGCAGCTGGTAAAAAAAAAACACTTTTCTGAATTCTGTAATCGCAATCTAAAATATTACCATCGGCACATTCGAAAATCAAACCATCCCAAGTCAAAATAGGCACAAATCACTACATTTGCCCCACAATTATGCTCCTTCTGCGCACACGCACATACTCACTGCGCGATCGCCGTGAGAACGGAACGCATGTGCCGAGTACACACTTGTGCTTTTATTGGCGGTGTGGCACGGACTTTTTAATTACCTTATCGCATGTGGAGCGGTAAGTACATGCCTTTATACAGACACATACTTATTCAAGTCAACAACATACTTACAAAGCTATCCATCTTGTCTCTTAACACATGTTTTAAAGTTATTTAATGAAGAGTCGATTTTACCAAAGTCAGATAGGACTTATCCGATCAAATAAGTATAGTATAATAAGCGTCCGATTTTTAAATTTCATTTTCTTAAATGATTGCTGTCAAATAGGTGACGTTTTAAGAATAGACGTTTTGTATCATATTCGACGAATATTCCTTATATGACGTTGGTAAAAACGACTTTAAACAACTATGTCGTTCATAACATTCTAGGGGGTCCACGGGTTCATGACCACATTGGTGTTTGTGCCCGTGGTGTTTGACCCCGATTTGAATAAATGATTTTTTTTATTGATTTTTGTAATAAGTACTTTGAAAGAAAAAGTTTCCTAACGTTCTTAAATTATTATACAATATCATTTACGCAATTATTATAAATAATTATGCAGGTTTTATGACGCAGTTCAACTAACCAACAACAACAACCGCATTTTAATTACTTTAAGAAAACTTTTGAGGCTTGAATAATTTAAGTTTTTTCACTCACACTGAATCCATTCTAGGTGTATGATGGTTATTTTAAGAACTTGATTAGTAGCAACAGTTCTGTGTGTGGTGTTACAACGTGGGTCCTGCATATATTCGTGTGTTTATTATTGAGTAATGATACAATTGGCTTATGAAGATATTAACTGATATCATGATTTTCCGTCACCACGGACATATAACAGACGGTCAACATTGAAAATTCAAGCAACGGATACTTTATAAAATTAAACCGCATACAAAAAACTGACTAAAAGGCATAAAAAAAAGCATTTGCTCTCAACTTCGAAGAAACAAATTCATTTGGAGACGGTGCATATTGAGTAAAGACTTTTGGTGTAGCTTGATTTTTTAATTTCATATTTTTTAGTTATTTACTCATATCTCAAAACCTGCTGGTCTGGCTTCTATGTAACTAACATTATACCCTAAGTTGAAATATACCTAATTTAACTAATAGAAAAACATCTCACTATGACTTCTTGTTTTCGAAAAATCCGTGGACAAACATACAAACATACAAAGACTTATGCAATTGTCACACGTGTTTGGAAGCCTTTTTAGATCAACATACTTATCATCAAATTACAAAAATATCACAAACATACACATTGAATCGATTGCCTCTTTTTTTAAGTCGATAAAAATATCAGGACATTCTGAATAATTTTCAGATTGTAAGTATTTTTAATAAATTTTAATGTTTACGATGAGTCTATCGACAACCTAGACAAAGCTTTAAATCTATCACTAAGCCTGGTGCTACCTCAAATACATTAGCGAAAAAACAAAGCACAGCGAGTGAGGTCACTCGACCTTTGTGACATGGCCGTATCTAATGGCGGCACCTATTCGTTTGTCACCGACCGGCGCCGGCGCAGGCGTGATGACTTACACGGTGTCATGGCGCCTCGCTCGCCTGAATAAATAGTTACCATGCTGTTTTGTCATCGGACTAGGTCTCTACCTACCTAGATTTTATTATTGACGATGCTGAAAGGCAAGGAAAAATTTCGAGCTCTTTAATACTTTCTTTAAAAAATAATGGATTTATGAAAATTCAATGGGTTTAAAAAAGTGCTGAATATTTTGTTAATATCACGATTATCGTAATCATATATGTTAATATTGAGTGCTAAAATTATTTATAAGATAATATGTAAATTTATAAGATTTGCAAGTAGAGTTTTTTTAGGTATCAAATGTTTTTTACTTGTATTATAAAAGCTGCATGCAAGTTCACCTATTTATAAATACTTCCGCATAACTTATCTGCAATAAATGATACGTTAACTTTGTGCGCTATTGATAATTAGCAAATTGATTGACCTTTCGCAAATTTTACTTCGTCAGTAAATGGACTCAAAAAGCTATATTGATGTTCACTAATTTTACAATCATATACAATGTAAAACATTAGCATCTAGGATAGCACCCCAAGGTAGCTGTGACCGCTGACTCGTGGCTAACTACTATTAATTAAATTCGCCGACTCTCCCTTAACCTGCGTCTTCGGATGCAATCAAATTAATCCCGATTTGAGAACTTTGAGCTTCAAACTGAGAGGTAATAAGTAGTTCTGGCTTCTTGTTGGTAAGTAAATACAATATAAAATCTGTTTTCTAAATAATTAAATGAATGGTCAGAAAAAATAGGTTTAACATAGTAACTCCTTCAAATTATTTTCATAAGCATATTAATATGTACCTAAAAGAAATACACAGTACGCAAAACATTAAACATAGAGTATTATTTATGGCAAATAGCCTGTCAAAAGGGCTCACCAAACTTTAGCACACATGGCTGCCTAGCAAATGCAAATCAAATCGCAAACCAAACGAAAATCCCATTGTTATCGTTTCATTACGCGTGGCCCACATGAAACTTCTCGACCGAGATAATTAGAGCTCTGAGACTGTGGAACCACTATATCAAAGGTACAGGAGGGTATTGCAAACGCGGATCAAGTTACAGCGGGCGCTAGCGCAACGTATAGTCAACGTCAAAAAGTCAGTAAAATGTGCATGAATTTGGCTGATTTACAAAAAAATCTTTAAAAACATTTAAATAACAGCATTAAAAAAAAAACAATATTTTTTGATATATACTCGCAGTGTCTAAAACTGCGGCAGCCCACTGTGTTTTTTATTTAAAAACTTTATTGCACAATTCGTGGTGTAGAAAGGTGGACTCAATGCTAAACGCATACTCTACCAGCCAAATCTTGAGGTCGAGAGCACTGGGTATTTTTCTTTTTTTGATTGGTAATGTCGAATGTGTATGTATGCGGTCTTGTCTTTGCTAACTATATGTGTGAAAATTTTAAAGCTATATTTAATAAACTAACATCTTTTTCCCCATTTCATGCCTATTATTTCATAATTATTAATACAGTCCATTCCCGTCGTTTTCACTTCCCTTAAATTAATTTCAAAATGTTGATGCAGAAGAGGTTTTAAATATTGAACTCTGTGAACATATTCTCCTATCATAAACTTTGCGCTTGCATGTAATAAACATGAAATTTTCTTTAAGTAATATGGTAGTATAAAATTAAATTCAAAACCATAATAAAGTGATTGTATTTTTGAAGCTAACTGTACTCCTATCGGGCTCTGTAATCCCGCATATCGGCGCGCGCGCATGGACTATAGAGAAAGCTTTTGTCCGCTAATGCAGTTACCTGACAATGCGCAGGATTTACTACGCGTTACGCGCATGGGGTGAAAACAGGGTTGGCGGTTACGTCCAACAATAAATTATATTGAATGAAATAATAAAGCTATCTTCGTAGATTAAATCTGAAATAGTCTATTTTAGTGATCTCAGATGTTATCTAAATTCAGTTAAAAACCGTCTTCATATGACGATTTGTAAGGACTAACATGTTGAACTATTAACTAGAGTGAATGCTATTTGGTAAATAACAGTAAACAAAGTAGGCAGTGTTGAAATCATAGCATGATCAAGCCCTCTACGGACAGAACAGTGCCGCCACTGAACGTCACTGTCACTGAAGAGTGTGGATAACGTCGTGCAATATGTAAGCTACAATATATTTTTTCACTGACACTGATGGAAACGTTACTGGTCGACACGTGTCGGCACTTTGCTGGCACTGTTGTGTGTGGATCGGCCTTTTCTAGTAGTAACCTTTAGCGTAGAAAGTAACGGATAAAACCCACAAAGTGACAGCCCTAAATCAGTGGTATAAAGTTACCTGGGGTGGCGACATCTGCCGCCGCTTTTTTTGTCGCCTATCAACTTTCCATTAGCTAATTTCACATCGATCGCAGCGACTCGCGCCAAATAACGGATTGATGGATCGTGCAATCGTTTTTATTCGTTTCCACTCGTTAATGTTATGCGAGTTTGTTGATTTTCGTTTTTATTCTTTCGATAAGTTTGTAATTGCGTAATCGCAAATTAATATCGATATGTGGCTGAAATGACGTATGACAAAAAGTTTGATAACAATAAAAGGAAAAAAAAAAAACAATATTTTGTAGCCGTTGAGCTACGGAATGTTCGGTGCTACGAGCTATTCTCGTACCTGATATCCTCGTAGCTACGAGCTTGTGCCACGAAAAATCTCAAGTGAAA
The DNA here is from genome assembly GCA_963924145.1 of Pyrausta purpuralis. NCBI lineage: Eukaryota > Metazoa > Arthropoda > Insecta > Lepidoptera > Crambidae > Pyrausta > Pyrausta purpuralis. Next base: position 26,320,351 of record OZ001655.1, read on the forward strand.
AAAATATTAATATACTCAAGATCGACCACTAGTTTTAGGTGTTTTTCTTATTAAAAGTCGATTTACTAGAAGGAAAGCTTTTATTGATTACTATTAACGTCAGATAGCACCTTTCCGACCGAATAAGTACAAAACAACCGGTTTTAAACCAGTTCGGTCGTGTATTCGGTCATTAGCAGTCGTGCACTGTTGCTTTCGTCTTTTTTTACGTGTAAATTTCTGCACACCCTCTTAGTTTGCGATCACTTTTACTACCGACTAGTGATGGAACCAACCCTCAACGTTGGCTATCGATAGCAGCCTACGATGGATAAATATCTACAGAAGACCTCATCTAATGAGAGCCTAGCCTCCAAGCGTCCTGCAGACGATGATAGCGATTGGCTGAAACCCAAAAGACCAGCTCATAAATCCCGCATTATTGCATCACAAGAACGTGTGAGTACAAAAAATAGATTTACTGATCTTCCAACTGACGATCAAAATGAAGAAAGTGATGCTGCCTTTCGAGCTGCAACTTCTAAGAAACCGTCGAATAAGGTACCACCAATTATCCTTAATATGAATCACGAGTTGTCTCATCAGTCCCTTAAAAATACAATTGCCAAATACACGAACTCTTATCGTTTGCAATACAAGGGCAACGAGAAAGTTGCTATATATTGCGACATGGCAAATGACCATCAACTTCTCAAAGAAGGTCTGCGTTCTGAAAACGTGCCCTTCCACACCTTCAGCAGAAAGGATGAGAAACCTTACAAAGTTGTCATACGTGGTTTACCAGCATCTTTGGAAGACGACGTCAAAGGAGAGCTAGAATCAATTGGCTTTAAGAATGTTACTGTCTCAATGATCAGGTCATCTAGTTTATACCTAGCACAGCTTCCACCGGGTACAGACATCAATAAATTTCGCCAAATAAGGCATCTTTGTCACTGTGTTGTGATAATTGAAAAATATAAACCAAAATCAGCAGCGGGGGGAACCCAATGCTTCCGCTGTCAACGATTTGGTCATGCAGCCCGCAACTGCAATCTGCCGGAACGCTGTGTTAAATGCACTGAAAATCATGCTACAAAAGATTGTCCTAAAAAAGATCGCGCTACTGCCGCAAAGTGCTGTAATTGTGAAGAAGATCATCCAGCCAACTACAGGAAATGTAAGGAACGTATCAAATACATAGAATCACAAAAACCGAACAAAGTAACTCAATACATCAATAATGAAGTTCTAAAAACCACGAGCCCGCCTCAACAACGGATCAAACCATCCTGGGCTACAGTAGCCAGTGTGGTAAATCCAAACACTTACACCAACTACAGAACTAACGTCCCGACAGCCAATCAAGCTAGAAGAACACCTGCACACCTTGAAAAACCAGCAGATAGGGAAGACGACTTAGTAATAAGCGAAATGGTGGACATCTTAACCACAATTAAGTCTCTTAAAGACAAATTCCTTTCGTGTGCCACCATGATGGACAAAGTAATATTAGTTCTTACGCATTTAAGCAAGTATGTATAATAACAATTATTTAAATGTAATTTTCTGGAACGCTGACGGCCTACGAGGCAAGCGGTATGAACTGTTAGATTTTGCCACTCGTAAAGGTGCTGATGTAATTGCAGTTTGTGAAACTAGACTGACCAAAAACATATCTGTTCAATTCCCTGGGTTTATCTGCTATCGCAGAGACAAGCACAGTGGTGGTAGGGGACAAGGAGTTGCCATCATGGTTCGATCTGGTCTATGTCACAGTCAAATACAAATTTCTTATACAATTCATCTTGAAGCAGTGGGTATTAAGATAACTCTGCCTGATACTAATCTTATTCTTGTCTCCATTTACCAATCACCAAATCTGCCATTAATTCCTGAGGATATGAATCGATTAATGGATCTAGGGAACAATGTTTTACTTATGGGTGACTTTAATGCACGTCACAAGCACTGGTATGGGAGCTTTAATAATAGAAATGGCAACATTCTATATAAATACATGCTAGATGAGGGGTATTCTATTCATGCCCCATCGACGCCCTCCTTGGTTCATTATCAAAATAATTACACACCCACTCTTCCCGATCTGGTTATTGAAAAGAATGTTTCCAAATATCACATATGCAAACTATACCAGCTCTTTCATCTAATCACTTTCCTATTTTCTTTAAAGTTTCAGTCACAAAATCTTTGTCCCAGCCAGAATCTAGATATAACTACAGGAAGGCTGATTGGAAAATGTTTAAATCTTACCTGAACAATAATATTTCTCTATCCTCTCATTGTTATATAAGTCCAGAGGAGATTGATCAAGCCGTTAAAAGTCTTCAGGATAACATAATTATGAGCAGAAACCTCCACATTCCACTTTTAAAATCTACTGAATGTAACAACTCTCTGCCGCGACATATAACGAAAATAATAAAAACAAAAGATCGTTTGCGTAAAAAGCACCTTCGTGAACAAGATCCCAGTCTCAAAATTTTACTGCGAATTAAAATTAACAAACTTAAAAACACTATCAAACTTAAAATACAAAACTACAATGACAATAAATGGCAAAATAAACTCAACAAAATCAACAACCCAGGTCCCACACTCTGGAAACTAGTCAAGTCCCTTAAAAATGTTAAATACGAAATCCCACCGCTTAAACATCCTTCTGGTAATTATACATCAAATTTATCGGAGCAATGCGAATTGCTTGCAGAGACTTTTCAGAACAACTGCAAGGTTACTCTAGCTCAATCTAGCGAGCATGATGAGTCAGTTGCTGCTTCATACCAGTCTGTACAAAACCCCTTGAAGCACGTACTAGCCTACCCTGTTCATCCGGCTGAAATAGCTAAACACATCCGTAAAATGCAACTACGTAAGGCACCAGGACAGGACCAAATTGATAATACGCTGCTGAAATATTTACCCTACAAAGCAGTCATTCAGTTGACTAAGATATTTAACGCTTGCTTAAGCATTTCCTACTTTCCTGTTGTTTGGAAAATAGCCAAGGTTATAGGTATTAAAAAACCCGGAAAGGATCCAGAAATTCCCACAAGCTACCGACCTATAAGCTTGCTTTCATCTTTGGCTAAACTTTTTGAAAAAGTTATCTACACCAGACTACTTCGAGAGACTGCAGATCTTATTATACCTGAACAGTTTGGATTTCGGGCATCTCATTCTACCATACAGCAATTGGCTCGCGTCGCTGAACACATAGCTCACAATCTAAACCTTAAGAATTCCACTGGCATGTTCCTGCTTGATCTCGAAAAAGCTTTCGACACTGTCTGGCATAAAGGGCTCATTCATAAGTTGTTGAATATGCATGTCTCCTTATACCTTGTCCAAATCAGTTCTAAGAGTTCACATTGGAAATGCATATTCATCGCTGTTTGATATTCCTGCTGGTGTGCCACAGGGTTCTATTCTTGGCCCATATCTGTTTATACTTTTTCTGAATGATTTGCCTATACAACCCAGAACTAGTCTAGCATGTTATGCCGATGATACGGCGACTCTGACATCGTCTAAAGACATCGATCTAATCATAGACAGATTACAAATGTCCCTTGATAATCTCTTAGAATATTTCTGTAAATGGAAACTTAAATTAAATGGATCGAAAACTGAGGCCATAATGTTCACCCGGCAAAGGAAGCTGCCATCTAGACAACTTAGAATACTAGGACATAATATCCCTTGGAAAGTGACAGTAAGATATTTAGGTGTAAATCTAGACCGTAAACTTAACTGGAGCCAACACATCGTATTGCTTACTGAAAAAGGTAACAAAGCAATCGGTGCTCTTAAATCAATACTCAATCGTAAGTCTCCTCTGCACGAAAGTACTAAAATAGGTATTTACAACACGCTTATTAGACCCGTCATCACCTACGCCTGCCCTGTATGGAGTAGCACATGCGACCACAACTTTGAAATGCTTCAAAGGGTACAAAACAAAGCGGTGAAAATCTCATACAATACCCCTCGATACACGAACTTAGCTAAGTTGCATAAAAGTATTAAATTGCTACTACTAAAAGATTTTATCTTAAAACAAACAAAAAGGTTTTATCTGCATACTAATTTGGACCATAAAAACAAATTAATCGCAAATATAGGAAAAACGCGACTAGCTGACCTGGACTATATCGATAGTTATCGGGCATACCGACTCCCACATCACTACGTGCTTGAACCGGACTAGATAGCAAGCGTGACGTCACGCGCCGAGTAGCTACTAAAAGGACGAATTGCGCTTTGTCAACAAGCCAGTGTACCTTCAATTTCATAACATTTGTGAATTCATGTAATTTTATGCTTAAAAATTAAATGTTTAGTGTTTGGTAACTGTTATTGTACTCATCTAAGTGCCTAAATTAACAGTTTTAATTGTAATTTTTCTTTTGTCTATGTGTTTAAAAAAAAAAAAACAAGTGGTAAGTGTTAAGCTGATACAAAGTGAACACAATTTTATAGCCATACCCTGTAAGTAAAATCTCAAATGATTTATTGGAATGTTTATTTTGTTTAGGTGTAATATTTTCAATAAGACGTAAAGCTTTAAATGGACTGTGGTCTGCAAAGCTAAATTAGCTTCTTATTATACTAAATCTAGGAAAGTAAATGTACACTAGTTGTTAGTAACGTATTGTAAATTCTTTTCACTTTTTTAATAAAGACCTTTTCAAACAAAAAACAACAAACAAACCGGTTTTAAAATGACATTTACATAAATGATTGCTGTCAAATAGGTGACGTTTTCGAATTATGCGTTTTGTATTGTATTTGACGAATTTTCCTGAAGTGACGTGTGTAAAATCCTCCAATTCAAATCGATCCAAATTTACCATCACACAATTTTTGTCAAAATATTGACGACAAGCTGCCAACCCAAATAAAAACCGTTCCAAATACAAAACGGGTCGTATTGTACTTACACTTACGACATTGTACCCATAGAAATACCAAAAGGATTGATATCAAGGAGGTTAGCCGTACCTTTTGCATTACGTAATCAAGCGACACACACGTTATAAATGACCAATCACTTGCGACCATCTGGGACATCTTCCCGGCGCATGTGTGTGTGGTTTTATTACATTTATATTAATTGAAAACGTCTAGCTAAATTGCGGCTGTCATCAGCCTCTCGGAGGGAGCCGACATCTGCATTATCTTACCTCGCACACCCTGTATAAGGGCATTCACTAAAGTGCATTTGCCGACCGTTCGTCAAATCCTTTCGACGTGAACTCTGAAATTTGAACCGTAATTCGGTAGCAGTAAAGTCAGATTTGGTAATTCAGCATGACAAACTACCGTCACTAAACGATGATAACTTAGCATTTCCATTTTTAAGTTGTGCATTTGATTTGCAATTCTACTCGGTTAAGATAAGGTTGAATTTGGGTGTTGCGTGGTGTTGTCCGCGCATCGGGCCAGGAACGGAGGGTAGTTCACATGTTGGCGCGCGATTTATCAAATTTTATAAGCGAAGCGACATGTGCGGGACAATTGCTTAGGTGAGGGGCAGTGGATTAGGGCTGCCAGTAGCAAATGGTATGCTTTGGGTTTATTTTTAAGCTTCAATCAGTTAAACTTTTGTAACAGTACCGATAGATACATTCAAATGTGTACCTCTAAGAATTTTTGAACGAGGGAAGATAATTCATAAAGATGAAATAAGTAACCAAAAATTTGCGCACGAGCGGGACTTGAACCAGCAACCTTTAAGCGACATCAATTTCCAAGTTGAATTTATTCTGTTAAGAATAACTGCTTGGGCCATCTGTTTCATAAACAGACGGCTAGATGGCGCTAAGCGTCACGCAATTGACGTTTTCATAAGAAACCACAAATTTCGCAGGGTCTGACTAACAGCACGGTAGCTCAATTGGTAAGAGCGTTTGGCCCGGTTTGCCAAAAGGTTGCTGGTTCAAGTCCCGCTCGTGCGCAAATTTTTGGTTACTTATTTCATCTTTATGAATATAAAATATGACACTGTGAGTGTTAAAAACATTCTAAAGCAGAGGAAAGATAAGATTTAATAAAAATGATTTCCTACTTCTCTTTCAATGTGTTTTTAAAATCTAAAAAAAAACGTTTAATTTATTTATATTATTTATTAAGAGGAAGTTCATATGGGCTATGTAGATAAAATCCAGAGTTAGTCTTTACAAACTTTGTTTTTAAATAAATTATTGATAACTTCTGTAACTGAAAGAAAAAAATTGGAAACAAATTGTTTTCTTCATAAAACATCCATTAAAAAACATTGAACTTTGATTTACTACCAATTTCCATCTTACAGAAGGTAAGACACAATCTTCGTGTTTAAAAAATGTTTTTGTTTGTGACAGCCCTAAGTAGAATACAGGATGAGGTATGCGAATTAAATGTGTAACGTAGGTGGCTAATGGATTAGCGGGAGATGCGCGAACCAACTGCGTCGGATCCAGCTCAGATGCATCGGTGCACAATCGCATTCAATCTATTTAGAGTTAAAATATCTATAGTGTGGAATAATAGTCAATGCGAAGAGGAAAAGTTTATAAGAACTAATTGAGTGGAACGTGTTTAAAGCGAGATGCATTTTTATCGAGCAGAGAAGAAATTCGTATATTTAAGTGGCTTAGGTTATGTATGAACCAAAAGATTTACGACGCATGACAGGTTTGGAAGTGCCTCGTACCAAGTCGATTTTTAGGTTGTTTCTAGATGTATTTTACATAAGTAAGCCTATCGATATCGTTATTCAGTAAACGTTTGCAATACGGTTCCTAATCCATTACGAAATGATTTTTATTATAAACCAGGTATGACCTTAATGAATAATAATAATAAATATTGAACACCAATCACATACATTGCTCTGATCCCAAAGTAAGTCCAATACAATTGTGTTATGTAAATCAGACACAACGGTGGTATCACAACACCCAGACCCGAGAGAATGACGACCTCCGTGGTATATTGGCTAAGCACGCTGGTTTCAAGGCGTCGCCGCTCCGAGGTCCCGGGTTTGATTCCCGGTCGGGTCAATATAGAAATCAAAGTTTATATACAGGATGACTTTGTTATCAGTACCGAAATTTTGTGTAAAGACTCCACTGATGAATATGAACAACTTGGGACTATGGGGACAATAGTGAAATCGAGAAAAAAAAAACAGCTGTTCCATACATTTTGACCGCGCACCAATTGAACTTTTGTATGGAACAGCTGTTTTTTTCTTCTCGATTTCACTATTGCCCCCATAGTAAAAGTTTTTCATATTCATCAGTGGAGTCTTTACACAAAATTTCAATACTGATAACAAAGTCACCCTGTATATTGTCTCGGGTCTGGCTGTTGTGGTACCACCGTTGTGACTGATTTCCATAACACAAGTGCATTAGCTACTTACTAATCACATACATAGGATCAGAGCAATGTATATGATTGGTGTCCAATATTTGTTTAATGGTAGAAAGTTCTAATTCTTAAAACCCATCGTGCTTAGCCGCTAGACCACGGAGGTGGTCAACTTAATTATCATTAACAATACATATTTTTTACTAAAAGAATTAACATTCCATCGGCGTAAGCCTACAACTACTTGATAATAGTGTGTTACACGAGTTTCATCAACAATCTCTACCACATAACTCAGAGCGAAGTTGCGCACATTAATAAGGAAAGTTTTATCAGCGATAGCCGCGGTCCCAGGTTCAATCTGGGCAGATCACAATCGACCGGTGTCCGTGATTTATGTTTCGAGTTAATCCGACTATTTACTAGTTTTAGTGGAAGGTAAAGAGGCCTTTTTCCGAGGACCCTTGGACTAAGGGTGGAGAGAAGTGCAAGTTATAAGCGAAGAGATAAAACAAGAAATAATCTACACAGTGTTTGCATTATGCAGTAGTTATCTAAAATTTCTAGACTAAGTTCCTAAATTTTGGAATACTGTTCAAATGTCTCAAAATACAAAAAAGTTTTTGGGTAAGAAATTAAAATATTTGTAAGTACCTTTATTTTCAATAAAACAAATCTTTATGGAAATGCCTGAAAGCAAAACATTAACGTCATTAACATTAAGTCAAAAAAACAAATTTAAACATTTTTCAATAGTCAGATAAGAAATATTCGTCGAACAAAATACAATATGGCTAATTTGAAAACGTCACCTAATTGACAGCAATCATAGGTACCTGTATTTTTTTTAATTTGTTGCTTTATTATTTATCTTTCTGATGAGTTTTATCCATAAAATTAATATTCCTATCGGAAGGGATAATAATTTTATGGTTTTATCTGACCACTGATATATCGGCCCTTAGGACACAAAATGCAACTTATTAACGTTATATTTTAAGAGAATTAACCAGGGAAAGAAGGTAGTACTGGAAAGAAGTATCTAAATAGGTATCTTTGAAATAAGAATCATCGTACAATTAATTTTAAGGTTTTTAGTGTTCTTCTATATCTGTAGCCTTTCCATTCTCTGATGCCTTGTACCTCGTGGTCAGTAAGGCAGGCCATCACTCAGCCGGCGTGATGTATGTCGCAGGACCGGACTAGTCCTGTGCACGTCCTACATAATTATTGTTATCTATTTCAGTAGATTAAAATTATCTTATATTAAGTATGGGCGGGGTCCGCCTCAATCCATCGCTATAAAGAATGGGCAAATAGACGACGATCCATGTGGAAAGAGATGGCTCGATGGGTTTGGCCAGTTATCCCTATAAATTCTAAGCAACAGACACCATGATTCGAACTTGTTACCACTATCATTATTATACCTACTCGTAGTCTGCATGTGACCACGGATGCTGTAAAGCATTGAAACGTCAGGCGCTTAATTTCAAAATTATATGTGCGCGAAAAAAGACTCTCAAGAGTTTTATCAATAGTTATCATTTAAATGACTGAGGCCCAATTTCTTCGTCATTAGTAATGGTTAAATGTCGTTACCAGCGGTTGAATATTCACGATTGTGTGTGTTTTAAAGAAAAAAAACCTTAACCAATGGTCATTAAAATAGCCGTTCTGACATTTAGTTAAGGTAGTTTTTCTTGAAAACAAACACAGTCGTAAATAATCAACCTGTGAAGGGCGGTTCTCGCGGCAATCGAACTTTTTTCATGTTTTAATTCGATTGCGAGTTTAAACGTTTTACCAAAAAAAATGAAATATCTACACATAATAAGAAAATTTGATGGGTATTTTTTTTTGTATACAAATCGCACAAGAATTTCCCCCCAGGTAACGACACTTAACTTTTACTATCGATGAAGAAATTGGGCCTAAGAGCAAATTACAACACGTTCCGATTAAAAAGATCAAGGTTCTGTCCTTTTAGACCAACAAGGCATTCATCGATATAAATATTGAAGTTTTTAAGGTGGATTAACTAGACGTGAATAGTATGACGTCATTACCACGCGGCGCAGGAGCAAACGGCGCATTTCAGGCGACGAACCAAGAGGAATGTCTCATAACGCGCTTATTGCGACGCCTGACACCTCATAGCCTCGCTATGTCACGCGCATACCTTTAGTATTCACGAGAGAATTAACTAGGATAGCTCAGTTAAATCAGGATGAGGGGGTATACCTTATCACACAGGTACTAATCGTACACGTACCTAGTAAGTATATACTGATAAAACGGTAGATTTTAAAGACCCTATAAAAATTGCTACTTTTAGAAAGAATGTAGCCGCGCGTTTTGATTCAGGATTCAGGCAATGAACAGATTTAATTTAGAATCGATGCAGGCGCGTTAGCATCCATGCAGTCGCGATGCAGCATCGATGCAGTTCCAAACTGTCATCCTTTACATACTGCGCTACTTATAGCATCGATACAGTCGTGATGCTAATGCGCGTTAGCATCGATGCAGTCGCGATGCAGAAGCTGGAAATTGACAATTTATTTACTGTATTTTGGCGACTGCATCGATGCTAAATTAAATGTGTTCAATGCGTGAGTCCCGATGCTAAAGCGCGATTTCAAAACGTGCGATTGCATCGATGCTAAAAGTCGCAGTGTGTAAGACCTTAGTGTCGTAATTTCGGCATTTACTAGGTTCTGTTAATTTATTGTATTGAGCGACATACTCGTACATAAGTGATTCAAAAGCTATAACGGTCAAGTTGAAAAATATATTCGGAAACACGTTTTGTAGCCTCTATTTGTCTACATTGCTGAAAAAATAGATTTCTTTATTTTCTTTCTACTTTTTATCGATGAATATCACCGATGTTATTTTGTTGTTTCTTTTTGGTAAAATGAACTTTTTACATATTGTCCTTACCCCATAGAAATACAAATCCAGAGGTCATGAAATCCATTAGACTCTATGAGTGAAACAACAGAAGCGTATAAGCGCTGACACAGTAAAAAGATGTCAGCCAGTCCAACTGATTACAAAAACAATCAAAATCTTTTGTATGATCATATCATAAAGATCTTCGACCACACACTGAAACTTTTACCAGTGATGCAGTCGCAATGATATCGCGCGTTAGCATCGATACAATCGCGATGCAGAAGCTGGAAATTGACAACATTTCAAAATTTTTATATGCACATTTTTATTTTTTTCCTGAAAGAACTTCAAAAATAAAGGCACGCATATTGTTTCATTTTCATTTCTTTTCAGTATTTTCTCTAATCATAATTGTTTAAAAACTCTCCATTCTAACAGAGCGTAAGTACATGAGGTTGGATGTTACGAGGTTACGCCTTTGCAATATTCGATTTAGAAAAAAGACATTTATAGTGTTGTGGTCTGTATCAATTGTAGAATTAAAATTTCGTATCAATGGCACTCGTATATCCATTAAATTTTCTTTATTAAGTAACATTATCTGATTTAAGTTATGCAAACAGTAACCAAACAAAGCTGATGATATTATGATGGCTGAAAATTACTTAAATATTTTCCCATAACTACAAATATCAATCAAATTTCGAACGAGGAATTGTGATGAATATTTCGTATCTGAACTAAAAAATAATTTGAATGCAAAATTTTTTTTCAATAAATTTCAATTTACCATATCGTAATTTATCGATAATGTCCAATACAACACCGGAAACAACAACAACACTAAATTATAAAGTGACAGCAAGCTCTAACTTCAAAAGCAAATGTTTTTCTGCATGAAATGTCGTGCATAGGCGTAACCTGTAAACTGCCAACTTCCATGCTCTTTTTAGTCTTTTTCATTTAACTTTAAAAATAAAACGCAAAAAAATCTGAAAAAATGTTTAACGTGTTTAAAATCGCTAAGTCTTGAAACGGTTTTCGAATTATCGTACCTTTTCAATAATGATTTGTTGTAAATTGACAAATTATGTACTAAATTTTGGCGACTACATCAATACTAACGCGCGTTAGCATCGATGCAGTCGTGCTTCTACATTGCTGCTAACGCGCGACTACATCGATGCTAAATTAAATCTGTTCATTGCGTGAGTTGCGATGCAGTCGCGCGTTAGTATTAATGGAGTCGCCAAAATTCAGTTCATAATAAGTCGATTTCCAGCTTCTGCATCGCGACTGTATCGATCCTTACGCACGTTAGCATCAGAACTGCATCGATGCTAAAAGTAGCACAATGTGTAAAGTTTGACATTTTGCGACTGCATCGATGCTAACGCACGTTTGCATCGCGACTTCATAGCTGCTAAAAGTCGCAGTGTGTAAAGGGTCTTTGTAAACAAAAAATGTATCTTGTCAAACTGATGTAATTTTAAATAACACACCAGACACAACATGTAGAGTTGTGTACAATATCATCGTACTCAATAATGTACGTGTGGTTGCTAACCTATGATTTTCAATGACATAACATGATTAAGAAGTTTATACTGCAAATTCGTGTAATACAACTAAACAGAAATCATGATGGAAAAACAAACAAAATTTTCTCAACGATGTGGCTGATTTGCCGAGCTACGGTTGAGTGCTTCAAAATAAGCGCTATTCGTATGCAGCGCGCGCGGAGCAAGACGTCTTCATTCTCCGAGATGCCATGATGCCAGGGCGAATTATGGGACGCGTTTAGGCGTGGCGCATAACTCACTATCGCCCTGATTAAAAATGCTATAGGTACTATCTCGTATGTAGAAAGATGAACATTGGTTGGCGTTTCTGACACAAAGACAAATAACAAAAAATAAAGACTGAATAAAAAATACATTTAAGGTGGCATTATCCACCACCAAATAGCAAATTTGTAAAATTCTGCTTTACTGGCAAGCAAGGAAAAGCAGAATCTTCTATATGGATAGATGTGTGAAGGCATTTCTTACAATTTTCAACCATATTGTATTGAAAAAAGTAATGAGTGATCATGATTACCAGAAGAACAAAGCACATCTCCCCATATACGTTAATTCCATTCCTAACTGTTAAGTTATCAATTACATAAAGGTCATAACGTGAATGTGTACGATAAATGCAACACAGACTTGTATATGTTTGACGACCTCCGTGGTGTAGTGGCTAAGCACGCTAGTTTGAAGGCTTCGCCGCTCCGAGGTCCCGGGTTCGATTCCCGGTCAAGTCAATATCGAAATCAAAATTTTCTATATTGTCTTGGGCCTGGGTAATTTATACCACCGTTGTGTCTGATTTCCATAACACAAGTGCAAATAGCTACTTACTTTGGGATCTGAGCAATGTATGTGATTGGTGTCCAATATTTATATATCCGATCAAACTCAAACGCTCAGTCCTGACCTCTACGAAGCAGCGAATAAAGTGTTCAGTCAGCGGCGAGATATGAGCTCACCAGCTGCCCGCGCGATGAGCTCGATAAATCACCTCCATATGAAAACTTCTTTACAATCTTACAAGATGGGGACACACCGAGCGCAACCACTATCCTATACAACCCCATATCTTCAGCTCTCATACCTAGCAAGTCACCTTTCAGTTCACACAAAAAGTGTCAAAGAAACAAGGCAAGACAATTTTTTTAAGCTCGTTAAAAAACGAGAACGGCAGCAAATGAATATTTTGAAAATTCTGCTAAGTTTTGGAAAAATAATCTATAAATTTTCCAAAAGTTACGAAGCAACAAACGAAGTAGAAACTAAATATTTAAATAATTTTATTAAACATTTAAATATAAATTATGTGGACTGGGCATAGGTATATTAAAATTGTAATTAAATTTAAACTGCGGTCATTCGGTTCGGTCTTTGAAACCAATGGATAAACGCTATGCATTTGCTATCAAAATCCGTTTCCGCTGGGGAAATCCCATTGCTGTTAGTCATTATGTTATAACAACCAAATTTAAGTGCAAAAAATAGCTGCATAATAATATTATTGTAAGTAATTTTGTTGTTTGATGTTATTCCGTAAACCGAGAGAACACAATATAGATTTCTTTGATATTTTTAAACAAATAGTATATTACTCATGCGTATTTTAATTTTACTCTTTAATGGGTTAATAAATCATTTTATGTGTCTTCTTCGTAATTTAACATTCAATAAAAAAGTACCTTCATTTATGCTTAAATGACATAATTATGAATCATCAATAGTATTATTTATAAGGCCTTACCAATGAATTAGGATGAATTCAACTGATGGTCACTACGGGGTGACTTTGAAGACATAAGCAATATTTAAAACTTAAACTACTCATGCTTTATAATCCCCTCTTCATATTAAAATTAAAATCAATTGTAATAAAATATCATTTGATGAACCGAGAAAAAAAAATAAACATTTTAGAAATGATCTTTGCTTCAAATTAAACTAATAAATTACTTTTTTATTGTGGTTTAGATTTTTTTCAATACTCACAGTATCATATTGTATATTCCTATAGATGAATTTTTGTTTGTTATTTCATCTTACAGTTTCTTAACAGGAAAACATTTGTTTTTTCTAAAATTGGCGAAAAATGATACTTTATGATTAGTTTAAGTCTCATCAAATCAATTGATTTTAATTTTAATATGTGGAAGGGACTTTAAATCATGAATAGGTTCTTAGTTAGAGGCACAGAACACAGAAAGAGGTTAGAGGTATTGCCAATGTTTTCAAAGTCACCTTTTAAAAGAATCGATAGGAAGAGGCTCAAGTCATATTAATTTAGTGAAGGTATTCTTCCGTCTTGTTCAACAAATACGGTCTCAGTGTGTCCCTCTTCTAAGGCAGTTATCAGCGCACTGCGATTTGAGTGCGGTTTGATTGCGTGCGGCTGCAGCACTGCACTTATTGATATCTTCATATCGCATGTTATGCGACGGGGTGCAGTGTCGCTGCGTTTTGCAAGGCACTGTTAGCACGTAAGTGAATTAATTTAAAGTAAAATATTCACAGTCTAAGAGTCGATTTTACCAACGTCAAATAAGGAATATTCGTCGATTATGATACAAAACGCCTAATCTTAAACGTCGCCAATTTTATGGCAATCATTTATGAAGATGATATTTTAAAATCGGACGTTTTATACTTATTCGGTTGGAAAAGTCCTATCTGACGTTGTTAAAATCGACTATAAGTTGGGTAACCCGTTAAAAAGTCATACATTTGGGAGTGCATGTCATTGAAATGGTCCAACAATGCAAATAGAATAGTTATAAGGACTAATAATTAACATTATCACAGAATACAGAATAATTGGCAAGAATCGAATTCACAGGTCGTATCTGATAAGATAGCCGAACGATTACAATACGACGTCCCACTCTCACCTATCATCCATACCATGAACTAAGCACATTTTGAACAGGATAACGGAAAAGTACTGGAGCAAATAAATCAGCCTCTAGGCAAACTTTCACTGACTCCTAAATCCGTAAAAGGTAGCACAAAAAGGCACCCCCGTCACTTTCGCTCACCTCATTTCCCTCACTGACCGGACACCTGAATTGGCGCCGCTACGTCGCTGGGGGCCCCCCTCCTCCCAGTGGGGGGCAGAGATTAATTACTGTTTGATCGCCGCCCCAGGTACATAGGGCATGAGCAGTGGTGTTAAGTTGTCGAGAGTTGAGAAAATGTATTTAAAACTGAATATTACCTAAAGAAAGAAAGAAAATACATTTCGACTCAAAGACACATACAAAAACACTTACTCGTAAACACATATACAATAAACAGACACACACTTATTAAACATGAACATCGAGTATGAGTCGAAAAGGCACCCTCTCAGCATTAATCGTGGCCGCAATAAGAATACCACGACACTGATTTTCAGAGGGTGCCTTGTGAGTTCGATTCGCAGACAATGATAATTGAATATTAAGTTTAATTTCATTAAATTGTTAATTTTGTAGTTGTTTAGCTAATAAACCAAGTCAACTTGCTATCAATGGTCAAGGATTGCCGTAATTCGCGCCATTTCCTATGTGTCCTAATACAAGGTACTGCCTTGCTTATTTGTCAATTTAGTAAAAGTTTAATGTCTAATAAGCTGGACAGTTTGATAACAAAACCATTTATAAGTGTGTCTGGCCATTGTATTGATAGGTACGTTTTGAACTACCTATGAAATTGGGAATATATTAATACATTGTCAACCGAAATTCCATGTTCTCAATGCCATGCGAATTTTATTTAACAGAAAACTCAATACAAGATACATTTTCGGCAACCCTAACAGGTACAGTCGCGTATAGTGACAGGCACGTAGGCTGTCACAAGGTGATTTAGTGACTGGAGGCTCAGGGCACTACACAGTGTTGTGGCCGGCGAGATTCCTCGTAATTGCTCTGGTCTAACTAGTTACTAGATGGAGCTAATCAACGCATCTATGTGATTGAGGCTGTTGTTAAGACGCAGTGATCGGCTTCGGATCGGAGTAACAGTGTTTTGTCTATTGCTACGCGACGGCGTGGAATAGTGTACAATTATTACGCCTATATGTGTTACAAAGACCTCTAAATAAGACAGCGATTTAGGAGTAAAATCTAAGCAAAGGTTACTATATGTAATAACCTTAAAATAAATACTTAACCTGAATTAATTTCCATCTTCTGCCACTATCTCATTAGCTACATACCTACTTGTGTCCAAAATCCCATATTTCGCGAATAATTCCAATTCCAACCGATTTATCGTCAGACGGTAGGTGGCGTCAGCAAAACCGGCGTATTAATTACAGCGGTGATGGGCTAAGTAATGACCCTTGTACATTTGACAGGCGCCGCCCGACAGGTGCCGGCCCTAGACAAGGATCAGGCTGGATGTGACTTTAAATATTGTATATGTTTATTAAAACCTAGCAAAGAGCAGCTGAAAGAATTTTCGTAATTTCGATTTTATGATAATAACTAGCGGGTCCCCGCGACTACGTCCGCGCGTTTAGCATTGCTTGATCCCCTCCCGTCGTGATGTTTTATAACCTTAAGCCTTCCTCTATGAATACGCTATCCAACACAAAAATATTTTTTCAAATTGGTCCTGATATTATCGCTTTCAAAGAAACAAACTCTTTAGCTTAACAATATTAGTTTACATACTTTGATTCTTGCCTATTTCGAAAACAAAAGGGAATCAAGCTCTAGTGTAAGATTATGAAATAATACTAGCCACTTCAAGCTACTAAAAAATCGACAATATTAGATTTGTACAAATGAAACAAAACGTAATCAACATAATGCAAAGAAGGAACAACCAAGCCAAATTGTGACAAAAAAACGGTAACGTTTCGATTGGATACGAGATGTTACTGGCCACATCCAGCCACCATATCCTCCGACAAAGGTAGGTGCACCTATGTGCGTCCCGTCCGGACCATTAGTACGATATGAAAGAACAGGTCAGCGCTAATCGCCGCCGCAATCCATCACCCACGTGAATAGGTGCACTGACAGCGTGATTGCAGACATTCATCACGAGTGAGCGCGAGGTATCCATTTTGTTTTATGGGATTCCTACTGTTTTGGGTAATTGAGAAAGTGATAACAGAATTATTCGTATTATGAGTAAGACCTAATACACACTGCGATTTTGAGCATCGATGCGTCGCTAATATACAGTTTACATAATTGTTAGTCAATGTTTAGCTTCTGCATCGCGACTGCATCGATACTAACGCGCTTCAAATCTTTACACACTGTGCCTTTTGGCAGCGATCCAGCCGCAAATTGATAACCTTCACACATTAGCGCTAGGTACCTTTAGCATTGATACAGTCGCGATGCTAACGCGCGTTAGTATCGATGAATTCACGATGCAAAAGCTGGACATTTATTTTTTATTTATTTAAAAACTTTATTGCACAAATAAAAGTGTACAAAAGGTGGGCTTAATACTATAGCTTTCTCTCCCAGTCATACCTTTAGATCATGCAGAGAGATTGTTATTGACATTGACAAATTATGTACTGTATATTGGCCAGTGCATTGATACTAACGCGCGACAGTATCGATGCCAAATCTGTTTATTGCGTTAGTCGCTATTTTGTCGCGTGATTCCAAAATACACGACTGCATCGCTGCTAAAAGTCGCAGGGTGCAAAGGGTCTAAACTAACACGCAAATAAAAGTATTCAGGAAAATCTTATGGTTTGATTGCATTGCGTTTGAGATAATGACATAAATGAAAATTGATAAGAGCAGATAGACCATAATATACACATTTATATGTTCTTGCAATGTATATTACAAAAGTAGTATAGTTTAAGCTGAGCTCTACATCCAGCTTTACAAATATGTTTCTCGATTCAAAACTAAGTTTCCACCGTAAACTAATCTTGCACAAACAACAGTTACTGTTAAGTGCGAACCCAGAACAACGGTCAAGAAATCCAGTAATTAATAGCGAGGGTCTACCGGTCATCGCGGGCAGTTGACACTAACGCGCACGTAAGCTGCTAACGCCAAGTTATGGCCTATTAAGAAATTGTTCTTGGCCCGGTCTGACCCTCTTAAGGCATCTGCACCACTAGAGACCACTAGCAAAACATAAAACTACAGGCTGGTGACTGAATTTGTTCCGGCGATTCTTTTCAGGACTTCCCAGATTGTCTGTGTCTTGTCTCGACGCGCTAGTAGGACCTAAAAGCTAAGGAGACATGTTCTGGCCCCATATTGGCCATAATTGATTGATATTAACTAATTATGGACGTTCATAAGTGGCATTTTGTGTCCTAAATTAAATAAATTATTTTTCACTTGGACTTTGAACTTTACATGCGATTTAAACTCATCAAAATAAACTCTCATCGTCATCACCAAACTAGTTTCCATTAATATTTCTACTGCGATGAGCTAAAGAATCGTAATTGTAAAAATCGCTTTTTCGCTTGCAGTGGAATAAGTCTCTAAAGGGGGCTATTTGCGTAAACTTAGGCCACCGTGTGTTAAGGATTATACACAGGATGCTTTGAGTTCAAATCGAACTTATGCTTTGATTGCTCGTATTGAGAGCTGTAAGTTTCTGCGGCCGGACTGGACAAAGGTCCAATCTCAAGTTCTGTTTGATTGGATTAGCTGAACTAACATGTAATGCACGGAAATAGGCTTTGAACTGATCACTTGATCACGGCGGATAGGCAAAGTTTATCTTCTTATACAGTTTACCTATTCAAAGAGAAAGCTAAGTAAGCAAGTCAGAATAGATTGGAAAACCGCTACTCGAACGAGCTTTAAAGTAATTTTCATTACAGGTTTACTAAGTTACTTCAACTTAGATTTACCAACTTCAAGAAAAGAAGGTTATCAATCCAATGTGCATTAATAAGATATCGTTAGAATTTGATAATATTCGAGTATGTTGATCTATAAAGTCTTACAAACACGTGTGCAAAATTAATTAACGTAAGTTTTTGTATATTTATAAGTTTGTCCACGAATTTCTCGAAAACGAGAAGTCAATGCGAGATGTTTCTTTTTTAATTCAAGCGGATATTTTTAAACTTATGGTAAAGTGTAAATTCCATCATAATCGATCCAGCAGTTTTTGAGATATGAGTAATAACTTATAATCATGGAAAAAAAATTTTTACCCGCTTCCAAAAAACTGGCTTTAAAGCTCAAATTCAATTTGCCTTCTGTTAAGAAGAAACAAATTAATTTGGACTCGATGCATAATCAAGCTTACCGTTATCAAGAGTCTATGGACATCATGCAAAGTTCAAATGAATTTGTTTCTCATAGATAGATGGCAAATGTGTTATTTTGAGCTTTTTACTCAGTTTTTTTAAGACTTTTTTTTAACGAATAATTTGGATCCTGTCCTGGCATTAATTTGAAGTTCATAATGCACCTTGATAGACACAGGAAGCGCGTACGTTTTTGAAGTACCTACCCCTTATACACATATATTTGATAAATAATACAACGAATTCAATAAATAAACTCCTAGAATTAAACCACCCTGTACACTATTGTGTGGATTTAACTTAAGTGTCCAGTCAGGGGCGCGGGAGGCGAGTTGTACGAGGTGTTTAAAGTCGCGGCCGCGTCTTGCCCCCGCCTCCCCTCATCAACAAATACACAAACATCTGACCCTGCTTGGGGTGTTTATCGCGGCAGTATTACTGGACTTCGCCTCTTAATCGTTGCACGTAAAATAATAAAGGTCTTGTTGGAATAAGACGGGTATAGATAGTGTAGCTTAAGATTTGCGAAGTATGCTTTTTAGAATCAATTTTACCATCGTCAGATAAGACTTATGCGACAATATAAATATTTGACAACATCACATACATTGCTCCGATCCCAAGCTAAGTAGCTAAAGCACTTGTATTATGGAAATCGGAAACAACGGTGGTACCACAACACTCAGACCCGAGACAATATAGAAAAGATCGTTTTCTACATTGACCCGATCGGGAATCGAACCCGGAACCTCACGAGATGGCGACGCTTGAAACCAGCGTGCTAGCCACTCGACCACGGAGGTCAAATAAGTATTAAACGATCTATAAATGATTGCTTTCAAATATGTGACGTTTCCAAATTAGGTGTATCGCATTCTATTCCACGAATATTTCTTATCTGACGTTGGAAAAAAATAAGTATAAGACGACCAATATTAAAATAAATTAACTTATAAATGATTGCTGACCTTTTTAATATAGGCGTAATGAATTTTATTCGATGAATATTCCTTATCTGACGTTGGTAAAATCAGGCCTTTATTATTTACAGCCTAGCTAAAAAGCTCGAAAACTCAAAAATGAGTTTTCTTTTGCAAATTATCGGAACGTCACAGCATAAATTCAATTCTTAGACAGGGTGTTGTTTTGGTCAGCGACGAGCGACTCAGGGGTGGCTGTACAAACAACACTGATGCCAAAATAAATATTTTTTTTTAAAAATGGAAAAAGCCCACCAAAACATTTTTTTATCCGGTACAGCGATCTAGTCAAAACCACCAACACCAGGTAGCCTCTTCGTAGCTTACTAGCTACGGCGAAGTATTCCGTAGGTAAGCGCTAGCTACGCGTTAGGGTGCGAGGTTTCCCATTCGTTTTGTAATGTTGGGAAGAGGTTTTCTTGTATAGAACTTGCTTAGAATAAAAAAAAATCATTTTCTTTTAGAATAAGCATAACTCGTATTATCATCCATGAGTTGGATGTCATTGACCAAAACAACATCCTGTATAAAAATTGAGACCACGTATTAAAAAAAGTTTTCCTAAAGAAAGACAGTTATAAAACTTATTAAAACGTTTAAGGTATTCCCCAAAAATAATTGATATGGAAGTAATATGCTTTATGGCAACGACTAAGTTGTATTATTAACATTTTATTGTTAATTTACCACACGTTAACCGCAAACCTTTAATTAAGCTATGTATTGTATTTCCATGTGTATTAGGCACAATATTATAACTAACGAAGACACAGATTAGGTACTGAAACGTCGGGAAAACCCAGTGTCTGACCGACAGTGATAAAGTGTGTAGGTAGAATTTAATGTTTTGTTTTGATGTTGTTACACAATTGCTATAAAATACCAAATAAAACCATTGATTTTAGACTACGCGTTTGGTATGGTGGTAACTCCTGTCTACTATGCCGGCAGTCGCGAGTTCGAATTCCGCAAGGAGAAAATGTTTGAGTGATGAGCATGAACATTTGTACTTAAGTCATGGATTTTTATATGTATTAAATTATTTATGGGCGAAGCTCCAGTATTCGTAAAGGACGAAAATTCCTTACTTTGAAACCAAATAATTAGTGTTGTCTGGTGCACAGTTATTTTATTTTCTTCTTATAGAATCACAACAATCGTAAAATTGATCAAAATCAAATCAGATTTCTCCCGCTGTGTAATTATAAACCCTGTCCTACGAGGTATATTGGATTAATAGTTAGGTATTCTGAGAGGATCTTGGCTGAATCGATGTATCCTCAGATTAGCGTTTGTGGAACGCAAATAGAAGGCGGGCAAGTTTCCTGCGAAACTTCGCTGAGCTTGCCCTTTGACCAGCGCACGCACTGCGCATAGAAAACGCTACGATTTGATGCTTTACGGAATTGTCTTAAGATTATGAGCTATTTTATTTATTGCAAGTAGTAAATAACTTAGTAGCATGCATTAGGAAGCGAAAAAGTCCCCGTACTTGTGTAGATGAATGCTTAAAATTTTGAAACAAAATTGTAAGCTTTTGCAATAATTGCATACGTTTTGATACTGGTGGTTAGAAACTTATAATGGAAAAAATTACTCATCATAAGTAAGGACTCAAAACATTGCATTAAAGTTTCTCCTACCGATTTTCGGTAATGACGGCCTCTCTCAACAGACATAGGTCAGATGCGCAGGAAATATTTTAGTGCACAGAGGTGTGCGCAATACACAAATACACTCTTTGTTTCTTCACTCTCATTAATCCGGTGAGGCGGCTTTCAAAATAGCAAAACCCAGGCGCTTCGCTCCTAATTGGGATTCAAACTCGGGACCTCTTGGGCACTACCAGCGAACTGACCGCTACGCGCTATACCAATAAGGCAGTAAGTATCCTATCTGTGTTTTGTCTCGAAGCGCTAGTAAGGTCCAAAAGATAAGGAGACATGTTATTGCCCCATACGGGTCAAAATTGATTGATATTACACTAATTTTTGACGTTCATAAGTGGCAGTGTCCTAAATTGAATAAATTATTTTTGATTTGATTTGATTTTGAGTACCTAACTGCTTAAGAAATAAAAGGTCGCGTGTAAGAAATACAGTGCGTACACTAATTCTGCTCGAGTGGCCGAACTAGCCCAAGTCGTGAGCGTCTATTTTGAATGTATGCGCGCCGACAGTCGCCTCTTTGTATCGACTGACCGCATAAATTAATTAATTTCACAGTTTATATTGGTCGGTTAGAGTAATTGCATCCAGTGTGATCCTGTGATCTTTAAAGGTCGTCTGTACATCTTGTCGGTGGACGTCCAACACTGCGCCTTCGATCGAAGGGCAGCCACCATTTCTTCTCGCTATGTGCCCTGCCTATAGTCACTTGAGCTTACTGATTCGCAGGGCTCGTATCTAATTCGATCTTGTAGAGAAACATTGAACATAGCCCTCTCCATCGCTTGTGTGATTTTGAGCTTTTTTGATAGGCCCGTAGCTATGTACAGGGTGTTGTTTTGGTCAGTGACATTCAACTCATGGATGATAATAGGAGTTAATCTTATTCTAAATTATATGCAAGTTTATAAAAGAAAACCTCTTCGCAGTATTCTAAAAAAAGTTAAAAACGAATGGGCAAATTCGCACCCTCTAGCGTAGCTCGCGCGTACTTACGAAATACTACGCCGTAGCTAGCAAGCTACGAAGAGGCGACCTGGCGTTGGGACTTTTGACTCACTCACTAGTTTCATATTTTTTTAAATTAGCATCAGTAGCGTTTGTATAACCACCCCTGAGTAGCTTGTCATTAACGAAAACAATACAGGTATTAGATAGATAATGTTTAATGAGTTGTTGTCACGGTAATTGTTAGAAGTAAATATATTAAGAAAGAGGTCTATTAGTAAAAATAAATGTAACAACACTTATCGATACAAATAAATTAACTACGTATTTTACTAAGTGTGCTAATAAT
The DNA here is from genome assembly GCA_963924145.1 of Pyrausta purpuralis. Taxonomy (NCBI): domain Eukaryota; kingdom Metazoa; phylum Arthropoda; class Insecta; order Lepidoptera; family Crambidae; genus Pyrausta; species Pyrausta purpuralis. The sequence goes on from OZ001655.1 coordinate 26,343,366, forward strand.
AAGGTTATCTAAAATACATAGTTCCTACCTAAAATCACCTAAATGCTAACAAAATAAAGATAACGATGCACATTATTTATCATGTTTTGGTTCAAATCCAGTATGAAACAAAGTTTGGTTTGAACGAAATATTGTGTAATTACATTTTTATTTTTATAGTGTTTTGACACTATACAAAACTTAATAATATAAATTGCAGCCTACGCGTTAAAGTAAGCGCTTGCAAAATTCAACAGGCTTGCTAATGTGACGGTGGCCGAGTGGTAGGTAGACATACGCCCGGGTAGCGTAAGACACGGGGTACGATTCATTGTCTATCACACAGCCAAGATTGCTTTTTTCAAGTGCAAGTTATATGAAATATTGTATTTAATGTATTGTACGAATGCGAAGCAATATTAACGTTTTAATCGCCCACCGGTGAGCCATACAACGGACAAGTACTGTACAGCATTCTATCACATCTCAAACATGATTACAGCCATAATATAATTACAAGTGTAATATTACACGAGTTTAATCAACACGTTAACCCTCAATGGCCGAGGATCAAATTTCAATTTTAACTTCGCGCATTAACCGTTTGTCGGAAACATTAAATTAATAAAAATACGCCGCGGGGACCATTTAGGCTGTTCTACAGAGGTGGTAATAACGACTTTGTAAGGGAATGATCCATCGCAGATGTAGTTGGATGGAACATGAGTAGCCATTCTAGTAAAATCCGTTTCTCTTTGTTAATCGGATATTGTAAACAATCTTGACAATTCTTTTTACCGAAATAATTTTATTTTAAAACAAGATAAAGACAATCCTCACCAACTACATAGGTAATTAATTGTTTAGCTTTAACGTCTTTTTTAATCAATTAGTATTTTATTTTATTTGCTGATTAAACACGTAATATTTTAGCAGTTATCAAAAGTTTGTTCACATAATTATATATTTCTTTTATCTATGTAATTTTAGTATAGTATATGTTTATGTTATTGTATTTATAAAATTTTTGGTCCCTCTCAGTACTTTTTAATGTTTCGCCACTGATTCAGTTGGTTGGGGCAGGAAAGTTCTAGATTGGAGACCCTTCGACCAAAGACGCAGCGTAGGACGTCCACCAACAAGATGGACAGACGACCTTAAAAAGATCGCAGGATCAAACTGGATGCAGACCGCTGGTGATCGGTCGCTGTGGAAAGCCGTGGGGGAGGCCTATGTTCAGCAGTGGACGTCCTTTGGCTGATTATGATGATGATGATGATGACTGATTCAACTCCCTGCATTTCCCAAGCGGTTGACTGGTAGATAATTCCATAAGGCATTAAGTCCGCCAATTGTACCATTAACAGTGCAATAAAGTTTAAATAAATAAAATTCGACTAGCAAAGAAAAACGGAGTGAAGTAATAAATTGCGCACTATAAAATAGCAAAAACAAATATACATAAGGTTTGCCAAGTTTTTTATAAAGACTGTATCGATTTATGTCTTTAAAGAGAAGGGTTCTTAGTCGTATTTTTGGTCGACTTTTAAAATTATTAGATTAACGTAGGTAGAATTTTGACAACACGCCTCTATATGCCTACTGATAGCTTTGTGTGGATATCAGAGTTAACCTACAGATTACAGAATTACGATTATGCCGTAATCGCGGGTGAGTAGATTACCGCGGCGGCTTTACGACAGGACGCGGGTTTATCGCCTGCCTCGCTCTTGATTTATTATGAATACTCATCTCGACTTTATGGCGACTCTTGTATCTTAGGTTTGATTTGTTGAATATCTCGAAGATTATTAATTTTTTGTTTATCTGCCTAATGATTTAAAATTAAACACACCGCCTCAAATCATGGCTCCAAAAAAACACAAGCGACGCAAGACTCCCGGGTAAGAGGTAAACAATTGAAGTGACGCGGACTTGCATGGGTTAAATTAAACCGCCTACAAAAAAATACTAAAAAGCTTTAATAACATTTGCCGCCTGTTTAGGAGAAACAAACTCATTTGGAGTCGGGCATGATGTGCGTAAACTCAATAGTCTACGCACATCATGCCCAAATGAATTTGTTCCTTCTAAACAGACGGCAAATGCGTTATTTCGAGCTTTACAGACAGTTTTTTGAAGGCGCTTTTATTTTTATTTAAATTATTTTACCGACTTAAAAAAAGGAGGTAATCATTTTATTTTATGTTAGCTATTTTTTTACCCTTGCCTCAAGAACTTCTAAACCGATTTTAGTGAAACTTACACTGTACCCTACGTTGAAATATACCTGATTGAATTAAAAAAGAATCATTTCAGTATGGCTCGTTGTTTTTGAGAAATCCGTGGACAAACATACATACCAATACATATACTTCCGAAACTAAGCACGCGTGTTTGGAAGCCTTAATAGATCATCATATCCACTTAAATTTTATCAAATTCTATCGATATCACATACATACACAATGAATTAATTCCCTCTGGTGTATAACCGCCGATTCTCATGATCGCTCTAATCCCTGACATATTACTATGCTCAATCAGCTAAACAATACTTAGCATCGAGTTAATCAGTACACCTCTCGATCTCGCTCGTTAGCAGATAAATAAATATCGGATAATTCGAACGTGCCGCCGGCGCGCGCGGCCGGATAATTCCGATAATGCCGTGTTTGCCCGCAGCCAATCAGCCCGATAATTGTCTTACCTAACAAAAGAACGAATACACGAGCCGCGAATTTATTATCGTTAGCGTTTTCTTTTGTACAAAGTAATACTCGTGTTAGTCATTTCACTAATAAAAGTATTTTGCGAAGTCATAACTGCAATCGTTACCTTAATTGACAGGTACAATTAATGAACCTCTGATGCTGTAATAGAAACAATTTGATTTTATTTTCGTGCTTTCGTGCTGCTTTCAGTTGCCCAACATGATGAAAGCTACTAAACAAAATGCTAAAATGCTGAGCGTCCTACTCAAATTCATTGATCAATATAATTGTGAACATAAGTTAGGCCAATTATTTATCTTCTTCTGTCTATTCTTATTCAAACTTGTTACAACGAATACTATTTTACTTTCAAGGATTTTAAGGCAATATTTGCTGCATCGAATCTGAACAAAACTGGTGTGTACTGGCTTTCGTGTTCACTGTCTGTGGTGACCGTTGTTTAGAGGTTGCGGTTACTGAACATGCAAGGGTGGTAGGGTTATGGACATTCTACCTTTATAAATGGCCGTTTAAGAGATTCACTTTTAGGAACATTCCAATGCGCATCGACTTGGCTTTATGAGGCCGCTACGCGCTTAACAAAATCGGGATTGCTCGGGATATTTCATTAATAAAATCGATCTCTCAACCTCAACTTGAAGACTTGAAAATTTTATATTGTAACTTAAATAAATTGATAAAAATTAAAGTTATTAATTAATTTGCTAACAAGAAGAGTTAGTACATAGCATCTTAATTTAGTGCTATTATAGAGTGCATATAAACAATATTTTGTATTAACCGCTATAAAGGTACTGATTTTTGTTAACAACTGTACTTGTTTTACGAGAAAACTGTATGACAGTCGATAGCGCCCTCCGCCGGACTGACAGGAATCAGGTTAAATATTGCCATCAAAGACCCATTTATTGTTAAACAAGGTTTTTAAACTTATTATAAATAGGTACAAATAATCCTATATGATGAATTTTGAAAAAAACTAATATACGAGTAGGTGCTATTAACATTACAGTTACGTTACTCCACTTTATTGATGAAAGTTAATTAAAAGAATTTAACACATTTGTTGAAATGGGAACCGTTGCTGATGTTCTGGAGCACCCATAAAAGTTTTAGGAAACTCCGTATTCGGCCTCAAGTTAAAAAATAAATTTCAAATGAGTCCATAGTACCCCAGAACGGTCTCGGGCGATTGTTTCGGACGGCCGCGGTAGCGGAGCGGCATAAACAGCTTCACTCGTAAACGAACGACACGCACCGACTCAGCGGTTCCTATTATAGGGATGGGAATAGTCAATCACAACATTGGTATCGAATTTTCAAGCCAGCACATACAAATGAGTATAATTATCTCTATTTTTACATAGTGAAGGCAACATTATTTGTTGTTGGTGTGTAATAATAGTTTTCTTTAGCTGACCTATATTGATTGAACCATCTATGTGCTTAATTCGTGTTTTCTAGGTGAAAGCTGCAATCTATAAAGTCAATTACTTATATCATACTTCTTTCTTACATCACTATTAATTATTTAAACGAATAGGAGATATAATTATATCTCCTATTTGATTAGATTAGATTAGAGAGTAAATTATCAGAGACTTTCGACAACCAAAGCTCAATTAATCGATTCCATCGACAAAACAATTCATCGATATAACTTGTTCAGCCCTAAAGTGCCTAAATCTTTCGTCCCGACGTAGCCGGTTGAAGTAGAGTACAGTAGATATTTGCATTTTATTCGCCTGGGGCCCTCTGTCCTCTGAGAAGCACTCTTTATATCTTTCAGGTAATAACCTCTTTGACGGACAGCTTCCACTAGAAAACTACTCCAACTCAGTCGATTTTGAACTCCAAAGAATACTGAATAAGGGACAGGGTCGTGATAGAGATATCGTGGTTTAAAGACAAGGGTAGAGAGATAAAAGTAAACGGATTATTGCTCGAGTATCGTCTCGGAGATCTGTCCGGTCGTTTGTCGAAATGCTGGCAATGTGGGTTGTGTGTCGTCAGGTTTCATGTCTTAGGTCTTATATTCAACTTGAGAAGGCTGGGGATGGGGAGATAAAATTTTAAATATTGATACATAAGATATAAAACATACTTTTCGGAAAAAATAATCTATATCGATCCTAATATATCAAAGTGGTTAATTATTATTATAATAATAATTGTCTTTTGTGTCACAACATCAATGGCGGTTTCCGTGTTATACTGTGTCTTTATACTAAGCGTGTATATTTGCTCTTATATGCGTTTTGTTATAATAACAATAAAAAGGACTTCATTACTGCTACATCTTAACTCTTACGTAATATAGGTATTGCAGTCCGTTTGTCTTTATTAGTCGAATAATGTTAACAATCTTTTGATATCTTTTAAAACATAATCTGTAAATAAAATAAAAATACTATTGGATTTAGAAAGATCTCAAAGCTAAACGATGAATTAACTATGTTGTAAATGAGTTTTGTGTTTATCTTATTTTAAAATAAATTATTTCGGTAAAAAGGAATGCCGAGATTGTTTACAATATTCGACTTACAAAGAGAAACGGGCTTTACGTGATTACTTACTAAAATACGTTTTGAATTAAACTTTAGTAGTTTATTACAAAACGTATTATGAACGTATTAAGGTTAATTTTAAGGTGTTAATATATTGTTTATTGTAAGTGAGACTCTACTAGGTACTTTTGTTACGACATAAGTACGGAGCTAGACCTCATCTCGTCGACCGGTAATGTTTGAGCGCCCCCTCTGTTTTTATCGCCTCCTTATGCAAATCTGCTCATCACACCTTGCAGTACGCCACGAACACCTAATTGCTCTCAGGGCTGTCTGAGAAGTCCGTAATCAGATCTCAGGGTACGACAAATAAGGCATCATTTTTGTAGGGCTGAAATTCAGATGTTGTTATATAGTAAGGATAGAAGATACAACTCATCAAATCACAAAGATACGTAAATAGATATATGTATTTCCACTTAATTCTTAAACCACCGTAGGAGGTACTAAGGCATTTTTTAAATACTCAATATAATAAAAAATAAAGCTCCTTCAAAAAAACGGACTAAAAGCTTAAAATAATGCATTCGTCTTCTATTTAAGTAGGAGAATCAAATTATTTTGGAGACGGTGTTTCATATTAAGCTTACGTTTACCAAGAATCTACCTACACACTTCATGCATGGACCCCAAAAGAGTTTGTTTCTCCTAAGTATAATATGAATGCGTTACTTAAAGTTTTCTAGTCAGTTTTTTTGAAGGTGGTTTAAGTGTTTAAATATTATATATTATGATTTTTAGTCATTATTCATATTTGAAAAACTAATGCACCGATTTTGATGAAACTTACACTGTGCCCTAAGTTAAACAATAGCTTACTAAACTAAAAAAAATAACTCGCTATTTTTCCCGTTTTTGAGAAATCCTAAGACAAACATACAAATATACAAACATGCATACACTTACGATATTTTACTAAATCCACATACTAAAATTTTATCTAATTCTGACGATATCAACAAACAGGTCGAATCGATGTCCTCCTTTTTTTGAAGTTGGAAAAAACCAATGTGCAGTCGCCAGCACATCAGGTTATCCTCTATTGTTGCAAACTAGCCCTTATTACCATGACGTGCTGTTGTCCGTACGTAAACCGTAAGCGAGACAGAGTTGGTACTTACACCACTTACCGCATAACTCTTTTTGCAAAAAATTGAAATTAAGAACAATTTACTGCGTTCAATACTTACACCGTTTCTTTTCAATTTGATTTCTTTTTCATACAAGAACGAATCACCCCTCAACAGGTTAGCTAAACGGCATTCAAATTGCCGACCTGCCAATACGTACCCATTATGGCGCAAAGAGGTCGCCTAAAAATTACCTCTTCTAGTCGAGACTCAATTACGCCCTGCGGCTGACACCTTCGTCTTTTGAATGCTAAGGGCGTACCTAGTAAGTGCCCGCTCCGATGTTCTGTGAATTTAAAACGTTCCGCTAATTTTGTCAGACGGTGTTCCGTTAAAAAGGCGCTGGTAGTTAAGTGTAGTTATACCACTTAGGGGTACTAGCTAGGTTTGTTTATTGGTAAGGGAAATACCCATTCGATAATTTATTCACACAATAAAAAGAATGACAGAGAATAACAGGTATTGGTTTAGATCATTTTGGGTTGAATTTGTACTAAAAATGTCAAATCGTAGTAGAAAAAAGGAATACAATAAGGTTTTTTTTTTTAATTTATTGAACCGCCTTAAAAAACAAATGTCATTCTACATTCGCACATCATGCACCGACTTCAAATGAATTTGTTCCCCTATTAGCGTTATTTTAGTGTTTGTTTAATGGCAGTTCAATATTTATGAAAAATACCTTTTCCGCCGTTTTAGTTACTGTTTAAGTTACAATACACTTAATTGAACTGAAATAGTAAATAAAACCTTATCCTTCGTGGGACAAATACTTTTGTGAAAAAACGCATCAAAATCTGTCTGGCCGAACGCGAGATATTCGCAGACATACATACATACATACAAACAAGCAGATCAAACTGAGAACACCTCCTTTTTTTAAGTTGGTTAAAAAAGCCATTAAATTTACACAGAGATGCATTTCAAAAGCACTGCGAACAATTCCAAAATTTCTAACTATTGGCTCGCTCAATGTTCATATTCAGAGCTGATTTAGTTTGTATAACCGAATGGTTCAAATCAAACCAGCCGAGTTTATCCAGCCGTTATACAAATAGGAGCACCATCAAACCTTATTCGGATCCAATTATCAGGATAGGTGTGAACAGGCGACAATGGCAGATGGCGCGAGGCCGACTGAAATGATGGCCGAGTAATTAGAGATTAGGCGAAAATCGAGCGATCATCGGCACTCGCTGCAGTTGACAGGGATCGTGGGCTGCTGAAACTGGCTGCATTATTTTGTTAGGACCTGTGGCGGAATGCGTTGCGTGAAATTATTTTCGTCGCTCATCAAATCAGGAAGCATAGATAGATGTGTGTGAAACTTGCGTTTCACAGTGAGCTTTTGCAGGGAAAACCTTTTTTTATTTAGGTACATCAACAGTATAACATACACAACACTTACTTAGATTAATACCCAGATTAGTTCTAGTACATTACACTAATTATAGCCAAAACATATCCAAAAAGTACATATATCTTTCCAACCAAACAGTATAACTTACAAACAACCAAACTTAAATAGATGCAACAATTTTAAAAACACCTACGAGAGTCAAGCGCAAACAAACCCCTTCTCTATCGTCTCCCAGATAAAATGCAATGAGTCACAAAAAATGACTAATGGGTTTTTTTTTTGTTCAGTTCGTTATATTCGGTTATCATTCTGGCTTCACTTTTACTTAATTAAAAAAAGTAATTAACACAGCGCCATTGTGGTCACCCGTAACCACCAAACAATATTTTTCTACTGTGTCTAGCTTCGGGGCAGCCAAAGCCTTAATACCTAATATTACGATATATTACTTCTCATGTGTAAGCTCTTTTTAGCCTGAGATACAGGTCAACTTAGTTCAAGCAAAATAACTACTGAATGTACGTGTTAATTTGTATTATTATTGCCCTTTTGAAACTGAATAAATGATTTAAAATTTGATACAAAAGCAGTTTATTTATTTGAAACATAAAAATACACTTTGGACTAAATAAATTTGAAAGGGTAGATGAAACTGCTCTTCAAACTTAAAAATATATTTATTTTCATTTATCATAAAACAGTCATAGCTTTTACGAACTTAGAAACTTTAAGCTTATGCTTAACTTTTTATTATACCAGTCAACCGTTTTTTTTTGTTACAGAAAAATCTTTTTATTGATTATAAAACAGTTATAACTTTGGGAACTTTGCAACTTTAGGCGTATGCTCAACTTTTTATTAAACCAAAAGTTCGTAAATCCGAGTAGCAATTATCTAACTACGTATATGAATCACCATACATAACCAATTATTTGAAATCGATGAGTAATTAAAACTGAAGTCTTCACGATTGTCTAACTCACGAACCGTTTACCACATCTAGTTTGCCATATCGCCTGATGGTCATAGCTGGTTCGTTGATTGCGAGTAGCGCCGTGACAAAGATCAGCCGACAACAATTCACGTCAATTTGTGAGCTGACAAGGTGCGGTCGCGAGCGTGTGCGCACCGCACTCGCCGATCGCTGGCCGAGGGAAAACTGTGGAGCCGCCAAATATCTCGGGATTCGACATTACAGCACAGACTGATAATGGATAATTATCATCCTCCAAGGCTATTGTCATCAAACGAAATTTCATTTGAAAGACGAAAAAAAACAAGCTTCTTTAAGAAGGATACAGGGGGTATCCTTCTTAAAGAAAAGCTTGTTTTTTTCGACTTTATTCAAATTGATACTGTACAGATTTAGAGTTTTGACATTCATCATTAAGCATACCTACAAATCAACTAACAATAAGTACCTAAGCTATCTAGTTGTAAAAAATCTCCAAAACAATTTGCGAATGCAATGATTGATACTCTAGCTTGACCAAGGTTGACAAATTAAAAAGTAGCTAAGCCGCAAGCGGCTGCAAATCTACATGATCTAGCTGGCGCATGCACATGCATCTGCTTAACTCATCATATCAGAAACATCAACTTTATACCATTGATAAATCCCAGGAGAAGTAAAGAGGTCGACTCCGCAGCATTGCTGTGCCGCGGCCAAACAGTCAGGTCGATCAGTCAGTAGTTTTGAACGGGCGCTCTCACGCACCGCGTCAACCGTATTTGCACCGCCCGCTCCGCTTGTTGGACGCGTAATCTATTGGTAGTTGGTAAAGCCTAGTGGGAGCCATGCTCTATTTATTTAGACCTACTACGGGGAGCATGACATGATGCCCTTTGTTTTAACCCGAGCGTGGAGAAGTCTACAACTTTAATCGTTTACTATCTTACCTATAATGATATTGACTACTACCTATGGACAAAAGTCAAGCAAAAGATCTACAATATAAAACATATTTTCTTCGGATATTGTGAGAGCAATCTCGCAACATTGATGATGTCACGCAGCCTACGCGTTAAAGTAAGCGCTTGCAAAATTCAACAGGCTTGCTAATGTGACGGTGGCCGAGTGGTATAGGCATACGCCCGGATAGCGTAAGACACGGGGTTCGATACCTCGTCTGTCGCACACCCAAAGTTGTTTTTTTACAAGTGCAGTTTATATTATTAAGTTTGTATAGTGACAAAAAATATAATAACAAAATGTAATTATGAAAGATCTACAAGTTTTTTTTGTTGACATCAAGATTAAAGATGAAAGATAATGTACAACTCATTTAGTCTGTTTAACTTAATTAAGACGCAACTTAATCTAAATAGCTGATCGCAAGATGACGATGGCCCTTTGAACTTGACTGAAGTTGAAACATAGTTTGCTCTTACGTAATACGTAATACAAGGCACCCAAAACTGAAGTAGCCATAAGTTATTAACAACTGATACATACTGTCCTTACTGGCCACATGAAAAACTTTACGACGCACATAAAACGGACTTCAGTAGGTACATATGAAATACATATTTTTTACTGTGGTTTTATGTCATCGGCTTTATCCGGACGTCGGCATACGAATGAGCGTTCATTACTTAACACAAATTGCGCGCTTGTGTTTTTAAGGCGTTTATAAACGCGCATAATTGGGGGGTTTGAGCTGGAAAACTGTGTCATGAACGCGGAGCTGCGATATGAATACTCAAGCATTTTTACAGGCTGAAAACCTAATTGTGTTGAACCGAATTCCTAACTTAAGTCAATAGAAAACTCCCAAACTACTCATCGTGATGTAGCAGACACTTACTGATACTCGTAGTCCAAATAGTAGTCCCCCTAGTCGATTTCGACCACGGTAGCCATTCACAACGATTAACCTACTGCGCGGGATATATTAAATTAAAAAAAAAAAAACATTTATTTCAGTAATCAAATATACAGAGCATTAATGAGACTTCCCTTCGAGTAATTAAGAGATAATCGTGTTGGGAATGACTCGCTTCTTTCCTTAACTATTACAAATGATTACTATTATATGCACAAGACTAAGATATATATAGATTAGATATATTTATATAGAGATATATACTAAGATATATATTATAGTGCATAAGTGTGTGCGTAAACACAGATGCACTCTCTATTCTTTTCACTCTCATAGCCCGATGGAACAGCGATCTGACACGTCCGGAGAGAGTTTAGGCGCAGGACCAACGGCTTTACGTGCTTTTCCGAGGCACGGTGGTATAACACCGCCAACTTCCAAACTCCGGGCTACCCTAAGAATTTCTTATCAGAAAAAACAGGTATATTATTTTTTGACCCAACCCGGAGATCGAACCCGGGATGCCGTCGCTTTAAAATGCGACCCTCTTACGTCTGTCCATCTTGTTGGTAGACGTCCCACGCTGCGTCTCTGGTCGAAGGGTCTCCAATCTAGAACTTTCCTGCCCCAATGGCCATCAGTTCTTCGCGCTATGTGCCCTGCCCATTGCCACTTGAGCTTACTGATTCTCAAGGCTATGTCCGTTACCTTAGTTCTTCTACGTATCTCCTCATTTCTGATTCGATCCCGTAGAGAAACACCCAGCATAGCCCTTTCCATCGCTCGTTGTGTGATTTTGAGCTTCATTATAAGGCCCATAGTAAGAGACCATGTTTCGGTATGTCATCCGTATGTCATCACTGGTAACACACACTGGTTGAAGACTTTCGTCTTCAGACACTGAGGTAGATGAGATGAGAAGACACTCTTGCGCAATTTCCCAAACGCTGCCCAGCCGAGTTGGATTCGTCGATTGACCTCTTTCTCGAAGTTGGACCTACCCAATTGGATCCCTTGTCCCAGGTAGACGTACTCGTCGACAACTTCGAGAGTTGAGTTCCCAACGGATACTGGAGTGGGTACGACAAGGGAGTTCGACATAAATTTCGTCAAATAAACAATTACTGAATATGTAGGCCGCAAATAAAACTCATATTGTTTACTTGTGTGTATCGTGGGTATTGTCTAAGCAATGCAATTTTCCCGAACTCTACAATGTACAAAGTTATTCAATCAAACCGTTCCACTTACGCTCACCCTATGTGTTAGTAACTTAAGTCCGCGGCAATCTCAAAATTGGATCGCGGTTTCACTCTTATTCAAATTGTTCCTCCTTTTAATGCCCATTTTTATCCCTACTCACACACACTAAGCTACACGAAGCAAAAAGTACTATAGATTAACTATGAAACAGCCAAGTTTCAAGTCTACGGGCATTATGAAAAATTATTGTATGAGGAATGACTGCGCTGTGGCGTTCAAGTGTTTTTATTGGGTGTACTGTGTACAATAACCATCAGTTTACGATCGTCCAAAAGTGACGTTTACTCCTGTTTTGATTTATGAAACTGCTTCAGAAGTCCGCCTTTGTTTGCCCTCGATTATTGTATAGAACTGTACGCGTCATCCACGGTGAACATCAAATTTATTTTTTCTCCTAATTTCATTCACTCCAATGAATAAATTTATCCAAAGGAATTTGTTTTTCCACGAATAAGTTTGTAAAGGGCGCTAAAGCCATAAAAGTTTCAGCATCATTTCTGTCTAGACGGATGATAGCAATTGTTCAAGAATTATGCTCGTTTAAATAAATGCACCTATAAATAAAAATATATTGGATGAGAAAGCAAAAGCTTTCTGCAAAAGCAGTTGAGCAAAATAAGCAACATATGACTCGTTTATTTTTTGATGTAGTTTCTAAATTTTGAACTGCCCATCACTTCTGGGCTGGAATCTAATATGGAAATGAGATTGAATAAGAAATTGCTAAAACGACGTCAAATACATGGACGTTAATCAAATGAGATTGTAATTGTTCGAGTGTTCAATCTAGTCCGAGGCAATACCGTGCGGAGAGCCGCGTAGCCGGTCTCAGAAGGCGGGCTGTCAAAGCGACTGATTTATAGTAATAACAACAGATTCCAGGCGACACGTTTGCTATCACCGATGCAGACCTACGCAAACATAGACCCGACTGTTCCAATAGAGACGACTGTTTGTGATAAAATATTGCTAATATGCAAGTTATTTTTCAAATACCCATTTCAGAATTCAAAAACTTTAAAAAAGTTACAGACTGTTTTTACAAAAACGTTCACTAATTCATCATTTATTAATTGTAAACATCATAGATCTAACAAAACACAGCAGATTGCTAATTAAGAAGAACTTTACCATCATCATTTTGGTCCTTGCAGACGCAAAAAACATTAATAAGCACGAATGTAAGAGTTTGCTCTTAGACAACGGTCATGATCTGAAAAAAGAAAAAAAAAGAAATGAAGGAATTAAAATTACCAGGTCTAAGTATTTTAATGGCAATGATTGTATCAAATAGTTAATTTTGCGTGGTTAATTGAGGCTCACATGTGTCCGCGCGTCTCGATACAAGAAACAAAACGGTTCTTGAAGGATACACGGAATGGGCGTTTGTCTTACGTGGATATGGTATTCTTAATTGATATAAATTTTCTTATGTAATTTTTATAGTTTTGAAGAAATGTTAAAAGAGTAATCCTCATTCAAATTTTTATTTTATTGATTATAATTATTTTACTGAAATGTTTAATTAATTTCGATTTCTTTTGATTTGTTTTTTAAATTAGATTTTTATTTTTTTGAGAATTTTATTTTATTGATTTGTGATTATTTGATTGTTTGTAATTTAATTCGAGCTTTATTATTGTTAATTTCATCTGTTATGTTCTTTTGGTCCATTTATTGATTCTATATTTTCCACTACTTATTAATATTTTTTATCTCAATAATTTCTTTTTTAGAGAAACTTGTGTACACATGCGTTGAATTGCAGTTCCGCACCTATGTTCTAGATAATTACTATGTTTCATGTTTACTGTAATTAAAAAGTATTGTGTGCCTTATAAAAAAAAATACGTCTACTTATAATATGGTTTGAACATTTTCTGAAGTCCTAACTCTCGTTGTCAATAGCGTGTTTGCCTCGATATGATTTATTAGATGATTATTTGAACAACAACCAAGATAGTCGCGGACAAATACAAAGACTGTACCAAGGTTAAAACACCAAGGTTAAAAAATGAGATCAAGACCTTTTGAATTAAGCAGAATTAATTTCCTTTTTTTGTTTTTGTAGTGTTTGTCACTATATCTACAACTTTATAATATAAATTGCACTCGTCTGTCACAGCCAAAGTTGCTTTTTACAAGTGCAATTTATATGAAGCAGACTTTTATTAAATTTTCTTCATACAGAAAGAGTTAGAATTATTGTTGGTTTACAAAACATGCCTTGTCCTTTATAAGTTTATCACGTCCGAGATGCGTATCGCAAACTCAGCGCACATAAATAACGTATAGGGCTAATCCGATACGCGTGATTTGTTGCCCTATTTACTTATTTGTTAACCCACTGCCACTGGCACTTACATAAACTTGTTTATTATATCCTCCGTCCATACCATAACCCGTCCTATCGCGCCCAATATTTTCATCACCAAATTTAACGCCTATAAAACGTATTCATAAATATGTTATTTATAATATAATAAAATTTATAACCAACATAATCCGCTCAGAACAAAGCTGGAATGTGAGGCAATCCCCTATTAACAATTCCCTAACATCACGTCTTAGGTTCATGCTTTTTTGTCAAGTAATGTGCGGGAGTTGACGCGAATTTCGTCTTTGTTTTGGTCGAGAATAGAAACTAGTTTCGCGTGGGGTTTTTACGGATGAAAGTAAGTAGTGTAGCTCAATAACCATCGGCATAAATAGTATTAACAACAATTGATTTACATACAAATTGCTTTAGACAATATTGCTGACGGAATGGCGCGCGTGACGCGTACCACACATTTTGTGGGGCCATAAAACGAGCTAAAGCAAATTAACCACGTTTATTGTTTAGTTAGAATAGTCATCAAGAGGTTGGACCTCAACAAGTGTTGCTTTTGCTGCCTTGTGTTCAAAAATACCGATCATAACTTGTATGTCAATGACACAAACAATAATAAGTAAATGACCATAAATCCTCGAGTAGGATAAGACTAGGCTAATCTTGATTTGCTTCCGTCTCTAGCAGTCATGACATGAGTCATAAAGACGGAAGCTAATAATATAAACCATCACAGTTCTGTGACAATTCTTATAAGATGAAATAAAATTCAAAAAAATGTGCACGAGGGGGACTTGAAACCGAAACCTTTGACTAAGAGTACAGTCGATGTAAAGAGCGTTGGACCGATTAGCCTAAAGTTGCGGGTTCGAGTCCAAACCCTGCGCATTTTTTATTTCTTATTTCATCTTTTAACAATACAAAAATAACACTAAGAATGTTAAAAATATTCTAAATCGTTCTATGATAAGTTTCATCAAATCTCTGTTTTCGTAGCTTCTCTAGAGAAAGACGCTTTTTACCCCAGCGGGGGTGTGACTCCATGCGCGAGCGTGTGTCTGTCTGCGTGTCCTCACTTCAGACGTACGCGAACAAGCACCTGATTGCGACGTCTGATTGACTCTGTTTATTTTTATTCCGGATAGTAGCGGGAATTACCTTCATAGAACTCGTATCGGCGCGATCTTGAGCTTTTATGCGACCAATTTGCGTAAGTAATGCGAGCGCTCGGGGTATGGATTGAAGGCGGTAGGACTTTAATATTGGAACGGTTGAACTTTAAAGATGCAATATTATTATGACACACAAATATGTCTTGTAAAGTAATTTCAAGAAAGATAGTCGCAAGCAGTTTTTGTGACCGTGTACACTGTGTGTGTTTGTGATATCCTTCATTTCATTGGTCACTATTACTTCCACTTATTAAGATTGTACATAGTTAAAAAAACACAAATTAAAAAAAATACCTCCTTCAGAAACAAACACAAAAAGAACTAAAATAACTAATAATAAAATAACTAATATTTAATCCTTTTAGTGTTTGTTTTTGAAGGCGGTTCAACTTTTGTTATTATTTTTTTTGACGTTTTTAGTTATTGTTTCAGTCACATTGTATTTAATTATTACTTAAACCTTCTCATCAGTGTAACAAAAACTTTAATGAAAACCGCATCAAAATCGCTAGATATTCGCGGACAAACATAGAAACACACAGGTCAATCTAAGAACCTCCTTTTTTTGAAGTCGATTAAAAACTTACTGTATCACTTGATTTATTAAGAGATTTGACACCTTTCTAAATTCAGAGGAATGTTATTTACCTTTCCATCTTCCACTAAGTTAATATAACTTTATGGCCATAACAAAGGCTTGCCAATCTTGTTCAGGCAGTAACCGCCCTGGCCGGCCAGTCGCGGACAAACACGACAATAAATATGAGCAGCGGCCGCGTTCTCTATGCAAATATAATAGGCTACCTCCACCCGTCCACCGGCAGACTCCGTTACGACGTGCAGAAAAGATACAATGCTTTCATATTTATATCAATCTGTTAAAATAATGTTGAGAAAGGACGTCCATATTATTTTCGTCTATACAATAAAGGCTAACCTGTTTTATTATTTCAATGATCTTTGGATTTTGACAACAACTTCAAAATGACAATGTTAATGGTGAATTTTACAGTTCTTTTTTCTTTGCTATTCGGATATTGTAAAGAATCTTTGCATTCCTTTTTAACGAAATGATTCATTTTAAAATAAGATAAACACAAAATTCAAAACTTACATAGATAATTTATCGGTGAATACTGATTTATTTTTAAATAAAATAGTTATGTTTATTCACTGATATTATTGAAAAAGTAATGAAAATATAAGGAGTGGTCCTTAAAAAGATGTCTTCACTACATATAATAAAACAAAGTCGCTTCCGTCGTCTGTACGTTTCTATACCAAAAATTTTCAAACTACGCAACGGATTTTTTCCGTTTTCTTTTAATAGATAAAGTTATTCAAGGGGAAGGTTTATATGTATAATACATTGCACCCGTGCAAAGCCGGGGTGGGTCGCTAGTTACTAATAAATGCACAACAAACTAATCGAAGATTTACCGGAACCACTACCTAAAAAAAACGACTTAAAAACTGACTAAAAAGCTCAAAATGACACAGTTGCCCTCTGTTTAGAAGAAATCAATTCATTTGGAGTCGGTGCATGATGTGCGTAGACAGTAAAACAGACGGGAAATGTGTAATTTTCAGCTTTTTCGTCAGTTTTTTTTTCATGAGTTTTAATTATTACCCACATATCAAAAACTACTGAACTGATTTTTATGAAATTTACACTGTACTCTAAGTTGAAATATACTTAATTGAAGTAATGAATCATCTCGCTATGACTTCTCGTCGACAAATCCGTGAACCAACATACATATATACAATCATACAAACATACATACACTTAAAAAAAATGCACACTTTTTTCATGCTTTTTGTATTTGGAAGCTTTAATAGATCAACATACTAAAATATTATCTTCGGTAAAACACGCAATGATATTGTTTGTTTGCTGCCCTTACATGTTGTTTATCCCAAAGTATTAACATTCATTTTTTGTTACTTATTAAGACTTAGTCCATAAATACGCAATACGGTCGGTAGTAGGTACTGCCCATAAAAATGAGATATTCGCAAAAAAAAACTGCTCTCGATTCAGTAGCCGCATAATGATCCGATATGAACAGGACTGTAATAGGATAAGCCATATTTCGGGAAACATTACTTGAGATAATAGTGAAGGGATGGAATAATTAGGAACGGTTTTTTATTGCGAGCAAAACAACGAACTATTACCTACGAACATAATAAATGCTTGTAGTTAGCGAGTTATAGTCATTTTCTGTAGTAAAGTAAAACAACATAAAACAATTAAATCACAGTTTAATTGCAAGAAACCGGCTTTTAAACCCGAGCGCTAACAATGCGTACGGCGAGCGCACGACTAGCTACCTGATTCCACGGCATATTAATAACTTGCCGTAGATCTGGTGACTGATATTACTTGTAAGAATATAGGTTTAAAAACTTTATTCTTATAAGAGTATAACAATTTACTTAAAATGAGATTAAATGGTAGTATGTAATAATTGTAATATTACTCGCTGGTACCTGCTTCAATGTGAAACTTAAAGCTTTTGAAGTAATTGTAAAACATTAAATAGGGTACCTATTTAATGTTTTTACAATTACGTACATCAGCTGGTAATTCATTAAATAGCTTTTAAAGTAAATTAATTTATCAAAATTAAATTGATACATTACTTTATAAGCCAATTGTAGGATGTGTTTTTATTGTATTTAATAACCTATTTTTGGAAATAAATTTACTCTTTTGATGTATGATATGTACACTCGATAGTTTAGTGTAAACCTCAGTGGTTTTTTAAGACTCTAAGCATGTAATTCATTGGATTTGATAAATAAATGAAAAAAAAACAACAAGTTTATTGGTATACAATAAAAAATCAGATGCTTGACCTTGTTAACTGATTACCAAAAGAAGAAGCCATTAAACAGAAGCAGAAAAACTTAGTTCATCAAAAAAAAATCCAGTAAATTTTAATAATTAATATTTTTGACTGCTACTCTTCCGCTACCTCAAAACATTCAATATTTAAATAAACTCAAGGAAGTCTCCAATAGTTGAAAAATTGTTTCTCAATTATGTAGATTTATTGGCGAAAGAGGGAGAGGACATCACGGCCGGCTGCTCCTCCTCAATATTCATGACCTTCGAGCGACTCCACGGTTTCCTTTGTTTTATTGCCGTTCCACCTGATTTGCGTAGCAGGACATCGAGTATTGATTGTAAGTTTCTGTGTAAACGTCCGCCTATGTGATTACATCGTTGATTTTTTTGTTTAAACTTTATCGCTCGACCAAAATTTTAAAAAAGAATTAACGCCATCGTTCTCTACTATCGTTTCTTACTATCATAGGGAAATTCTGTGATTAATAAGAAAAGCAACACTGATTTAATGAGAGATTTTAGTATTATAATAAATGTAGACTTAATTCTCACGAGAAAATAACCTACACTTGAGATAAAATTGGACATTAATATGCGATGCAGTCGCACGTTTCGAAATCGCGCTCCAGCATCGCGACTCACGCAATGAACAGATTTAATTTAGCATTGATGCAGAAGCGTGACTGCATCGATGCCAACGCGCGTTAGTATCGATGCAGTCGCCAAAACACAGTACAAAACTTGGCAATTTCCAGCTTCTGCATCGTCACTGCATCGATGCTTAAAGGTTGGCAGTTTGCTATCTACTTAAAGTTGCAGTTGTAACGGGTCTTACAAATCGATCAAGTTTTTACACAAGATAATAATTCTCCGCATTCCATTTTGTTATTATAATAAGTTGTTAGCTGTCATTAAAGAAGTTGGTTTAGTTTAATAATTCGTCTTAACTACCAAAAAAACACGCTTTGATGACACTAATCGACTGACAATCAACTCAAGCGCCAGCGCCAAATAAAAACATAGAATCGAAACAGCATTAAAGTCGGAATAAGTGTTTCCATTAATCGTGGCCGCTATAAATTAGTGTGGGGCCATAAATCGAGCGGCTTCAACGCCAGTTACGCGCGCGAGCGGTCGCTGTCCGCCCTGCGCCGCCCGCCCGCCCTGCCCGCGAGTCACTGCTAAGAAGTTAGATGCGGTACTTGTGTTATGTGTTTAAAAACTTTATTCCAAATGTACGTGCACAAAATGCGGGCGTAATTCTCTCTCCCATGGAAACCTAAAGATCATCAAAAAAGTAGTTTAAAAACGGGCTTAATGAGAGCGTGATCGTTGGAATAATCAAGACCACTACGCAAAGAGTGTACGACTGAAGAAATAGGAGAACCAAATTAGCGTAACGTAATATCAAACATCAGCAGGCGCAGAATAATATGAAAAGTCCTAATGATATCAGATCAACTTTAATTGCACTTATGTAAAAAAGTAATTAGAATATTATTGGACTTCTATGATTGTAATCAGTGTTAAATTGAACGATTGAAAAAAATATGAAACCGTATACCAATGTAAGTTAAACTTTTTATTTTGTGTTCTTGTTAATAAATATTTTACTGTTTCAATATACCAAAAAAACATAAATATTTTTTGAGAAAAATAACAAAATACTGTTGGATCAGCAATTTAAAGCTATTTGGATAGTTCTAATGCTGTTGCCGCATTTTACTTCACAGCAGAATCCAATCCAAGAAGGTTTTAATATTAATTGCAGTTCGGTCGAAGGCAAGAGGCGACGCGGCGGCGGTAAATAAAATCCTTGTGCTTGTCAATTTACCTACATCCGATTTGAAATAAAAGCATTGCTTTACTGCGGCAGTGGGCGAGAAAAACTGCCCTTTGAATAAAACCACAAACTTTGTGATGCGCATTGCAACTAACCATTGCGATAAATTCAGCAATATGTTATGAAATCTCAAAAGTTTACGCAAAAATGATAAGGTTAGATAAGATAACTTTTTTCCCAGACAATCTTTGGGTAAAGAAATAATGCGCTCAAAGGAAGGGGTGTTTTGTACATAAGAGATCAAGACAATCCATTGAATTATTAATAGTATTTTATTTAACAAACATATATATATATATATATATATATATATATATATATATATATATATATGTATTTATTTATATATATATATATATATTAATAAATACAATCATAAAAATAGCATTCAAAGAACGTAATTATAAATATAATATATACCTACACAATACAAATTAATTATACATACATAAACCAATGTGAAATGAAATAAATGAACCGAGACATCAGAGTAGAATTATTTTGAAGAGAGAATATTATGTTCTTTTACGCGATTTTTAAAAACAGTGATTGAAGTTGACTGCCAAGTAGCAAGGGGTAAGGAGTTCCACAGTCGTACTGATTGAATTTGATAGAATTAGAATAATAGCTCGTTGTGTGACAGAAGGATTCAAGGTGATGAAAATAATAACGAGAACAGCAGAACATTAAAATTATATTTAATTAACTGTTAATAGTATTTTAACTTTAACTTAAATAAATAGCAGTACCGTTTTAATGAAATACTTGAACACGACTACATACCTAATTGTCAACAATCATTTATGTAAATGTAATTTTAAAACCGGTTGCTTTATCCTTAGTCGGTCGGATTACTTCTGACGATGGTAAAATGGACTCTAAATCAGAGTTGGTTTTAAACTCAGGTTCTACGTAAAAAGTGGTCGTACCAATTTCACACTAGCTAGCCAGAAGTGAAGATTCTAATTTTAAATCAGTGTCGTTGGAATCCCCAGTTGTTCCGTATTCGGTTGTCGCGTCGCGTCGACGCAGCGTCGGTCGCGCGACGTAATTTATCTAGCCTCGGCTTCGCTGGCTGCTGTTACCATAGCTCAGGGATTAAAGCCGGTACATTCAGTTAAAAGTTTTTATTTTTAAAGCACAAAGTTTTTTTTACATTTAATTTCAAGAATACTTTTCGTCACCAGATTGGATCAATCGCTTAAAGTGGCCGACGAAACATGATAGCAGAATGTTTAATAAATTTAGAAATCGTCACAATGTCATAACGTTTATTCTAACTAAACTAAAGCTTTTCTCAATAAATAAGCTATCCAATACAAAAAATAATTTTCATATCGGTCCAGTTTTTCCTAAGATTAGCGCGTTCAAACAAACAAACTCTACATTTTTATAATATTAGTATAGATTTATGCATTCAAAGTTTATAAATCCAAGCCAATTGAGATAGTTAAGAGAGACGGGGGACTTCTGTTAGATTGATTAAATAGTATATAAAACCAAACAACTGATACGAGCTAGGTTAAG
Organism: Pyrausta purpuralis; assembly: GCA_963924145.1. NCBI lineage: Eukaryota > Metazoa > Arthropoda > Insecta > Lepidoptera > Crambidae > Pyrausta > Pyrausta purpuralis. Next base: position 26,364,956 of record OZ001655.1, read on the forward strand.
TTTGCCTAGAGTCACACAATATACAAAAATTAAACATTTAAATTGCTCGGCTGTTATTACTAGTCTAGGGACTTGGAACCTCCGTATTTCCCTTTTTCTATGGCCTGTAATGTTTTAATTATTGCCTTTAATGCTTTATTCGCGCTTTGAATAAGGCTCGCTTTGCTTTTTGTGGGTTTAGAGTAACATATTCTTTAGTAGAGCGTCGAGCACTGAATTTATTACAGCGGCATTATCCTTACTTTAGTTTTCAGGGTCTTTTCATTATTTGAAGTTTTTAGACATTATCAAAGCCTCTATTTTATTAAGCTGCTGCAAGCTTCCACTAGCGTTATAAGCTTGCTTTTTTGACCAGACTTCGTGTAACAGTCTTTTGTCTATCTTATTCTTTCATACACTAGCTACTTTTATTTTAAATTATGTAAAAAAGACTGACAAAATGTTTAAGAAATATGAATCACTTACGAAGTAATCTTTTTCTTTAGATACTTAAGATATTCAGAAATACCGTGACCAATATAATGAACATAACATTGATCTTATAAGAATTAAACAGGTTATATCCCGGTTAATGAGCAAGCCCTACCTTAATCCAGTTAGGTATGCAGTAACATAAGTACATCAAAAGTTAATGAGTGCCCGAATCAAAAGCTCGGTCTGTCCGTCTGTTCAAGCTTCCGGTCCGCACCTCGGCTACATTTTGACTAATTGCTGACCTCTTCACAACTTTAAGTCGGGAAACTTAACAACTGTGTAAATTATTTACACGCGACGGTACCTACTTCCATTCATTTCCCACAGGTTCTTGGATTTCGTTTTAATTTAGATTAAAGATAAATTCAGATGCTGTCTATTCTTGTGGCATAATATTAATACACGTGAAGCTTTTGGGCTAGATATACTCATAAGGCTTACAACTCTCTCTGTGTTCAGTAAAATAACGCTTTTAGGTAGCTGGTGCACTTTGCTTCTGTAGTGTATCAGGAATGTTCTCTAAAGCAGGCGTAGACTGGTGCGCAGGGTTCGGGAGAGCAGTAACAGTATATTTTATTAGGATACTTAATTGTATTTATCAAAATTAAATTACACGCGATTTCACCGGCGTGTTGCTCGTGGTAATTGCACGGACTGCATTCATTTGAGCTGTTCTTGTGCTGTCGTGGAAAGTACCTACTGCAAATTGGCTGCCTTAAGCTGATATTTATATTATATGTTGTTTTCGTTTCTTATCTCAATTGTATCCATTCACATAGGTTATAAGTTTTACTAATATTTACAAAAGCTGTTACTCCTGAGAGTAGGTAAATAATTCACTTATTCATTAAGAGCCGATGTTACCTACTTTAAATAAAACTTATCTGACGTTGGTAAAATCGACTCTAACAAACAAGGGGGACAATATACCAATACTGATTTGGTATAAAAGACCTCGAAAACCTCGAAAATCTAAATGCCAAATTGCATAACCGAATCTTCTAGCACAACTGTGTCGTTTCGTGTAAACGCTACTTTTCAGTTGAGTCGACCGGACTTTGGGTGGAGTGGACGAGTGTATACGGAACTTGATCGAGATTCGTTTAGGTGTAATTACGAGTTAGTTCGGAAGCTAACGATGTACCCTGAGAGGACAGTTTGGAAGGTTGCTTTACGATTAAGGACCTTAAAGTGAAACCAGACCAAATCTACATTTACATCATTGTTGTCATAGACTTTGGAACTTCTTTTCTTGAATTATTATCTTCTTTAATTATTGCTACCTACCTTACAATCTAGTATCTATTAAAACGATTCCTTATTAGGAATCATGATCATTAAATCGCGTCAAACAGGAAAGTTGCAACTTCTTGCAATCTTGAAAACTTATTTTATTATCCTGTTGAAAGATATGTAAGTAGTCACTATAGGTATAGGATGTTTTTTTTGTCAGTGACATCCAACTCAGGGATGGCAATATGAGTTATGCTTATTCTAAAAAAATATTACCTTTAAGTTATATGCAAGTTTTATAAATTTCACCTCATTTCAATAGTAAAAAAAAAAAACGAATGGGGAAACACGCACCTTCGCTCGTAACTACGAAACACTACGTCGTAGTTAGTAACCTACAAAGAGTCGATCTGGCGTTGGTAGTTTTGACTCGTGCGCTAGTAACGCATTAATAAATTGATTTTCTGGGGTCTATCTATATAGTTTTTTGCTTTAATGTCGTTTGTCAGTCGGGCGTCGTTGACCAAAACAATACAGCTGTATACAATCATAATCAACTTTGCACCCCGGTATCGGAATGTAGACAATAATAGTCAGTTTCGGCATATTTTTCCTGCTCAATCAAACCCGTGGAAGATAACAAAAGTATACCTATGCGTTCTGTTCGACGCGTTCGCAAGTCACCGCGAATTTGGTTGTGTTGTGATTGATCGCCGTTTGTACCGCTAATGATTGCTGCGGCTTCTGCACGGCAAGTTAATGTGCAGTTCTTGTGCTAATAATATTTACAGGCTCGTAGGTAAAGGTAGTATGTAACGACCCACTGTTGGGAAAGGATTCACCTTAACTATGAGATAAATAAATATAAATATAAATATCCTTTGGACATTCCCACACATCGCCATTTAGTCCCAAAGTAAGCTACTCAAAGCATGTGTTATGGGTGCCAAACAACGGATATTATACTTATATACTTTTAATTTGTAAATACATACATGATATACATAGAAAACACCCAGACCAATACAAACAGACATGTTCATGCACACAAATGTTTGTATTGTGCGGGGATCGCACCCGCAACCCGCTGCGTAGTAGGCCATTTCTCGACCACTACACCAGACGGGTCGTCAAGATGGTTTAAATAGCACTGCTTCTTAGTGTAAAAGTGAATAAATTCAGTATTATGTTAACAAACTAACAAATACCTAAATTGACGAAATTAAGGATGCATTTCCTTCGCGAAAACACTGCCTTAATTTTTTGTTACTAAAAAGCTTTAAATAACATTCGTCTTCTATTTAGGAGAAACAAATTCTTTTGTAGTCAGTGTATGATGTGTGTAGGTAGAATGGTAGGGCATGCTCGTCATCTTGAACTAACTCCAAAAAATTTGAAGGCTGTAATTTTTTAATGAGTTTTAGTTATTTTACTCATTTCTCAAAAACTACTGAACGAATTTTGATAAAAGAGGCTTTGTTCTTTGCCGTTTGACATATCCTACCGTACGTTTTGAACTGTCAAATGAATACGATTGCTTCACACAATTCCCCCTCTGACACTGTATATCATACCTGATTGAATCATCTTGCTATGTCTTTACCTTTCCGAGTCAAGTTCAAGTTCAAGTCTGCATAAATAAAGAGCTTATACTATTTTACCATAGTAAATCTAATAGCTAAAAGCTCTCTATGTTCAAAACTTGAGAACCACCTGCACCTTTATCAAGCGAGCGTCCTCTCCGCGGCGTATTATACCGTGAAATGTATATCTCATCTTTGATCCAAATCCAGGTCAAACCCATCTTTGGCATAATGCAAACAATTCGGATACACGCATATGAATGGTTCTGTAATGATAGTGTTTGTGCTGGTGAAAATCGTAGTTAGATGTTACATTAAGATTAAAATATACATCTATAACACACATTCACTAGTACTTTTAATAACATCTCTCTAATCATTTATCTCATGATAGAAGGTAAATGATTGGAAACTTCAATTTAATGAATCTGGAATAAACATTGCTCAAATTAGTATGATGTAATTCTTGCCTCCAGTATTTACATGTTTCACGGCGCGCTGATGTCCGCTAATACATATGAATGAGCAAACTTTGATTGCCCTCAGATTAGCCACTGCACCTCCGTACAGCCTCCAAAGATACTCGCTTTATGCACGAAAATAGACCTTAAATCAATGGCTACAAGGCCTGTTTGCGTGAGTTAAGGACACCTCCCTCGTCCACACATTTCAGCTTGTAGACACATTTTGTAATTAGTACGTGGTTAGAACAAGAGGAAATTACATTTAAAAGCTATTTTCATTTTATTCGTACGTGAGCCCAACTTATTCGGTTCTATGATGATTATTGCATTTTGAAATTAAATATGCTTTTAACAGTAACAGACAAACTTAGTTATTTCGATGACCAGGGGCCCTAATTTTGAATCACTCGCTTGAATATGGCGTATGATTTGTGTAACAAAACTAATTGAAAATCAAAGAAAATAACGCAAAGTATAGACGATAGCACTCAGTGATCTTTTTAAAATTAATCCCGTGTGGAATCATACTAATTTTCATTAAAAGTCAGACCTCAATCAATGAATATCACACGCCATCTTGACGCGAGTGATTCAAAATAGGGGCCCTGGCCTTGCTTATTTATTATTTTTGTTACAAATTCAAGAGTTTCTACGTCATTTAACCACAGAAAAGCTTTCAATATATTTCCTCGTTCTACATTGGTTTTCAAACACAAGATACAAATCTTCTACATACAAAATTGAATACTTTTTTCCTTGATCACGCATGAAGGGATCGATTTCGATATTATTATTTTTTTGTTTGTTAAGGTCAGGAAAAGTTCTTGATGAAAGAATAGATAAGAAAATTGAGCGGGTGGACCGAATTTCATTATTTTTAATTTGTTCGATTTGTCACCGTAAAATTATGGGGCTAGAGCGGGACGGGGCCGGGGGCGAAATAAAATTTACTAGGTCCAATAGTAGGTAAAACAATCTACTCATTTTCTTGGGACACAGGTGTACAACACGACTTCAAAGGAACCACTGGATCGCGTTATTTCAATATCGGTACAAGGATAATCGAATTAGCATATGCAGCAAGGAGGCGAATTACGAACTTGTCTTGACCTCAATCCGGTGCGAGGGCTCGGAGGGACGACGTATGCAAATGTGGGCCCTGAGAGGTCACTCGGAAGGCCAGCCCTAATTAAAGGGTGGACAAATTGTATTCGAAATCATCTTACCCGATGCCCCCTTGCCCCCGCAAATGCGTCATTTCCTTTGGGTGGAGCAATTTAAGATAAGTAGGTTGAGGAAGAAATTTAAATGATTTTTCTTTATTTCAAGAAAACTAGGATTTTTAAACAGATAGCCAGACATTTGGCTACGATTGCACCTGATTGTAAAATGATGTTTCATTTTCGTGCTGGGTAAATAGGATTTACACACTTTTACGCAAGTTTCGTTAACAACAAAAGGTTAAAAGAACTAATAATGCAGCGGTTGAGTTATTTAACAGTTGGGCATATTTAGAACAAAAGGTGTCTTAGTCAAGTTATGGCAATTTAATGACTGATTTTTTAACTATCATGAGTTAACTATTAATTACAAAACCGGTCCTTAGCGGAATTTTGTTATATTTCTGACTTGTTTTATCCCATATATAAATGTTGGTTTGGTTTCGAAGTAAGGAATTTTCTTCCTTGTGTTAGGAAGTACCACACAACGATTATGGTGGGGGCGTCCCCCATAAATACTTTAATATATGTAACACCCATGACTTAGATACAAATAATAAATAAATAAATAAATAAATATCATTTGGACATTCCCACACATCGCCATCTAGCCCCAAAGTAAGCTACTCAAAGCTTGTGTTATGGATGCCAGAAAACGGATATAATACTTAAATACTTTTTGTTTGTAAATACATACATAATATACATAGAAAACACCCAGACCAATACAAACAGACATGTTCATGCACACAAATGTTTGTATTGTGCGGGGATCGAACCCGCACCCGCTGCGTAGTAGGCAATTTCTCGACCACTACACCAGACGGGTCGCCAAATGTTCATGCTCATCACACAAATATTTGCCCTTTGCGGAATTCTAGCCCGCGACCACTTGTTTCGCAGTCAGGAGCTCTAACCACTAGACCAAACGCATCGTCAGCACAAAACTGAAATCGAGTCATTGTTTAGCCTAGAAGCGGTTGACAATTAAAACTCGAGAGAATTTAATACACTCGCCTTCAACTTTTAATCGACCCCGTGTGGCTGCTTGCGACGAGAAAAGTTGTAATACACGTATGTAATTATACGATATACAGAAAATTACATACCTACAAAAAATAAATAAGGTATGTAATTTATCTGTGTCTAAGTATATTTGAGATTTAATAATATACATACACTGGGAGACGGTTTTTTAATGTGTTTGGTTGGCTATTTTTGCACTGTGGTAAGAGGGAGTAGAAATTTTGGATTGTGATAAGAAAGGGAGAGAGAGAGTTACAACACAAAACTCAGAAAGCAGAAGTAAATAGCTATGTTAGGTTACAATAGCTAATCAAATATATAATATTGACTTACGAGTAAGTGGTACGTAATGTACGTCGTATTGATATCGACACGTTAAAACAAACAACTGCGTAACATAACGTCCTAATTATCCAATTTAGTTAGCTTATCTTAATTAGTACCTATCGAGATTTATGCGTCAGTCCGTATTCCCAGAAAGAGATAGCGGTTAATTATAACTGTGCGATAAGTGCGCGTTAGATTTAATAACAGGTGTCGTCAGCGGTGACCCCCGTACCTAGGTCTTCGGGGCAGTGATCGCAAACCATCGAGAGATGTATTATGCAACTGATCGAGAACAGACCATATACATAGTCAGTGACGTTCAAGGAAAATAAGAATTTACATTTCCCTTGTTTTTCCAGCTCTCCAGTATCCGTAAAAACTCAATCCTCGAAGTTGTTGACGAGTAAATCTACCTGGGACCAGTAATCCAATTAGGCAGATCCAACTTTGAAAACAAGTAAATTGTGCAAGAGTGTCTTCTCGTCTCAATTACCTCAGTGTCTTGAGTGTTACCAGTTATGACATACAGATCCAAAACATGGTCTCTTACTATAAGCTTAAAATCACACAGCGAGCGATGAAGAGGGCTGCTAGATGTTTTTCTACGAGATCGAATCAGAAACGAGGAGATACGTAGAATAACTAAGGTAACGGACATAGCCCTGAGGATCAGTAAGCTCAAGTGGCAATGGGCAGGGCACATAGCGCGAAGAAGTGATAGCCGTTGGGGTAGAAAAGTTTTATATTGGAGACCTTTTGACCAAAGACGCGGATTAGGACGTCTACCGACAAGATGGACAGACGACCTTGTAAAGAGCGCAGGACCAAACTGGATGCAGGCTGTTTGTGATCGGTTGCTGTGAAAAATTGTGGTGGAGGCCTATGTTTAGCAGTCGACGTCCTTTGGCTGATGATGATGATGATGATGATGATGATGATGACATTTAATACCTATAAAGTTGAAAAAATATTTACTGATTTCTTTAGGCCTAATTGCACGATCAAAGTTAGCCTCTTGTTTATATTTGTCATTATTCTAACTCACAGTATATCTGATCGTGGTTGAGACAGAATGGTAGGTCAAACTTTTGACTATGCAAGTGGACCACAAACTCTAACTCAGTATTGATTCATCTTGATTACAGAGTGATATCATCAAACCTTTTTCTTGGAATATGCATAAGTAGTACTAATACTTTTGGTCTTTTATTAGGTAGCAAATTGAACGTAATCTTAAACATGATGTGTCCACTGAATAAACACCACTTAATCTAGTATTCAATATAATAAAAAGATTAGTATCTGAATAAGATTTAATAAAATGTCGAGTGATTGAATAATATAACTGATAGATATCACCAAGGCCATCTCTTCCACGTGTATGAGCAGCTAATTGGATGTAATGCTTGCGTTCTACTCGAACTGTCAGTAAATAGGTACTATTGCTATCTCTTTGCACCTAATGTACTCATTGATTTACGAGTAAGTATTGATGCAGAAATAAACGTAAAACTTTCCTTCTGGCGTCATTGGGCAATGTGCAAGATAAAGAGAAAGCTAATGAGGAGCATATTAACGTACTTATTTAATATAACTGTATAGTATTTCATTCAATTCATAACTAGAAAATAAACACTGTACAAGATCGATGTCTTCGGGTAAATTGAAGTAACAAAGGTCAAAAATTATTTTGGAGATAGAACCTTAAAGAAGCGAATAACATACCTTCTAATAGTTTGCCGGAAGACATTCATCGAGAAAGAGATAAGAATAAATTTAAACGTAAATTAAAAAATATTACCTCAGCACTTTGGCTACATAAATATTAGCTTAAATAACTTTAAATGAGACTCACTTGATCATACAGACAAACTGCGTAAATAGTTTTTTAGGACATTGTTTATAAAAATGTACCATGTTGTTTTCATAATAAATAAATAATAATAATTATAATAAACGTTACTGCTGATGAAGCAAAGACATTAAATATAAAAATATTAGTATGAAGTACATAAAAAGTATCTAACAAAAACTCTGCTTAAACTGCCCCTATTTATAATTATTGTTTTGTATCATATTATTAACACTATAAAGTGTTCGAAACGTCGGGAAAAAAATATAAATTCACGTAAAGTAAATCCGTAAAATAGAGTTATATTTCGACTATACCTAATCTATTGTCAATTTGAATTGTTTAAATAAAAAAAATATACTAACAATTATGTTGTTGTTAATCAATTAATTGAGTTCCTTTTTTAACCGACTTCAAAAAAGGAGGAGGTTAGGTTAGGAGGAGGTGTTATTCGACTGTATGTTTTTTTTTATCATTTTTTTTTGTATGTATGTTACCTCATATCTCAGTCGTTTGTCGACCGAATCAAAAAATTTTTTCACCTACTTAGAGGGTATACCTTCTAGTTGGTCCCATTTTTTCCATTTTGGGATCTGATGATGGGATCTTAGTGTATTTGAGGGAAACCCTCAAGTTTTAAAGGCACGTATAGTGTTTCTTTACTAGAATCTTAATGTTGACGTGTTGTTACGTCTGATAGTCAACATTTTGTGGGGCTGAGCTGATGGTGGAACTCCTTAACGCCTAGGAGTTCAGTAATTATAATGACGAAACTTATGATAGGTAATTTGTAGCTTCGTAAAAAATAGAATCATAAGGTGCAACTCCCCCCCCCCCTCTTATGTAATCACTAAAAATAAAGAAATAAAATAAACTTTAAAAATAAGTAAAAACCGACTTCAAAACCAAAATGCACTAAAAAGTCTTAAATAAACTCTTCACCATTGAAAGGAAAGGAATCCGTTTTAGGCAAACAATTTCTTTTTGGAGTCGGTGCCATCACTTTGACCATCAAGCATCAACTATCACAGCACCGACTCCAAAAAGAAATTGTTTGCCTAAAACGGATTCCTTTCCTTTCAATGGTGAAGAGTTTATTTAAGACTTTTTAGTGCATTTTGGTTTTGAAGTCGGTTTTTACTTATTTTTAAAGTTTTACCTGAAATAAATGATTTTATTATTCAATCAATTCGAATTATTTTTACAACGAAAGCGTTATAAAACTTATCAAAAACAAACAATCCCACTACAGTGAGTGTACTCTTAAATTGCAAAAGTAATAAAGAGGCTGGCTGCGACGTGTAACCGTGTTAGCCAGAGGCTGGTGTAAGCAAACATCGAGTTGTTTACTCCTGCCGCCTCCTGCTGTAAAATAGCGATGCTGTAAACTGATAATAAAAACGCAAGGAGGCAAGAGTGTGGAAGCAATCGTAATCATGGTTCCGTCGTAGAACAATTTAAAGGCTTTTTTCAAGCAAATTGTCAAAATCTGACTGTTTGAAGATTAAACCAAAAAAGGTTTTTTGATCCCGTCGGTATTATTGTTTGGGTAGGTTCAAAGTTAAAATCAAAGTCAAAAATAATTTAGGACACAAAATGCCACTTATGAACATCAATAATTTGACTTGATTGCCGACCTCCGTGGTGTAGTGGCTAAGCACGTTAGTTTCAAGGCGTCGCCGCTTCGAGGTCCCGGGTTCGATTCCCGGTCGGGTCAATATAGAAATCAAAATTTTCTATGTTGTCTCGGGTCTAGGTGTTGTGGCTTGTGGTACCACCGTTGTATCCGATTTCCACAACACAAGTGCATTTGCTACTTACTTTGGGATCAGAGCAATGTATGTGATTGGTGTCCAATACTTTTAATAATTAGTGTTTTATCAATTATCTATGGCCCATTTGGGGCTAAAACAATCTCCTTATCTTTTGGGCCCTACTAGCGCTTCCAGACAAGACTCAGTTCAGGTTTGGTAGAAGCGAAAAAGTCGGCTAGACCATATTTTGAAATAAGATAATTAATTCACTATCGTGCTCATACATTACCGATCTCTAATAATAATATGAATCCATCATACGAGTACTCTCCATGAGTAACAGAAATTGTAGAAGATTCTCTTCAAAACACACTTATGTTACGGAACCCTAGCCCACCGCGGTTTTCGCGCCCCTCGCGACAAATAAAGTTTCAGATTGAGACACACCGCCGGATAAACAATAACAGGGGATCATTGCCACATTTGCAACTACACCAGTTGAAATAAAAAAATCATAATCACCACCAAGAGACACGGGCGCGAGCAAAACAAAAATACTCGGGGTGAAGTTTTCGTGTAATTTAGATTTTTGGAGGGCTGTTTTGAATATTACTTTTGAGCAATTGACCACGGTAACGCATAAATTGTACTTAATATATTTTAGTTTTATTTCAGCAACCTTGTCTGAGCACTTAATTCTATCAGTAACAGAGTTAGTTCAGGATACCAATCGTCTTTCATTTTAAGCTCCGGATCTAGCTCGGTTAGATATAATACCAGTTTAATTAGTTCCCATCGTTCATTAACTGAATAATAATAATAATAAGCTTCCTATTATTTTATGTGCTGATAACAATTATTTACATAATATATCATCATCATCATCATTATAATCAGTCAAGGGACGTCTACTGCTAGACATAGGCTCCCACGGTTTTCCACAGCGACAGATCACGGTCTGTATCCAGTTTCATCCTGCTATCTTCACAAGGTGGTAGCAAAACAAGGTATCTTACTGTGGGCCTTATAAAGAAGCTCAAAATCATACAGCGAGCGGTAAAGAAGGCTATGCTCGGTGTTTCTCTACGAGATGGTATCAGAAATAAGGAGATACGTAGAAGAACTAAGGTAACGGGCATAGCCCTGAGAATCAGTAAGCTCAAGTGGCAATGGCAACATAGTGCAAAGAACATTATATATTGATAAACCAAAAATTTCTTCGTTAAAAACCCACCCTCTTTGTCAAGATTTGTATCTGTTCAGGTTGTAAACACAGAATAAAAATCGATTGGAAAACTTGGCAAATGTAATCCCGATGTTTTAAATCGAGTTAAAAATCGAGAGCGTTGTATTAAAAGCGCATTGATTTGTCGAACACAAGAGAAGACGAGGGAGGGTGGGTGGAAGCGATCAGGCGTAGGGAGCGAGAGCAAATGTTTACGGGAACGTAATAAAATCATATCGATACCTGCCGGCGTGTTGCCGACTGGTGGATTAGGCGATCAACTGGAGATGCTTTTACATAGAACGATTCTGGAGAAGAGTGCCTTCTAATACTCACTATCAAGAAACATAATGACAACTTTATGTTAGTTAGTGAAACATTGGAGATAGCAAAAAAAACCTCCAAAATGGTAGGTACGAGTAAATTCGTTGTTTTTTATAGGGGAGAATATCTCTTTTCAGTCTTATTAAACAATTGTTCTTGGGTTTTAAGGAGGACCATTTAATAAATCTACGTAGCAGTAGATGGTGTTTATCTAAGTTACGTAGATAGTTTATACCATTGTTACCGCAGAAATATTTCTATTTACTAACTCAATTCATTTATTTATTCAAACTAAGAAATATTGTTTTAATAAGACCTAAGAACGATTTATGTCCCCTTAATCGTTACGAAATATGAGTAGTACGAGTAAATCAACATAGGGCTGCCGTCAAATCGCACCATATAAGCCCTTTCTATTGTTGATTGCGCACCGCGCCGGAACCTGCCTAATCAAATTTATGTTTGTTCGCGTTCGTCTTGAGCCGTGAGCGCAATCACTCCATTTGCACTTCAATCCAGGTCTGCCTGCCGGCCGTTTTTACTGCCACCTTACGCGCACCCAAGATTTGATTGAGTTCTCAGAATGGAGGAATACAAAGGAATAGGTGGATAGGTAATTGAAATATTTTGCGAGCAAACGAAGCAAGTCATTCTGTTAGGGAGTGGAAGTAAATTTAGTTCCGGGAATTTGGGGTTTTCTGTAATTCAACAGAGGTGGTAAGTACGTGTCTATAAGTATTATCATTCATCGTCATTATTAGCCAAACGACGTTTACTGCTGAACATAGCCCATCAGCTTTCCATAGCGACCGATCACCAGCGGTCTGCATCCAGTTTGATCCTGCAATCTTTACAAGGTCGTCTGTCCATCTTGTCGGTGGAAGTTCTACGCTGTGTCTTTGGTCGAAGGGTCTCTCATAAGTATTGATATTACTTATATGATACTCATGATACGTGGGCAATGTAGAATGATTAATTTTGGTACCTTATATGCCAATACTTACATTAAGCAGTTTATTAGTTAAGTTTGGAAGTATACTGTAAAAAATAGTGCCAATCACACTAAGAAAATGAGTAATGTAGTACTCGTACCTATACAAATTGTAAAATCCTCTATTTATTTTCATCAGCTGCTACAGCTTTTAATAACGGTAACAGCCCTGGCATAGGTTACAACTAGAGAGTCTTAAGTACGTCTTTACATATTAGAGCGACAGCAGCGCGACAACAGCGCGACAGCAGCGCGACAGCAGCGCGACTGCAGCGCGACATCAGCGCGACAGCAGCGCGACAGCAGCGCGACAGCAGCGCGACAGCAGCGCGACAGCAGCGCGACAGCAGCGTGTCTCTCTAATGTGAAGGACTTACTGCTGTCATTTTATATATGAAATTGACAGCAGCGCGACCGTCACGCTGCTAAAAAAACCGTTGTGTGTGAAAGCGCTCTTATGCTTTTATGAGCACTTCTAAAAACAATAACCTCTCTCTGTAAATGGAAATCAAGCGATCTGTCACAGACGCAGTTAATAGCAGCCGCAATTGTGAATTAGAACCGCACCTCGTGTGTTTGCCCACACGCGCCCGCGGCCGCGCACCTGTTCCCATTAAAATTTCGATTACTTCGAGAGGGAGGGAGGAGGATAGTAAACATAGGGACGTAGAGACGTTGTTTAGTGATGCTTTTAGTTTCATTATACACGTCTGACGCTTTTAAAATCGGGTAAGAATTACTTGTTTCATAGACAGGTGAAAAATTGAAAACAATAGGGTTGTAAGCTTTTCCTTGTAGGTGGGAATTCAATTACTCAAATATTTTCTTATCATTTGGAATCAAACTTAAAGATTTAGCATAATTAATGTATTTAAAAAAAAAATTAGTATAAAGATTTAAAGGATAGTTAATGTATGTATTTAAAAAAAAGACCTAGAGGTAGGCGCTAACTGCTTCGATTGTGTTTTGACTACTGCGGTTGTTAACGTAAAAAAAACTTACAAACTACTCATAATGGATATCCTAATAATTCCACATAATGAGATTGTAACGAATGGGATACAATGACAGGTGTATGCAACAAAAGAATAACTCAAAAAACTTTCATTCGTACCTAAGTATCGATGAAAAGGTAGGTATATCTCGCGTGACGTTTTCCCCCTCTATTAAGCAGTAGGTGTTTGTTTGAATGCACTCAGTGTGTTTGCGCACGCGGATGGATGAATGAGTACAGTAGCTAGCACATCAGGTTACCTACTTGTATTGCAAATTAGCCCTTATTACAACCGAATAAGATACCCCAGTGTTTATTTTGACGTGCTGTTGTCCGTACAAGCGACTACAGTCTTGGCCACTTCACATGTTGTTAGGATGAGGCGACTTGTGGTTAGAGACGATTTTTGGATTATTACTGTTCGGCTTTTATTTATTTGCTACATTTTTTTCTCTGAATCATTTATATGGTATCTTTATCATTATAAGAAAAGTAAAAACCGACTTCAAAACCTAAATACACTAAATAGTCTTAAATAAACTCTTAACCCTCGCAAGGAAATGAAGCCATTTTAGGCAAATAATTTCTTTTTGGAGTCGGTGCTCTGATAGTCTGGCAACATTACCGCTAACACCTGATCGGCTTTTGTCCCATAAAATAATTTTAATTTAATTAGTTTCTAAGTGTTTAATAGGTCAAAAACGTAAGAAAAACGTTTGATAATCGTATTCTGTGTGCGTTTGTGAGTTTGTGATGATCAGTGTTTTAAATACGTATTTAGTGCTAAGTGCTACGCTAGTGATAACCGGTCAATGACTTAGCAAAAATTCAAATTGTTAATCGTTGTCATCGCTTTTATTTCATCCGATCTAGCATTATAACCGTGTGTATTCAATATATCACGCGTTTATAATCTTATTTTTATGAATATCTAACAATTAACTGAGCTACGGTTTTGTGTTTCTATCGCGTTGAGGTTATAACTTTGTTTACATTCTATAAATAGCCTCGAGTTGGTCGAGCGGCACTTTGGTTTACGTTTTTGTTTTGATCCTTTGTATTTTGACGTAAATATGCTTACTCGCAAGGCCTGCGCTCGCCAGGAGGAGTCCAAGCTCAGGATGGCTTTGAGCGAACTACAGGCGGCCAAGGAGTCGATCGAAAAACTGCATAGGGAAAGAGATGACAATGAAAGGGAAATGCTAGGTGAGTTTGATAGGAACGCTAAACTAAGAAAAGAGATGGCTGAGCTGCACACCAACTATAACTTGGTAGTTAAAGAACGGGACCAATTGAAATTGGTGATAGAAGGGTTCGGTGAGTGCTGTGAGGAGTATGAACGGAACCTGAAACGCATATCTGTTCTTGAACAAGATCTTGGTGATGCCCATGATTATATCAACCAGCTGGAGACGGAGAAACAGGACCAAATAAACAGCCAAACCACCCTTCTATTTAATAAGTTGGTTGGTAGTGCGCCCAGCCTGACGACAGCTGCACCTAGTAATCAACCAATTTTGACAATAGATTTAACTCATGACACACCTTCTAAAGGTATTACTAAGTGCAGCAAAAATAAGTTTAAGAAATATGTTAGAATAAACCGTTTCATAAAAAAAAAAAAAAAATTAATCAAAAAACAAAAATCCTTACACGCTAAAGTAAAATACATCAATGAGCGGAGACAACTTGGAGATGAACTGGATATGTATTCTTTAATTTTAGAACAAAATGTAGGTAAATATGAGAAAGATGTTATGAGTTTAGAATGTCAAATTAGGGAACTTAAGCAGTCATTAAAAATAATGACTGAAAGTTATAATTGTACAAAAAAGGAGTATGGTGAACATATCCAGGCTTTGACAAATATAATAGCTTCCTGTGAATGTAACTCTTCACATGTGATTTCAAAAAACTCCATTGATATCTCTGGAAATGAGTCATCACAACTCACCAATAAGATTTCTAGAACTAAGTGTAATGTGAACCCTTCCTGTTCTCAACCCAGTGGATCGCTAAGCAAGTCTGTTAAAAATATAGTTATGTTTAGTGATCAGATTGGGAAAAACATGGGTCACTTATTATCAAAATACATGGGACAAAATGTGATCAACCATTGCATGCCAGGGGCATCATATTCAGAAATAGTTCAGAAAGTGCTTTCTTATGAGTTTCAAGAAAATTCAGATTTAATTATTTTCATAGGAAACAGAGGTAATATGAACAAGAAAAACCTAAATACATACTTTGACAGTTTAAGAAAATTAAATGTGAATAAAACAATATTGTTTACATTACCTTACAGTAGTGGATTGCCAGACGAAGAAAATGATTTAAGATATAAAATTAATTTGCAACTGCATAAATTGACATTATATGAGGTGAATAAATTCCACCTACTTGAGATGAATAATTATTTTAAAAACAAAGTGTATTTGACGCGAGATAATTATTATGTTAATAATTATTTCAAACGACAGATAGCAATGTCGCTATCATTTTATTTTGACTATTCAGCCAAGAACTTGGCTACCAAATCTGCTTTTATTGAGCAGATTATTGACATGAATATTCAACCATTGGAATCAGTTCCAATAACAAACAATCATTTAAATTAGTAGATCAGACAATAGAGGATAACTCTTGCTTATCAGAAATTGTAGAATCAAATCAATTAAATATAGTACATCAAAATATTCAAGGCTTTTCTGGAAAAGATTTGGAAATTAAATTGTTTTTAAATAAAATGAATATTCATGTTCTCTGCATAACTGAGCACTGGCTCAAGCAGCATGAACTGATGTTATCGATAGATAATTATAATCTTATTAGTTCGTTCACTAGGGAGACTGCCATTCGCGGCGGGACACTTATATTAATTAATAATAAACTAAAATGTAAAGAGCGAAAAGACATAGTGTCTCTCACTATTGAGCGAAAAATTGAGATATCGTGTGCGGAGCTGGACGACTACGTTATTGTCTGTGTTTATAGACCCCCAAGTGGAAACTTTAAATTATTTGAATCTGTAATGGAAAATGTGTTAAACAAAATATGTAAAACTACAAAGAAAGTAGTTGTATGTGGAGATTTCAATGTGGACATTATAGATATTACGGAGGAAAATCGCGTTCGGTTTTTGAGCATTTTCAAATCATTTGACCTCACTCCGGTTTTCGCTGAGCCCACTAGAGTAACTCCTACAACAGCTACTTGCTTAGATAATATTCTCTGCAACTGTAAAATCATCAAACAATCTATTATTAATTTTGTAAAATCGGATCATTGCGGTCAGATAGTTACACTACAGAACCGTTTTATTCCACCCCGTCTAGAAATCAAATGCAGGCCGGTCACTGCATCTCGTAAGGACAAATTTAAAAACCTTGTAAGTGATAAAATACCGTCTATACCTTTTGATAAAAAAAATGCTAGTGACTTGTATGAACAATTATTTCAGGTAGTTAAAAAACAATTTGATATTTCTTTCCCTCAAAAGAAAATAGTTATCAATAACTGTAAACCGAAATTCAGTGACTGGGCTACACGAGGAGTTTATACAAGTAGGAAAAAAATGTTTGAATTGTATAACAAAAAAGCATATAGAAAGGATCTATCGTTTCATGAGTACGTTAAGAGGTACTCAAAATTTTTCAAAAGAGTTTGCTATGTAGCTAAGTCGAATTACATACGCGATAAAATTAAAAAATCTAGTAATAAAATCAAAGAAACATGGAATATTATAAATAAAGAAACATGTAAAACGAAATCTCATGATAACAAATTTAGTCTAGAAATAAACAACAAGCTTATTAAATCTGATGACGAGGTAGCAAACGCTTTTGAGGATTACTTCTGTAACATTCCTATAGAGACGACTAAACAGTTGAGTTCTTGCTCAAGTCACGCGAAATCATTACTTGTGTCGAGTGTTCATAGGTGCGAATCCTCATTTAAATTCAGAAATATTAGTCCTTTAGACATCATAAAAACATTTAAAGAATTAAAACAAAAGAAAACAGAGGATAAATCGGGTATATCAATAGACACAATAAAACCCATTATACCTCTAATAGCTCCTTACTTATCTTATATCTTTAATGAATGTATTGACCAAAATCAGTTTCCAAATTTATTGAAACATAGTAAGGTTGTCCCTTTATTTAAATCGGGAGACAAAAGTGACCCCAGCAATTTTAGGCCTATTTCAATATTACCCACAATAAGTAAAATTTTTGAAAAACTCATTTATAATCAATTGCTTTCCCATTTTAAACTTAATAATTTACTACACGAAAAACAGTTTGGGTTCTCTAAAGGTAGAAATACAACTGATGCCGGAGTAGCACTCATCAGACACATTCTTGATGCTTATGAAGACAAACATGATGCCGTAGGTGTATTCTGTGATTTATCAAAGGCGTTTGATTGTGTAGACCATCAGACACTGCTTATTAAGTGAGAACACTATGGTGTCTCGGAAAACTCATCTAAGTTGTTAAGTTCGTACTTATCAGGTAGAATACAATCAGTTAATATAAATGGTACCTACTCTTCCGGAGCCCCTCTTCAAATGGGGGTCCCCCAGGGCTCAATATTGGGGCCTTTACTTTTCCTGATATATGTAAACGACCTGCCATTTTATTCCACAAATCTTTGTGAGATAGTTCTGTTTGCTGATGATACTTCTTTGATTTTTAAAATGAAAAGACATGAAGAAAATTTTGACGAAGTAAACAATACTCTCTCCAAAGTATTGAATTGGTTCACCACCAATAACTTGTTGCTGAATGCTAGTAAAACTAAATGTGTAAAATTCACTTTGCCTAATGTAAAGCAATTTACACCAAATATTGTACTAAATGGTAATAATCTAGTTTTAATAGACTCCACTGTATTTCTGGGCATTACACTTGACTCAAAATTACAGTGGGGACCTCATATTGAAGCCCTAGCTAGGAGGCTAAGCTCGGCTGCCTTTGCAGTTAGAAAAATAAGGTATCTGACTGATGTTGAAACGGCGAGGCTTGTGTATTTTAGTTACTTCCACAGTATTATGTCTTACGGTCTTCTCTTGTGGGGTTCTGCTGCAGACATTGATACCATATTTATTTTGCAGAAAAGAGCCATTCGTGCTATTTATAAACTTAGTCCTCGTGACTCCCTGAGAGAGGTCTTTAAGAAAATCAACATATTAACTGTGGCTTCTCAATACATTTTTGACAATATAATGTACGTCCGTAAAAATTTAGATTATTTCATGAAGAAGAGCGACATTCACTCATATAACACAAGAAATAAACACAAGCTTGTCGTTCCTAACTTCAGATTAGTTTAAACTAGTAATTCGTTCATGGGAAATTGTATTAAATTCTTTAATAATATACCACACAATCTTGTCGAATTGCCGGTTGATAAATTTAAGAAACACGTTAAAAACACGCTTATGTCTAAAGGCTATTATAAGGTTCAAGACTATCTGAACGACACGAATGTGTGGTCTGTCCAGCCTGCACCGACTGATGTACTTACCTTTGATGATTTTGATTTTACGGCAGCTAGTGGTGACTGAGTTTGTTCCGGCGTTTCTTCTCAGCACTTGCCTAATTGTCTGTGTTCTGTCTCGAAGCGCTGGTAGGGCCCAAAAGATAAGGAGACATGATTCGGCCCCTTCAGGGCACAATTATTTTTATTTTATTTTTCACTATACATTTGACGTTCATAAGTGGCATATTGTGTCCTAAATTGAATAAATATTTTTTTTGATTTTGATTTTGAGTTGATGCTTGATGGTCAAAAAGATGGCACCGACTCCAAAAAGAAATTAAAAGTCAGTCAAAAGTAAAAGTCATTTATTTATGCAAATAGGCCCACCGAGGACACGTTTACACGTCCCAATATAAACTCTACCACAGCTTCGGGTCAGTTTTGGGCGAGTGCTGAGAAGCAGCTGCGCAACAAACTCAGTCACTATTGTCAATAAACTGTTTACCTAAAATGGATTCATTTCGTTTCAAGAGTTAAGAGTTAATTTAAGACTTTTGGTGTATGTTGGTTTTGAAGTCGGATTTACTTTATTTTAAGTTAATTTTATTTATTCACTAGCGGTCCCCCGCGACTTCGTCCGCGCGTTTTGAGTTTGCTCCCTCCCCTCCCGTCGCAGCGTCATGTGTTATATCCTAAAGCCTTTCTCGATAAATAAGCTATCCAACACAGAAATATTTTTTCAAATCGGTCCAGCAGTTCCTGAGATAAGCGCGTTCAAACAAACAAACTCTTTAGCTTTATTATATATTAGCGCAAGCGCACGTTGTACTTCAGCTGCGAACATTATTTTGGTGCGGAGTTATGTTAAAACTGTGATAGCTCCTAAGATATTTATTGAAATCAAATGATATAAAGGGCAACTTGGTTCTAAATGAAATGCTCGTAATGATGAATGTATTTATTTTGATAAGAATAAATACCTGTGTGTATAATACACCTCTAAAAATAATGCATTATTTTTTACAAATTTATTAACATAAAAAAGGTTGTAGTAAGTCAACCATAAAAGATAGACATATGCTGTCGCGGACTTTATTATAGAACTCTTAATGCTGAACAAACCTGTCATACATCATTTTTGTGTAACTTAAGCGGTTTCCGCAGCGTACGCAGCGGAAGCTCTCAAAAGAAATATCTTTCTCCCGTTTTCGCAACATTTTTCATTGCTGCTGTGGTCTTGTGAGTCGTATCTTTATGTTATATAGCTTAAAGCCTTCCTCGATAAATGGACTATCAAACATAAAAATATTTTTTCAAATCGGGCCAGTAGTTTTTGAGATTAGCGCGTTCAAACAAACAAACAAACAAACAAACAAACAAACAAACAAACAAACAAACTCTTCAGCTTTATAATATTAGTATAGATTTTTAGTGATTACAGAAGAGGAGGGGGGGGGACTTGCACTTAATGACTCTGTTGTTTAAGAAGAATACAAATTACCTTTTATAAGTTCTGTCATTATAATTACTGAACTCCTTAGCGTTAAGGAGTTCCACCATCAGCTTAGCTCCACATAATGACTATCACACGTAACAACACGTCAACATTAAGGTTCTAGTAAAAATCACTATAAGTGCCTTTTAAATTTGAGGGTTTCCCTCGACCACACAAAAATCGCCTCATCAGATCCTAAATTTACAAATATGGGACCAACTTGAAGGTATACCCTCTAAGTAGGCGTTTTTTTTTTCAAATCGGTCTACAAACGACTGAGACATGAGGTAACATAGACACAAAAATATATAGATAGGATATCTTAAAGCTTAAAAGCCGAATCGCTAAAATAACCTTTTAGTTAGGTATCCTGATGATAGGTATATTCCTTAGTCATTTAAGGTCGTCAAACCGAAAAAAATATTAAATATGTAATCATCAATTATGGCATAATATATCAACGCATTCATGTATGCGTTTATGAACAAAGCAAACAGAATCAACCCACGCAGGTTTGCGAGTGGCAGACACACCCGATACCCTGTCGCGGTGTTTGCGGAGCATTATCCCGCCAAACAGATGACTGAGCGAGCGATGGCAGGTGACATTAACTCAGCAACGATACACCCACGCTCTATACACACAATTTTTGGTCCAATATTTCAATTTGACTGAAGATGTAAAAGTTTATTTGTGTTTTACCTAGCATCGCTGCAAAATCCCGAGTGTCTGCATGGCTCTTATGTCAATTATGTGATA
The DNA here is from genome assembly GCA_963924145.1 of Pyrausta purpuralis. Classification (NCBI taxonomy): domain Eukaryota; kingdom Metazoa; phylum Arthropoda; class Insecta; order Lepidoptera; family Crambidae; genus Pyrausta; species Pyrausta purpuralis. Next base: position 26,386,164 of record OZ001655.1, read on the forward strand.
AGACTCATGGTTCAGCGTTTTCTTTGGACTGTATCCTTATTAGACGAAAATGCTGTAGATTAAATTTATATGATACACACAGCATCAATCTATATTTAGCTCCAAGCAATTATTGTGTAAGTCTACCCGTTGATTACTCCTTGAAAAAGGTCAAGCCTGACTCATGTCAGCCTTAGGATCGAATGAAACTGCGGCGCCGGCGCCTGCACGCTCTTAATTTCAATATGAAATTTGGCCACCTAGCTACTGTTGCCAGTCAGTCATGCTTAAAGGCATTAGTATAGCTGGAGATTGTGTTTAAGGTAACGTCCAGATGGTCTTGCATCGATGCCTTCCCGCTACTAACCATAACATGAGTCGAGACATTTGTAGGCACGTTTCATGAGAAGTATAAAAACCAGCCAAATGCAAGACGGACTCGCACAATAAGGGTTCCGTACCAACTTTAACTGAATAAGAAATCTACTCACTTCCACTTACCCAAAATACCACAATAATTTGTTGCCAGCAAATGTACCTTGGTATTTCATAGTATTTGTATGAATAACAAAGTTATGTATTGGTTATTGAAAATGTGCTCTATCTTAAAAACTACTAGTTCGATCGCGTTCAAACCAATTTTTGTTGAAAGTCTTTGTCAAGATCTACATCATGTACTTTTTTCAAAATTTTCACTCGCTTAGTTTAAAAATTAGATGGGGGGACGCGCCCTCGACCACTTTGGAAGCGTCTCAATCGTTCATATGTTATCACTCAAACGCTAGACTTTTAAAGAAAATGGTTTTAGAAACCTCGCTGTCATTTTAAAAGACACCCTACACGCATAGGTTTTCAAAAAAAAAATTTTAGGTTTTAGTTTTATATATTGGAGCCATCCTTAAATATCTTTTTTTTTTAATGAGAATCTTAAAGCGGTTAACAAGATTTATCTACCTACTAAGTTTCAACCGTATAATAATAGTTGTTTCAGAATAAAGTGGCTGTGACATACGGACGGACAGACAGACAGACAGACAGACTTGACGAAACTATAAGGGGTTCCGTTTTTGCCATTCGGCTACGAAACCCTAAAAAGGGATTGGATGCGACAGCTTTTTAAATGGCGTCAGCGCCTGTGCTCCATTAAACGCAACACGAGACCACCAGCCAGCTGCAGTAGCACTGACCTGGTGTAGAGTTACGGTAAGGCTTGAAGGGCGTTTGAAAATAGCTGACCACATGCGAAGTTACATTTATAAAAGATTATAAATATTAAAAACTTAACTAAAAACTAGTCCAGATTCAAAAAATTCATTGTAAATGTTCAATTTAAATATTACGCATCACCTCATTTTCCTGATTTTCTTACAGAAATGGTCCGAGATTCTCGCGTCAATCGAATTTTTGTGTGCTTTCCATTCCGTTTGTAATTCGATTACAAATTTGTTTACTCATTGAGATACATCAACAGCATAACGTACACAGCACTCACTCATAATAATACAAAGTTTACTTCTAGGACATTACACTAATATTGGCATACACAGCATGGCGAAAATGGAAATCGTGACCCTGATAAGGGCAAGACTGTTCGTTCTTCGAAAAAGAAAATTTGATTGGTGAACATTTTTCATAGCGAACTGCACGAATTTGCTTGCCCCGTGATAAGACAGAAAACTCTACACATTACAGCACATTGCAATCATCTACGAAAAGTAAAACATTTAGTCTAAGAAAAATCTTTTCACATCTTGATCCATCTCACAATCGCTAGCAGTACAAAACCGTATTCTTTTCACAAATTCCATTCGTTTTACAGCCCTCGGTGAGTTTTGCTGGGTTGGCTGTAGCCCTGAACAAAGGTCCGCGCGGATTATGCTAAGCGAGTCACAGCCAAACACGCTGACTGACGCCCACCGAGCAGTGTTTCCAAAAACTCCACTCCGCGATATACATACGGGTCGGGGAGTGTTACCGCTCAAGACATTTCATTCATTTGGGAAATGGGGATGAATATTTTTATGTATTTAATAAACATCTAAGAAAGCTTTATGTATCACTTCGACCCGAAAAAAAATACAGCATATAAAAGGGTTTAAGTTAATAAATAAACTGTATCAAAACGAGGTTGATTATCATCGGAAAAAAAGAGTCATTAACATAGTACTCTCAATTATTTATACCTAATTTTGTATGCAGGTAAGTACTGATATGATATGTAGCGAAGTTTATGCTATTCAAGTAATTGTTTAGAAAATATGATCTAGGTAGAGCTATTCATTGCTTTTGCATATTCGTACAATACAATATTATTGTATTGTACAATACATTTGCTATATACTTACAACTAACTTCAACTTTGCTACATATCATATCAGTACCTGCATACAAAATTAAGTATAAATAATTGGGAGTACTCTTCTTTTAGCCACACACACAAACTAGCGAATACATCTCCTCATCCAAGGTGGTCATATATCTCTTTCGCCAAAAATTCAAGCTAACACAAGTGTCCTCAAAAAATAGAGGCGCATTCATAAGAGCCCTCGCCGTGAGGTCAGCACAAAGAGGTCAACCCTTCAGCCGTAAGACGGCACCTCCTCTTCCGTGTCCGCGGCGCGCGCAAAAAATTTATGTCCCTCGAAGGTGCGGGCGGACCTCTGCGCTGACACTTCGCGGGATGCGTTTATGAATTGGGGTAAATAAGTGTGTACCTTTGAGGGAATGGACAGTGCGTATGTGAAGTTTCATGAATTATTTATGTTTAAAAAAAGTATTGGATACCAATCACATACATTGCTCTGATCCCAAGTTAGTTGCTAATTCACTTGTGTTATGGAAATAAGACACAACGTTGGTACCACAACACCCAGACGCGAGACAATATCGAACATTTTGATTTCTATATTGACCCGAGCGGGAATCGAACCCGGGACCTCGGAGCGGCGACGCCTTGAAACCAGCGTGCTTAGCCACTACACCACGGAGGTCGTATGTTTGCAACAAATAATGGTCATTTCATGAAATTATTCTCAAAGCGATTTAACCGTGAAAAAGATTTAGTCGTTATAGATTTACTCGTCGTCATTTAATTAAGTTAGTAGTTATTTATACCTACGCAGCTTAATTTCGGCATGCGCTCGGCATGCAGGCAGTCGCGACTGTGCCGCAGTTTTTAAAAGCACGACAAAAACATAAGTTTAAGTACATATTTAATATGACGGGTGGTATTTTAAGTACTGTTTTATTTGTATGAATCCGTGATTAACACATCCAGATACATATTTTTTAATCGGTCTGGGCTGACCAGTCTTCGCTAAAGTGGTCTAGATTATCTTGCCATCGTTTTCTGGGTCTGCTTTTCGAATGACTTCCTATATTTACAATCACAAAATTGAATGAAACACAAAGTAGGCCAATGTAATTAAAAAATAATAATTAATTAATGCTAACCATATTTAGTCAAAGCCCTGCCGCCCGAAATAGCTTAACTGTCAAACAAAAAATACTTTGGCACTAAGCTAAAACGGCACTACATGAACTTGTTGTAGCATAAATTATAATATGTGTGTTGCAATATGTTTATGCTTATATAATGTAGATTGTTTACTTTAAGTAACATACAAATATTAAGCGAGATTCGCACTCGCAGTCAACCACGAAAGTGGTTTGCGAGGCAATTAAGTTAAATTGATATTGTTAAAATTGAAAATAAAGAATAAATATATGAATAATAAATGCTGGAGGCGGCGGCCCTATTACACGTTTACTTACTGCGCGGCTGTAAGCATTTATTTCAAAGATACGGTCGAGTTACAATACTGTATAGATAACATTGCCGTGGCGATAGTACAGGTAGATAAATACAGGTGAGACGCCGCCCACCACCCGCCTCACCTGCGCACACCTGGCCACGCCCACCGTCACGGCATTCGCCTTGGAAAATACGATGTTCTTACAATTCCTGACTCCTATCGTTAAAAGTATGTTGCAAAGGTGTGTTTATTTTAATGATACGAGAACGTTTAAAATTTATTACGTCTACACACTTTTTATTTCTAATATACTCCTCAATCATTCGTTTTTATAATGATCTGAGATATGTAGAGTAAAGAAATTTACCTATTGTCACCACACAGTTACTTATTTCATGATTTTTTTTAAAAGCTACTCTCGTATTTGATGTGGAGAATTAAGATTCAACAGTCCCTTTGTGTTGCGATGCATCTAGACATTATTTCGAGTGCGCTAGTCGTTATTAGTGTAGCCAATTGAAAAATATTTCTTATTTTATAAATAATATTTAATAATAAAAAATATGGTAATATCGTACTGAAATTAATTAAATTAAATTAAAAACATTTATTAAATGGATTGAAAATAATTATAGATAGTACTAATTAAAGATAGTAATTATAGATATGTACGAAGTGCTAGTTTATTGCTAATCTACTGCTGCTAAGAATTGAATAGTAAGTTTGTAACTCATGTTAGGTACCTGAAGTTTTCATAATCAAAAGTTATTACATATCATAATAATCTAGAAAACAACAAAACGAAAACATGCAACATAAAAAAAATCTTAATATCTACTTATTCAAAAACGAAACCATTTCCTTACGGCAAGGAGGCTATGATGCTGGCTGCGTTGCCGCGTTGGATAGCTATGCTGATTCTTTGAGCTATGAACCAGCCAACTAATAATCTTCTAATGAATTTTGATATTTAGATACTTATACCTAGGATTACAATGAACAACAGTTGACAAGCAATGCATTGAAATTATTTTTTTATAAAGAACATTTCAAACTCAAATCGGACCCTCTGTGTCTGTTACTCATTTATTTATCTCAAAACTATGTGTTCATGTTTTAATTAGAAGCAGATTTCAAGTACCTAATTATAAAATGAGCACATGGTTTTCGGATAGAAAAATGAATAACAAATACAAAAGAACTGTTGAATCTAAATTCTCCACATCTAATATCGTGTAAAACTTTCTAAAATAAATTATAATCATTAGAATTTACAACAAATAAGTGACTGTATTAAATAAAATAAAAATCTTTTATTTCAGACCAACAGTATCCATATGGGTTAGCAACAACAAATACCTACTTAAAAAAAATGTGTGTGTGTACTAGTGGACACACGTAAGAAGTGAAACTACTTTATGGCCTTATTTTTCGAAAAATGATCTACATGCAACTTTCCAGATATTGGTTAAATAAAGTTAAATTAGATAAAGTTTAAACAAAAGGATTTTATTATCATAGGGATGAATACAAATAATACAATTATTTCACTTTACCTTTTTGCTACTAAGATTATTACAGCATGAGAAAATGAAAGTACTCTTCGTCTGAACCAACCGTGGTAGGGGCAAGAAAAAGATGACGCGTAACCGAAAAATGCGACGGTAATTTTTTTTCCAACGCTGATAAAGAAGTTTCACTTCAAAAAAAATTAAGGCCAGGCAAGATAAGTTCACCGATTTGCACATTTAAATAATAATAAATATTCATTGGACATTCCCACACATCGCCATCTAGTCCCAAAGTAAGCTACTCAAAGCTTGTGTTATGGGTGCCAGACAACGGATATAATACTTAAATATTTTTTTTTTGTAAATACATACATGATATACATAGAAAACACCCGGACAAATACAAACAGACATGTTCATGCACACAAATGTTTGTATTGTGCGGGGATCGAACCCGCACCCGCAGCGTAGGAGGCGATTTCTCGACCACTACACCAGACGGGTCGTCATTTAGTAACATGCAACTCGCTAAACCTATAGAGGAATACAGAATCTATTCTACCCTCGATCAACCATAAGACTGTATTGAGACGAGTACCTACTTTAAATCCGTTTCAAGTTTAAAATATAAAAAATAAAAGGAGCCACAAATAATCTTACGCACTTTAAGAAATACCTCCGGCAGGTGGGCGTGTCTTCGCGTGTCAGGTGCGGAGGTGCGCCTCACCTGTCGCGCCCACCTGGACACGCCTCCCGCTATGTACTCGTTCGTACCGACGCGACACCGTATCTGGGTCACGGAATGCTAAACGCTTTGAGCTTTGCGAGTCAGCTAATGGTATGGTTTGGTTGAATTTGTGAAACAGTTTCATTGAAACTGACTTGAATTGACAAATTAATTTGATGTAAATTACTCTACATAATGTAATTAATTAACTACGTTTGTACCGGTATGTCTAATAAGCAATTCAATTTTGTAAAATTTAACAATTAACGAGAAGTTTTTTGGAAGAAAATCAACATATTACCCACTATCTCTAATACTAATTTTATAAAGCTGAAGGGTTTCTTTGTTTGTTTGTTTGAAAGCGATCTCTGAAACTACTAGACTGATTTGAAAAAAAATTTTTGTTATGGATAGCTTTTTTTTCGAGAAAGGCTATAAAACATCACGCGACGGGAGGGGGAGAGCAAACTCAAAATACTCGGATGAAGTCGCGGGGGATTGCTAGTTTTGTATAATGGCAATAAGAAGGTGACCTTGACCAAACTTCACCATCAATTAAGTGCACATAATCGTATTTGATGCATGTAAAAAGATGCTTTTGTTTTATTTTATTTCCTTCATAATTGAACTCCAATTAAATGGGTTGTATTTATTGATTCCCTTCATGTACCTATTTGTTTATAAATAAGGCCTTGTTGCGACGAATTATGTAACTGTCTTATCACAGTGCGATTAAACAACAGTGTGCGTTTAAAAAAATATTAAACTAAAAGTCTTCAAAACGTAAATTCGTTTGCAGTAGGCGTGTTCAGGAATACACCTGCCCCCGCCTCACCTGCCGCACCTGTGCCCGCCCTGTGTGCATAAAGGCTTTAACGTTAAACATACCTTCTATATTATCAGACGATTTTGTAACGCAATTATTACCTAAAGGATATAATTACCTAAGTATTGACCGAATCATCGCCTCTTTGTCACACGGAAACGGTTACGCTTTTTGATTATGAAGAATTGAAGTTATTCTTTATGATTCTTTGTTTCTCTAGTTTAGTTTTTTTTTGTCTAATAAATGTAAAGTATTGATTGACCCATTATTAGAAAATACATTAATTTTCAGTGGTGTCTGATGAATAATCTATTACGAAGGGCTCTTATCGACAACTACCTATTAGATAGTTTACTTGTGATTACCAGAAAACTGAGCCTATAAAGATCTCTATACGTCTTTAACTCTATCAACAAACGCGTCCCAAAATAATAAAAATCATTACTTTTTAACCGACTTCAAAAAAGGAGGAGGTGATCAATTCAACTGTTTGTTTTTTTTGTATCTATGTTACCTCATATCTTAGTCATTTGTCACCGATTCGAAAAAAAACGCCTACCTAGAGGCTATCCTTAACGCTTAAGAGTTCAGTAATTATCATGACAGGTCATTTGTAGCTTCTTAAATAACAGAGTCATAAGATGCCATTACCCCCCCCCCCCCCCCTCTCCTGTAATCACTAAGAATGAAGAAATAAAATTAACTTTAAAAAAACTCTGTTAGTTGCTCTGATAGTTGATGCTTGATGATCAAAGTGCCATCACTCCATCACCGACTCCAAAAAGTTTTTTTTGCTTAATTATTAATAATATTTCTTTGCAAAACAATTGAGTAGGTAGGTATCCTTCGAGATATTTTTTTCTCAGAACATCTCCAAGCAATATTGGTAACCACCTCAGAAACAATTGCAAAGGGTCGGCGAGCACGGAGCACCTCCGCTGAGTCACTTTTAATATCGCGGCATCTGGCCGAGGCCCACCTCAACCCTTCCAGAAATTATATCATAATAAAACGCTACTTACTCCAGAAACTCTGCCGCCTTTCGACAGAAATAAAATAAATTAATTAAAAACAACCGGCCGCGCCGCGCACCCAGATAAACTATTCTAAAACAACTTTCTCACTCACTCATAATCTCCGAGAGAAGGACAAACGAAGGTCCCTTCACAAATCCTTGTATCGAAGCCTGGCACGCGACAATCCTTCGTTCTCGATAAATATTTGCAAAAGATTTTCGTCTCCGTCCGATAAAATCAGTTGAAAACGAGAAAAGTTTTTCAATTTTCACATAATGCAAAGATCCCAGTTTAGAACCGATGGAGATTAGTTTCGATTTTAATTAAATAATCTATGAAATTCGTGGATAAATAAAACGTTTGGGTCCGTGCGTTTAACTTCTGAAGTTTGCATCGCACTTTGTCATAGTCTGAACTCGTTTCGTTTTGAAATTGGCTGTAAGTAATTGCTTTATTACCTTTCAAAGCAAAATTATATCGTGCAGTAATATTATATTATCTGGGACCGTACATAAATTTGAATAAGGTTTGTCTACTTTAATACGTACGTAATGTTAAAACATGACCTATGCGTAAAATTTGGTAACTTTGGAACTTATATCAAAACGATTCATGAAAAATAAAAACATTTAATTAAAGTCGATTCCAACCAAAACATCTCCTTTCGTAACTTCGTTGAGTTGACGAATGACTTGACTGCACCCGGAATGAAAGGGCTCTATTTTAATACAATTTTAAATATATATTGGAAATGTAAAACCTCTTAAATAGTTGTTTTTTTTTTACCATAAAAATAGTAACCTAAGCCGACCGTCATGGCCTCGTAAAATAAGGTGTAAATACAGTGAAGTCAGCGTTTTTACAGAGCTCAACTAATTACGTACTTATTTTTCAGTACGGATAACAGCACGTCAAGGTATATAGGCTGTGGTATCTTATTCCGTTGTAATATGGGCAAGTTTGCAACAAAAGTTGGTAACCTGATGAGCTGGTCACTGTACAATGTACGAAGTAGTCTTGTATATCTGTTGACTTTAAGTTCTGTTATTAAACAGCAAGAAAATTCATCAGGTTGGTTTGAAATACTGCATTTCAGTTGATGTGTTAGTGTTACAAGGTTTAATAGGTACTTGGGTATGAAGGACATAACATAGGTTTCATATAATTGTATGTACATAAAATGTGCTGACTGGGCTGGACCGAGGAAAGGGAACTTACAAGTCATTTTTGCGTTAGCGAACTTAATACTCGCTCAAATAATCGCTACTTCTTTTGAGTCGTGTTCAGACAATACCGACTTCTTTACAAACTGCTTCTTTGAGATATATTATGCTAGATGTAGATCTATTTAAATGAAGAATGTGAAAGGATATCCAGTGAATAAGTTATGCTATTATAGAGCATACTCTATCATATTGCCACTGTTGTAAAAACAAAATTTGATAAATAACGCATGTCTTTGATTTAGGATATACGTACACCATTTCTACATACATCATGCACCGACTCCAAAAGAATCTGTTTAGGAGAAACAGAGACGTGCGTTATTTAAAGTTTTCTAGATAGTTTTTGAAGGCGGTTTAACTTATTTAAATTATTTTTTATCTCGTGTTTTTAGTTATTACACATGTCATATTAAAACTACTGGACCAATTTTGATGAAACTTACACTGTACCCTAAGTTAAACCATACTTGATTGAACTAAAAAAGCATCTCGCTTTAACTTGTCATTTTCGAGAAACCCTGACACAACATACAAATATACATACACTTATGAAAATTTGCATATGTGTTAGATCAACATACTAAAATTTTATCCAATTTGTTCCTTTTTTGAAGTCGTTAAAAACTGTGCAGGTTTTGTAAAGTCTTTGGATTTATTAAACGAATAAAAAATAATTTGACAAAACGTTACGTAACCATTTATCAATTAGTGACGATACTAATATAAAATAAACCTACAATTTCAAAATTAGTAATTCAATAAGAGGAACTACCTCTTAAAATAAAATTAATCTGTCTTTGAAATTCCGAAACTCGTTCTCAACTCCGTGGAACTGTTCAATCAAAAACAAAACCGTTTAACAATCCCCCGGAAGACATACAAAGAGTTGTAAGATCAATAATCGTCGATAGGAGCAACCTGCCAGCCAATTAGCGGACTTATCTCGAATAACGTGATCAAACGGGAGAGGGGTGGGGAGGTTGTAGTTAGGTCGAGAAAGAGAATCAATCTTTGAGTTGAACCTAGGAGAGAACCTTTATAAGTGACGACACGATGTGGTTGCGAGATCAAAAATCGTAACGACTTGCACTTGTGAGTGTAATCAGAATGTCTAAAAGCTCAAGTTTTGGTATCAAATCCAATCAAAATACAAAATATCTACATGATTAATCCGTCAAGCGTATGTGAACGAGACACAATATATATTCTACTGTTATGCGATCTCATGCGACCGCTCGGGTGTTGAAGCATTATAAATATTAGGTGTTAAGAGCTATCACAGTAAATCAGGTCGTAACGAAAATTCGCACACTGAACACTATCCGTTTGATAGAATTAATTGTCAATTTCATTAAATTAAGCTAATAGATAAGTAATTAACACTTAGAACAACAATGAATTCTATAAACATATAATCAAATAAACTTTAAACCGCGTTTCTACTCAAAATTGCGCAAAAATTACAATCAACTGTGTTATATTACGATAGCGTGACAACTTCGAAAGTCCGTCGCTTTATTCACCTCGTAGGCACCATCGTTGCGTGTAAAGCGGCCTCGACGATCGCCCGCGGTGCTACTAATTTAAATATCAAAACTAATTTGCCGAGTGGCTCAGTTTGATTGTGGCCCGAATTACGTGAGCCATTTCTTCCGTCCAGGAAGGTGGGAAGAGGAGGGGAAAAATTAAAATAACCCGCGATTGAAGGGAGTAAAGGGTTGGACTGATGGAATGTTGATTAGAGTTAGCTAAGAATAAGAAACGTTTCGTACCTGGGGGCAATTTTCGCGCATTCGTATACGAAAAAAGTTCACCGATCGAATTTTCTTTGGCGAAGAAAAAAATGTTTTTGATTGCGCAGGGTCACGATTTTGTATGTATTTAGATTTTTTTCGAGCTATATTTTTTAAGGTAGGGTACATGTTTTTTTTAGGTTAAGCAATCAAATTACCACTTGAAAAATGTTCGCCGAAGAAATCGGTCTCCTTATGCCGAGGGGCTTAAGTAACTTCAAGAAATATTGGTACATCTATAGCTTTACTGTATTTTTTTTTGGACTAAGCAAACATTACAACTAAGACGAAATATTTCAAAATTTAAAAAAGAAATTAAAATCTACCTATTCAAAAACGAAACCGTTTCTTTGTGGCAAGGAGGCTATTCCTTTGCTGGCTGCGCTGCCGCGTATGTTCTGTTTGTACAGGTTTTTTAAAGAGTAAAACCTTACATTATAAGATTTTAGGCTGCAATATTTCAATTAAGACTTCTTTTAAGTTTCAACCTCATAAACAGGAAAGTATCCTTGATGTATTTATTACATATTGTTCTCTTTAGTTTAACAGTCAAATAAGTTTTCAAAAAATCTAAGAGGACTTTTTGATCTGCATTTATATCGCCAATACCCTGTAGCTATAACACGTGCGCAATCAATCACTAGTGTGGTATCCGGACTACTGGTCGAAACTTTAGAACAAAAGCAATCTCAGTAATGCAAAAGTACCCCACCAGGTTTGATCATCAGCCTCCACGCCGCAACCCTTCCTAATTAGTAAAAATCGCGCGACATTTCATCCGACCTGTCAAACTTCCGGAGACACCATCCGCCATTATGGCAATGGTGGACGGGAGCTCAGTCACAACGGGAGGTTGTTCAGTAAGCCCGCTGTATACTTACAAAAACAAAACTGCCTCGGTGGCGCAGCGGTAGGAGAGGTTCCGGGTTCGATCCACGGGTCGGGCCAAAAATATATACCTGAGTTTTTCTGTTCAGTGTTTCACCCCCGTGCCTCGGAAAAGCACGTAAAGCCGTTGGTCCTGCGCCTGAACTCTCTCCGGTCGTGTCAGATTGCTGTCCCATCGGGCTATGAGAGTGGAAGGAATAGAGCGTGCACTTGTGTTTGCGCACACACTTGTGCACTATAATATGTCCCACGCGGTAGGTTAGTCGTTATGTCTGGCCACCGTAGTCGAAATTGGCTAGAGGGACTATCTATCTACTTTCAACATAGAGAAAGAGATCACACACAGGACACCGGTGAAATATTTACTGACATGGCATAGGCTGATTTCTACCGAAATGGGTACACTAATTAAATACTTCGGATTTTAATACTTATTTCGAACTCGAAAGAGTATGTGAACTGATAAATAGAGATTAAAATAGTTTTTTTAAATGTCTAGTTACTAACTGGTACCTATAATTGAGGCATTTACATACAATTGTAAGTTTGTGGAGAATGAGCCTACTGAATAAGGGTCTCAAAGCCTGTGCCTCCAGTTAATTTGTTTTCCTCAAAATGACCGGCGTTTAATGAGAATTAAGGTGTTTATGGAAGGGCCCGATCGCTGAAAGTTGATTTCATTTTATTAATGAACGCCCAGTTAATGTTTGTTCAAGACCGTCGGATTTATGACGTTTGAAAGTCCGTTAGCGCTCGGCTCGAATTTATTGCGCTTACGAATAATCTGAATGGGACTATTGCCGACAACTTTAATCGTAACAGCTATTCCTAATTGCAATTTAGTGTTATTATCGTTTATCACAAAATTAAAGTAATAACGGGCTCTAAATTTTTTAAACTAATTAGATACGATATTAATTAATTAATAATATCATTACAAATTATATCCCTGAGAATCAGTAAGCTGAAGTGGCAATACACAGGGCACCTATCGCGAAGAACTTATGGCCGTTCGGGCAGAAAAGTTTTAGATTGAAGACCCTTCGACCAAAGACGCGGCGTAGGACGTCCACCGACAAGATGGACACACGAACTTGTAAAGATCACAGGATCAAACTGGATGCAAAACACTTGTGATTGGTCGCTATGGAGAACTGTGGGAAATGTCTTTGTTCAGCAGTGGGCGTCCTTTGACTGATAAAGATGATGATGATCTTTATAAAGTAGTTTTTTTAGAAACACATTTCTTTTTCAAAAGGGATTTTCCGGTATGAGTCAAAAGTTTGTGTAAACTCCATATTGAAATTTCCTGTATCAGGATTAAATAAATAGCATTTTTCCCATTTATATAGGTCTAGAAAATTACAATGACCCATCAAGATATCTTAAAATCATGCCACAATAACGAGTTCTAGCAGACACATATTAATCTAAATATAACTAAATAAACTTTGTAAGCTTGAATAAATAAAACCTCCTTATACCTGTCTCGAGCTAATTAAAGAACCCGTTTCCCTCAAACCAAACAATTAGAGGAAGGAGCAAACGTTTAAAAACGGACAAACAGAATAATTCATCCGTTGATTCAATAAGATCCCGCCCTTCAAAGCGAATCTCAGTCTCAGCCGTGAGCTCTCTAAGATTTTTCCTGGACTTCTGCGCGCGGTCCATGGGATGAGAAGAGGCGAACAAAAGTCAACGGTAAAGGTTTGCTACTATTAAAGAAAAAATCAGTAAACAATACACGATGCTTATTTTCTACTCGAATATAACATGATAACAGCATGGGTACACAAACATATTTGTCAAATTTTGTCAGTAAGTCCATTATATAGTTCAATCTGAACAAACTATACTTCAACAAAATTTACGGAATAAGTACTTTATAGTTGTAAAGAAGTTACGAACTCGTAAGTCGTAGTTTTATTTTATTTATTCATTACAACAATCTAAAATTAATCTAAATATCAATTATTCCTATTCATAAAACCTCAAGTGGGTTTGTCCTGCAGTAGGAGAGTTTGGGCTTACATGTAATATAAAAAAATGTTTACAATTCATTTCATAATATAACATTGCAGCAGACAATGTGTAACAAAATTATTTGGTTGTTTGTCATTGTCTAGCAGTGTCCAAAAGGTAGACTTAATGCTAAAAGCATTCTCTCCCAGTCGTACCTTAAAAGGTCATGCAGAAAGATTTTGGAGGGTTCAGGAAAAAGTTATTGCTATCTATATAAATAATAATAATGCGGTTTCGTTTGTCTAGTCTTAAAATCGCTGTCACTCTTTCCTGGCACCCGTTCCTGATTTATATTTGCAACCGTGGAGCGGCAATTACTCGCCGAACTGGAATCATTGCTTCTGCCCTCCACTAATTAATTCCGCCCCTCTTTTAATGTTCAAAAATCGTGCCTCCTAATTAGGTTTTAATTCGTTTTATTGGGCTAAGTAAGGGAATAACGGCCGCTGCCACACTTCCGAACTCCTACCCGCGCGCAGCCCGTCTTTATTACTAATAAACCTTTTGGATTGTTTTAAAATATTTCCTTTCGCAGCGAAAGGGTTAGTGAGGTAATTGATAACTGCCACTTAGACCGGCCGTTTAAAATTTTAGTAATAACATTAAAATGGGGAGACTAAACTTAAAAACGCTGTGCCATTATTTACTGGAAATAAAACTGAACAATACGCTGATGAAAGTAACAAAAATAGATCTCAAAGCTGAATGACCAAAAATCTACTCACGAAGATAATTCAAAATAAGCTCTTTCGCTACAACATGTTACGATTACTAACAATATGCAACACTTAAGGAAAGCAATAACAGCCAAATCAAATGAAAGCAGTTGAAAGAACAGTTAAAAATTGTCCCACTTTATTATAAGAAGCGATGCGATCTGTGGGCGTGTCAGTGACATCACGCGGCCAGAGTCCGAGGCGATTTTTTCCAGTGATTGGTAATCGTCGAAGTCATTAGGGCGGCATTGTTTTTTATCTGTGGGTAATGGCGCGAGAGATGTCGTTAGCCTCACTGAGATGCTGGCAGGTGGCAATGATCATAATTTTGTCATTAAAAGTTATTGTCATTGACACAGTTTTGTAGCCCCCAGTTCGACTATCATCCCGTAATAGTCTAACCAAATTAATAACTTCTGTAATTGACCCTATTTATACTCAACTAATAAAAGCTTCAACACTTTTGATCCAGTTTTGCTTCCTATACTCTCTCGAGCTAAACGTTCTCGTGATATGATTAAAAAATTAAAATATGAATTCACTATGTTCAAATATGTTTATTATACCTAGTGAAGACTAAATGAGCGTAATGAGATAAGCTCCTTATCACTACCTAGTTATAAAATAATTAATACTCACTATTTGATTAGATTGTAACCATCCAAATTGTTTAACTTACTTAGTACAGTGACCTAAAAGAGAATTAAAAACAAAAACATTGCGCATTTTAGGAAAAGATAACAACAGAATGTAAACATAACCCCACTTAAAGCAAATATACTTCAATAATTAGTACCTACCAGGCATCAAACATTAACGACGCTTATCTGCCTAACGTTTTTGGATGTATAAGTATTTAGTTAGAATCTCGAACAACTCGAATTTAAACAATATGTCTAACCAGCGGTCCACCGGTCTGCGCGATTTGCGTTTGCTATAAACTATCCAACAAAAAATATTTCTTCTTCTTAAAGTTAAGAGCTTCGCTCTTGTCGGTGAAGTAATCGCCATTCTTTTCTTTTATTTGCCTTTTCCTTGACCTCCTGGTACGCCATGACATTTACTTTTTCCTTCACTTGGTCGAAATAACTTCTCCTAGGTCTTCCTCTTCCCCTCTTTCCTTCTACTTTGCCTTCCATTATATTTACTAAGAACCTGTCATGTCGCATCAGGTGTCCTATCATGTTGCCTCGTCTATTTTCTATTACTTTTAAGATATTTATTTCCTCATCCACAATCTTAAACACTTCTTCATTTGTTTTTTTCTCTGTCCAACTTATACTTTCCATTCTCCTCCAACACCACATCTCAAATGCTTTCAACCTTTCTCGGTCTCTTTGGGTCAGTGTCCACGTCTCGCTTCCGTATAAGGCTATACTCCAGATGTAAGTTTTAATAAGGCGTTTCCTGATTATTTTTTGAGATGTGAGCTCTAAGTAAATGCTTTTTGCTATTAAAAGTTCTCTTGGCCATAGCAATTCTAGATACTACATCTGGTGTACACCTGGAATCCTGTGTTAGTAAACTGCCAAGGTATTTAAAAGTTTGTACTTGTTCCAAATATGAGTCCCCGAGTTTTATATTTATGCTAGATGGGTAGGTTTTTGATGCACACATAGTTTTTGTTTTATTTTAGTTAATGCTTTTATCCATTTCTTATATTTATTTATTCAAATAAAAAACGAGAGAGCTCTTTTGCTTTAAATTATTATTACTTATTAGTATAGATTTGTTTCTCCCATATTTAATTACTCGAACAATCGCGCTGTCAACTATCTTTATTACTGCGAGTACCTAAGGTACGAGAGGTCATCACATAAACATGTTTATTGGACCACCTACCTACGCACTTGGGCTTATCACTTTGCCTACGTGACTCAAAGCTTTGCATTTGGCACGGATACGTTTTTAAATGTAGATTAGATTTATTGGAAACATCTATGTGTTTATGAAAAACATGTACTCAATCTTGAATATGCAGATTTTAATTAAACTATGCAACTAATATCAATGTTACTTATTTATTTCACTATGCTGAACGAATTGAAACATGTTCAGGACGTATCCTATAGAAGTATGTGTTTTTGAGAAACTGACAAGCAATAGATCATTTTAGCACCGGTGTTTAAAACCAATGACTTACTTATGAGTACAAGTACAAAACTAGTAATATAATATTATTGTATTTATCGTATTTTGTTAGTACACAAACTTAATAATATAAATTGCCCTTGAAAAAAACAACTGTATTAGACGAGCAATCTAACTACATTGGTGAGGTCACGCAGCCTACGCGTTAAAAAAAAAACAATTGAAAAAAATAACGGCTTGCCAATGTGTCGGTAGCTGAGTGGCATAGGCATACGTACGGACAGCGTAAGGCACGGGTTCTTCGTCTGTCACAGTAGCTTTTTTCAATTTATACATAAGTTTTTATCAAGTAAGACAAGATCGTTATGTTTTTGCACTTTTGTAATATAAGTAACCTTCAAATATCGCCAAATACCCTACCGCAAGTCGAGTCACAGACTCGTAGATAATAATCACTGCACTTTAAGCCCCAACTGCAATAAAATCAAACGGATAATACACTCCAAACTTATTTCGCTTTACGGCCAGTTACAATCGAAGATTATATCTGGGGGCAATCTGGAAAAAACCGGTGACAGCGAAATTTGGAATAGCCAGCCCGCGGCGCGTCGTAAACCGCGCTCGCCTCAAGGTGCGTTGTTACACAAAAACTCAATCTTATCGGCGATAGTAAGAATTTTATCGTGTCATTCTCGTATCGTGCGGAATGAGTATTGGCGCGTCTCATCTTCGCATGCAAATTGATGACGGGTTAGATTCAGATTTTAAAGATGCGATAGGAGCGGCCCGGGCCACAGTATTGCCAACTTACTAGATTTTCTTCTCCTCACTAAAACTTGTAAAACTTTTTCAGACAGAAAAGACTTTTTAGGGGATCAATTTGCAAAAATAGGTATTTACGAAATTTACTACATCGTCGTAACCACTCGGGCCAGAGTGTTTATGGAGATGTCTTTCTGACGTTATTTTATATATAGCACTCGTACCCGAGTGCATGGCTAACAACAAGCTTTGTGCCGACCACTCGGGCTCGAGTGGGAATGTTTTTGTTAAATTATAATAGCAGATTTTTTTTTTTTGTTTTTTTTAAGTACTCGCATATTGTGTTTTCCTGAATTATTCTTCGTATTTATTTAAGGTGGACTTGCACAATATAATTTAACCCAGGGTTAGTCTAACCCTAGATTAAATCTTAATTCTGTCTCTGTCAACGTCAAATAAACTAAGCAAGACAGAATGATGATTTAATCCAGGATTAGAGTAATCCTAGGTTAAAATATCATGCGCAAGTGGACCTAAGGCACTTAAAGTGTTAAGTATGGATTAACTTCATATAATACATATTTTGATCTAACACGATTTACTGGGTATAAGTATAAAAAATACGTCGTCTTGTTGGCAACTCTGATCGGCAGTAAGCACTCGACAGTCATTCGCGATAGGCGCCGGAGTCGCCGGGGAGCACTGAGCTATCTGATGATGGCACGAGTGTGACTCCGTAGGTTTTATGGCCCAAGCCCAGTGATATGAGCTCCCGATTTGGTACACCTACGGCAATCGCTAAAAGGGTTGTGAATTTTCTTTATGATAGAGATATGAAGGGGGTCTAGTGTCCTATGTATTATTCTGATACCATCGGTTTACGGTCAAGGACTATAAAGTAAATAGAAGATAAAGTTAATTTTAATTTTTAATTTTTAGTGGTTACAGGAGAGGGGAGGAGGGAAGTTGCACCTAATGACCCTGTTCTTTAAGAAGCTACAAATTACCTCTATATGATATCGTAGGTAATTTGTCTGTCATTAAAATTACTGAACTCCTAAGCATTAAGAAGTTCCACCATCAGCTCAGCTCCACAAAATGTTGACTATCAGACGTAACAACACGTCAACATTAAAGTTCTAGTAAGAAAACACTATATGTGCTTTTAAAATTTGAGGATTTCTCTCGATTTCACCAAGTTCCCATCATCAGATCCCGAATTTGCAAAAATGGGACCAACTAGAAGGTATACCCTCTAGGTAGGCGAAAAATTTTTCGACTCGGTCGACAAATGACTGAGATATGAGGTAACATAGATACAAAAAAAAAAACATGCAGTCGAATTGATAACCACCTCCTTTTTTGAAGTCAGTTAAAAAATAGTTAAAGTAACTAAGTAAATTAGTTTCAATCCAGCTTTCAAGACAACAATAACCGACTTATCATTTCACCCACGTGCTGTAAACAAGTGCGGTTGTTTTACGCAAAGTTGTAAAAGTCCGTCCGTCAAAGGCACGGCGCGGATCGCGATCGGCCCGCGCTAATCTCATTACGCCTCCCTTTGTGCTGCAGTTTGTTTATTTCAACCGACTGATATATTTTTTAAGGTTCCGCAAGTATGAATAAAACAGTAAGACCCACGTGTTTTCTTTTCATTAAAGTGTCAAACGCCTATCAAAGCATCTTAATCTTGTGGCGAAGCAAAAACGAACAGGCATAGGCATGACTTGAACATCGGTTACTCACACATCTTAGATGATTCAGTTTATACTTTTATGAGTAAGCAAATTGTTCAATAGACTTATAATCAGAGATAAAAATTGCAAAGGAATATAAAATGTGTGTGTTTCAACTCTTGGGAAAATTTAAATTATCTTTTAATAAAAGCATCGTACAGTAAAATACCTACGTCTACTGTCTGATACAGAAGTATATAAAACGCATCAAAACGCAGAATGAATGGGAACAAAGAAATCGAGAAGTCAGCCTTTGACGATGAATAGAATAACGTGACAAAATAGCCGTAAACTGGAAGCGCGCAGCTCGAGCTTGCCAATTTTTATAAATTCCTTTTTTTCGCGGCGCTCAAAGGCGGAGTCGAGTTATGAAATTGTTCGAGCGTTAATTGTAGACGTCCAGGGGCGAATATTAAAGTGGCTCGCGAACTCACAACTAGTTAACCTCGCCGCCCAGCCGCGTACTAATACCGACTAAAACATCGCAAACGGAAAAATAATATTTAATTTGCGGGACATCTCTGAATGTAATTAGCGCAGTTTGTTCCGCGGAGTTTTTATTTGCGGGATAAACCAATAACGCAGACGTGGTGTAGCGGCTCTGTTTTGATGCTGCCGAGCGAAGTAACTTCGGTTACACTCGAGGGAGCTAATTTGAAAAAGATTGCGACATTGTAGAGATATTTTTAATACAAAAAATAAAAAAATCTAATAGGTATTCAAATAAAGGATGCTGTTGGTTGAGGGAAAGAATAGCGAACAATCAGTTGACACATTAAACAAAGGTCCGATATTTCAATGGTCAGATAAAACTTATCAGCCTGATAAATTATGAAGCGACAGATTTAAAAAAAAATAACGATTGCTTATAATTGCTGACAATTAGATGACGTTTTCAAATAAGCCATATTGTATTTTGTTCGACAAATATTTCTTATCTGACTATTGGAAAAATAGCCCTAAATAAAGTAAGCAAATATGACTCATATAGGTCCTTGTTTACTTATACTTAATTGTGATTTTGACACTTAAGAATAGGCAAAGTATAATCATAAGACATGAATGGTTAAGTAAGATAAAGTAAATTTTTACCGACTTTCCAAAAAGGAGGTAGTCAATTCAATGTTTATGTATGTGATAACGTTGGAATTTGTTTTTTTTTGAGTATATTGATCTAGTAAGGCGTAGCGAGAAGTCAATATCTGTTCAGTATTCATAAAGATGAAATTAGAAAGCAAAAATTTGCACACGGGCGGGACTTGAACCAGCAACCTTTTGGCAAACCGGGCCAAACGCTCTTACCAATTGAGCTACCGTGCTGTCAGTCCGACCCGGCGAAATTTGTGGTTTCTTATGAAAACGTCAATTGCGTGACGCTTAGCGCCATCTAGCCGTCTGTTTATGATGTTGGTTTCTTATTTCATCTTTATGAATATAAAATATGACACTGTGAGTGTTAAAAACATTCTAAAGCATCTGTTCAGTAGTTTTTGAGCTATGGGTAATAACTAAAAATCATGAAACAAAAAAGAATTCAAAAAAGTTAAAGCTTTTGAGACGTTTTATTTTTTTTGCATTTTTTGTTGCTTACAAACATGACTGGCTTAGGCAAGTCATGGTGGAGTGGTGCATATAAAATCCATTTAAGATTATTTAAGTTATCAGTGCAAAAATAAAGCCCGTTCACAATACATCTTCCATAAGAAGATAGGCACTTACTGCTAAACTTGTGTGGCTGTCGTACCAGTCATATATTCAACACTCGTCACTGGCCAGCTATCTCGTCACTCTTTACATCCTGAAAAATAAAACTTATCTTCCTCCTACAATTCTCCACCATTCCCAACCTTATGCCCATACTCTTAAAGGCGTGAAGAAAAGATTGTTAAAGCACACGGGCGGCAAGATGATCTTAACAGGCCTCTGGTTTTATGTTTGGCGTCGGTCTCGAGAGGCGTAACGTCAAATTCCACAGCTTTATACCTTACGGGCCTAATCGAGCCGTTGACGAATCGGGAAAGGTTCGGATATCACAGACATTTGAGTCATCTGTTATCACGTGTCTGTACCTAGAGGTTTTTACAAAAATATTTTTCAACCGAAATGTGACGATAATACGTATAAAACCTATTATGACTCATTATAATTTGGTATTTATAGGACAATCTAGTTTTTAAAAAGATGAGACAACAATAAAGATAATTTTATTTTGAAAAAAGGATAACATTGGATAATAAGTACACTGGTTCCCACTCTATGATTCCTTGTGTCGTAGGCACTAGTCTCTTTCTTCTAGCTAGAAGGTCGTCGAACGTTTGTTGCATATATATTTTACGAAATAACAAAAAAATACATAATAAGATAACCTGATAACCTAGCTAGATAAATAGGGTTAACTTAAAAATTATGAATAAACTTTTGAACGGTTTCCCCTGATATAATACGTGTAACGTGAATATTTACAGAAGTGTGAAGGTTACAAACGGCCCCGGGTAAAATACGAATATATTCCATAAGCGTCCCAGAACGCACATATTCATAAACAGAGACAATAATTAACGGCACGTGTAAAATTAAACACCGCCATCTGAAGTGTAGTAAGTCGGAAAAGCTCAATTTTGGGAAATTTTGATAACATTAGATAACTCTTTATTTGACATCACAAACAGCAGTTACAAATTATTAAGCAAGTTGTTTCAAATTATAGCAATTCGTTTAGAATATTACGTCCTGGCACTAAACAGGTAAAAACCTTGAATATTATATTATGACAATGAATTCTTATTTCAGATTACATCACAAAATATTTTTCAACACACTTGCTCAAAATGACGTTTTTATTCCACCGATTTTTGGCACATAATCATAGATATTAAACATGCGTGTTTTTCAGTATATTATTGCACTTGTGCCTTTTGTTTATTAACCCGTCCAATTTACATTTGAACCCTAGTACCAAGAAGTAAGTAAGAAGATGAAACGATATAATTTAATCGGGTTATAACTTACACAACAAACAGTATTTATGCGAAAAATAACAGTATGTACATATTTATTTCAATAAATGGTAAATCCAGCTTTATTACTAAAAATAACTCAAATTCATTTTTTTTTTGTTTTTTGTGTTTTAAATAACGAATTACTACATATTTAATCTTGGCTGTTGGCCGATCTAGTTCGCGCCTTAACCTTGCGCGCGCATCAGTTTCGCGGCAAGAAAAAAACAACGCGCCATTTTTCGTAAATAGTTGGCGGCTGTGTCGAAGTTTGGAATGGCAAGTGTGTTGAAAAACGTCGTATGAAACACGTGTGCCTGTGACCATAATATACGCGGCTTTCTTATGGCGCACTCGCTTTCGCTCGTGCGCACACAATATGGCCTTGTATATAATGGTCAACTTAGCACACTTGTATCATAATGTACTATTAATACTAAATCAAGGTGCAGCTGAGAATTCACCTTTAGGTCCCTTTATTATAAGGATATTTATTATTTATTATTATTTTCTAAGCAGCAATTTAGCAGAGACCCCACGGCCCAAATGTTTTAACGCCAAACATCGCAAACACATAATCACTTGCAAGTGAAACGTACTTGTGTCTTGGCATAAGAATAAATTGTGCTTCATCAAAAGTAAAAAAATACTTTTCAGATTGTACACATCAGCCGTCGCTTGGTCAGGGCGCGTCAAGTTGTCGCGCAGCCGCTAACCGTTGTTCATAATTTGTTCGCCCACGCACCACCAAGGTGATATTTAACGCGCCGCATTTACATGCAAATGCCGAACTTCGCCCTACTCCTCCGAACTCCGGAAAACTCATTTCAAATATAAATTTCGCCCAACCGGACTGTTTAATAGACTTAACCTATAAAGGCCTGAATCTATATGCTAGTTTTATTCCGTTGAGGTAGCCTTAATAGCCATTGAAACTGAACAGAAACGTGAGTGGACAAATTGGAGCGGACCGGGTCACGATAAGGGCGCCCGCACGCGTCCAAGGAAAGGGGAATGCCCATAAACAACTGGCGACTCGGTCCCAATTAATAAAGCAGCCAACACTGAAGTGGTGCAATTAATTCTGTTCCTTCGTAGATTTTAATAGTTCGCATAAATCAGACCGGCCGGTGGGTAATCGGCGTTTAATATGCCGGCCTATCGCGCCCGCCAACTATCTACGGATACATTGCCCTCCAATGATAGATAAAGCACGATACGTGATTCGGAAACTTGAGATTTTTCCTGTAATTTTCTCCTGTATCAGTTACCTTTCGATGCACTTTAAAAAAAATAATGTCTTAGGTTATATTAAGGTGTGTTCTTCAAAGTATGAATCATGATATCGTCTTATTCGCACTTTTTAACTAACTCAAAAAAGTTCTCAGTTTGACCTGTATACTTGTATGTGTGTATCTTAGTTTCCACTCCAGTATTTGTTACACTAAGGAGAAGGTTTCTAAAACATAACAAACGACTACAACTTAAAAACTTTTACCAATATGCTCGTAAATGAATGTACCTAAGGTCCAACACAAATGAGAACCCCCGCTACGTAAAGCTATTTAGAATAGGGAGGTGTAAATTGAATTGGAGCCAGACTTGAGTTCGTTAAGTGGTTATATCGGAGCTGGACAGCGGCGCAAGGTGCGCTGGGCGCTTCGGGGGGTAGAAGGGAGTAAGTGGGGGCGACGACACCTCGTGATATTGAATTCGGTGCGGCGAGCGAGTCTCAATTGTTATCGGCTGCAAGGTCGCCGTCGAATGGCCGCCCCTGTCAGGTAGTACCCTTTCTTTACGACCAGGGATGCCACTGGCTTTTATTAGCTTTTGCTTTTCCAATAAATAGAAGGCGTTTGTTTTTATGTGCCGCCGTTCCCATTTGGTATTGGGATAAAGCAATACATGTCACATTTGAAACGGCCACGTGTACGGTTTCACGGCGTTTGAAGTCGCAATTTTTTTAGTATGCATGAGATTTAAGAGGTCACAAATACAAAATTTTGGTGTATCGCATGAAATTTTGATTCTATGTAATGTAAATGTAATTAAAACCATTGCATGCTATAACAAAAATGAAATCATTGGCATGCTATTTTATTAGCCAAACATGAGCACGTTTTATTGTTTGTAATATCAATTTTTACCATGTTTTGATCAAATAAACAATTCATGATTAAATTTACCACACCTATATGCAACATTTTATGTGACTTCATATTTGTCTTGAATACCTGCTTTTTATTAAGAAATAGGTACACAGATTTATTTCTTTTTAAGAGCGAAAATATCAACAGCAGCACCTATGGTCTAACATCGCAACAACTTCTTCTCCGACTGATGTTTACAGTAATTTTAAATACACCTCAGAAACTCTAAACAAAGGTTTGCAACAAAATCAAGGAGGAAACTACAGCAGAAACTCATTGCAAGCGTCAACCCTACAAACGCCTCGGCGGGCGGTCATTGGTCAATTTATTTCTTGCCGCAGTTATCATGATTGAATTAAGCAACTCCGGATTGCATGCCCTTCCTGAATTATGGCCATTGTCCGCTCCGAGCACTTCCCTGGACGACGCAAAAAGGGAGCCCCGCATTTTAATCGTGGGAACGGTCCGACGGTTCCCCGGCGCAGGTTTATTTAAGGTTAATTTCGATGATTTCGGTCCGTCCGCCGCGATTGGGGTTAACCGGCGCTTTCGGCAGTTAGCTTTGATTTGCGAACTTCGCTATTGTTTGGAGTTCATTGAGTAATTGATTTTTGTGTTTGCTTGGTTTTCGGGAACGAATATTTGTGTAGTGCAGTCCAAAATTCATTTCATGAATGCATTTTTCACTTCGTTTAGCTTAGCATTTTTATGAGCAATCAAGTGGGACGAGGAACTGCTATTACTTACTTACTAAACTGACACACGAACAAATCTCGTGCGCCATGAATTGACGCCACTGGTCATCAACTCATACAAATAGTAATATTCAAAATTTAATTTGCAGTTAAAACATCATAATCTTGCCGTCCTATTTGCGACAGTTTTCTTGCATGCCTCGCAAGAGAAGTATAAGCTTTTGTACACGTAGTAATAACAACTAACTGACGACGACTAGCAGACTTAAAGAGTGAGAAAACTGCCTTATCCCAAATGTATATCAAATCAAATCAAATCAAATTCTTTATTTTGCTCAAAAAGTGGTACACATAAAGATATTGAATAAGGACAGTTTCTCACTTTTTACCAGACACTGGCATGCAAAAGATAATTTTTTAAGAGTTTTCAATTTAGAAGTTAGAAATTTCAATAAAATAGTCATCAGTTTATCACACTGTTATCTGAATAAGTCACTGTAGCTAATGAAATATTATGTTCAATAAAATTACAACAAATTAATTAAATGTCATTAAAATTTAGTCAAGGTTTATGGTCGTTATTTAATGAGTGTTAAGATATTCGTCAACTGAGTAGAAACCACCGCTAATGAGCCAGCATTTTAATTTCCTTTTGAATTCATTTAATGTTAAATTCTTCATATCATCTTTAAGCCTGTTAAAGATCCGTACGGCCATTTGATAACTATTGTTACTATTCACTGCCGTTAAGTTTGTTGGGATGCCTACAGCTGTACTTGAATGTTTCGCTTCGTTTTTTGAATAGGTTTGGATGAGTTTTGACAAATACACATATCTCAAATATATATAGGCAAGGCACTGACATAATTTTCAGCTCCTTAAATAATGACCTACAAGACGTTAAAGGGTCCGCATTATAAATGGCTCTAATGCATTGCTTCTGAGCTCTTAGAACACGATCTATGTGACAAGAGTTCCCCCAGAGCAAAATCCCGTAGCGTAGCATTGATCCTACGTAGCCATGGTACGTCTGTATGGCAACATCCCTACTGCTAATTTTGGTTAATCGCCATAATCCATATGAGAAGCTGTTAATTTTCTTACAAATTTGAGTGATGTGTGCCTCCCAAGTACATTTATCGTCTATAGTGATTCCTAGGAAATGAGTTTGAGAAAATTCTTGGATACCTTGGTTTTCGTACATTAAGTTTAAATTATGTTTTTTGCCATTTTTATTCATAAATTGTATATATGTTGTCTTCATTATGTTGACTTTCAGATTATTATTATTTAACCAGTTTATAATTTTAGAAATAGTATTATTAATGTCAAAATTATATGTTTCTATGTCAGTGCATGGGACAATCACGGATACATCATCAGCAAAAAGAATGCAGTCATATTTTGTAACATCTGGTAAATCGTTAATATACAATAAGAACAACAAAGGACCCAAGATACTTCCTTGTGGGATCCCAACTTTGTTTGGTTCCATAGAAGATTTAAATTGTTGAAGTTCATTTTTGTTACTTATTTTAGATACTTCTACATATTGTTTCCTATCACTTAAATAACTTTCTATCCAATTATTAGCAATACCTCTTAAGTCATAAGCGTCACATTTAGCGAGGAGTTTATTGTGTACTACGCAATCGAAGGCCTTGCTCATGTCAAAAAAGACTGTCGTTACCGGAATACGTTTATCTGTCAACATTAGTATTTTATTTATCAAATGGAAACATGCCAGTGAGGTGGATTTACCTTTCTGGAATCCATTTTGTTGTGACTTTATCACTTCATATTTTGTTAAAAAGTCTGTAAGGCGTAAATGTATTGATCTTTCGAATATTTTTGATAAAACTGGAATCAGCGCTATCGGCTGATAGTTATTTACTACATCTCTAGGACCTTTTTTATACAGAGGCTTAACCTTTGATATTTTCAGATTATCGGAATAAACTCCGGTAGTAAATGAAAGGTTAATTAAATGAGTCAATACAGGTGCGATCTCATTAACACAGGTTTTTAGCACATTTGTTTGAATGTCGTCGTATCCGCAAGCCTTTGTTGATTTCAACGATTTGATATTTTTTACGACTTCATTATTGTCAACAGGCGACATAAATATACTATTGGGATTAGAATGTATTGACGATTTTAATTTGATATTATTATTATTATTACATGTCGAGTTTACATAATGTCTATTAAATATATTCGCAATGTCAATCGGGTTATCCACTACACCATTGTTACTTTTTAATTTGTCAATATTTGAATGAGTCATGTCTTTAGCAGTTTTAGATTTTATTATTTCCCAGGTCGCTTTGCATTTATTTTTTTATTGCATAATATGTTTTGAATTTATCATCTTTTGGGCATTGTGAATACATTTTTTTAATAACTTTGTATAATTAAGGTAATTAACCTTATTTGCAGGGTTGTTTTTTTTGTAGTAGGCAAACCGTAAATGGCGTTTTGTGATTGTTGATTTTTTAAGCCTTTGGTCATCCATTTTGTAACCCCGTTTTTAGGAGACTTATTTTTTACAATTATCTTAGGAAAACAAAGATCGTAGTAAAATATGAAATTTTTATGAAAGTCATCGAAAGCCCTATTCGTATTACATTCATCGAATATTGAGATCCATTTTAAACTGCTCAAGCATTCTCGAAATTTTGCGACGTTTTCCGGATGATAGTCTCTAATTTTTCTGTACATCGTTGAAGGTTTGCAAATTACAGTAGGCACATTTACTTCGATCGACTGTGCAGTATCATGATCTGATAAATAAAGAGCATGTGTGTTACTCACAGTTACGGGAAAATTTGTGATTATGTGATCAATGCAGGTTTTTTTACGAGTGGCAGTTTTAATATTGAAGGTGAAATTATAACTTGACATTATTTTTTTAAGCTCTTTGGATTCCTTGGTTTCACTTAACGTATCTATATTAAGGTCACCAACAATAATGATTTTATACTGTGTTTTAAATTTGAGTTTATTAAGAAGTATTTTTAGTTTTTGAAAGAATACTAACAAATCAGAGGAAGGGATTCTATATATACAAACAATTACAAATTTAATAGCCGTTATAAGGGCTGCACAATATTCGAACACATAGTCTTCTACTATTTCATTTGGTAGGTTATATTCTTGTGTAAAAATGCCACGTTTACACAATACACAAACTCCTCCCCTCTTTTCACGAATTCTTGAGTATGATGCCGCTAGACTATATCCCGCGATGCGTAGGTTTCCCTCGCTACCAGATTTAATAAAAGTCTCGCTGAAGCATAACATATCAAAGAGTTGACCTCGCTCCTCAAGTTCCTTTAAAGTTATTTCAATTAATTCTGATTTATTGATTAGTCCAGCTATATTTTGGTGGAATAGAGAAAATTTACTAGTGTGTATCTCATGGTTATTTTTGGCTTTGCCACTAATTTTTAAGTAAGGTTTTACGAAAAAACTGGTTCCCTTCGTCAAATTTAAAATAGTCTGTAATAGATTTTTGGATTGTTTTTTTACCCGTTGTGCAATATGTTGGATTTTCTATATTTTTCCTGTACCTGTTTGTAATATTATTTATATCAGTTCGTTTTTTACTGTTAGTTTCAAGTGATCGTTTTTTGCAGTCAGTTTGAAATGATAAGTATTTATTGTAATAGTGAATAGTATTAACAGCAATATTAATTTTGTATGTCAGTTTATAATAAAAGCTTCTTTCATCACAATTTTCAAAGAATGTGTCGTACGGATCGATAAATTTACAGTTTTTGAAATATATATATACTTATAAGCTTTTGAAGATATAAAGTTACAGCTGAAACGCTTAACAGTTAACATTTGCCATATTGACTTAAAACAACGCACAGATCCAAAAACCCGAATCTCAAATTCAAAGCAACGGTTCCGTTATTTCATTTCTATTGCCCCTTATCACAACATAACACGCGGTTACCTCCGCATGTTACGGCAGCAATGTTTCTCTTCCGCGTCGCAGCGCGCTCACACGGGGTGAATATAAAGCACAGGTAGCTGTAGTAACACGTTTGTTATTGTGAGGTGAACACGCGTTCGCATTTCCTTTATTGAAAGTGAGTAAAGGGGGAAATAAAGATTGTGTATGAATAGAGTAGGCACTTGAAAAAGTACAAGAATGTGGCCTTTGCAATGTAACTTTTTTTTTACTGATTAAGTTAGTAGTAAGGTTGTAGATTTGTATTTAGGTACAAAATACGTTGATAATATTGGGAAGGTAAACAAAACATATATGTTAATCAGCATTTTTCATAGCATGAGGTCTCGTAAACTTTTCGTAGTTCACTCATAAATGTATAATAGTTACAAATGATCATATAAATTGCACTTGTAAATAGCAACTTTGACTGTGACACACGACACCGGGTTCTATTTCTTGTCTGTCACAGCCAAATTTGCTTTTAACAAGTTCAGTTTATACGTATACTAGTTTACTATATTTTTTTAAATATCTCAACAGTAACAATATAATACATACTAGCGGTCCCCCGCGACTTCGTCCGCGCGTTTTTAGTTTGCTCCTTCCCCCCCTCCCGTCGCAGCGTCATGTTTTATATCCTAAAGCCTATTCTCAATAAATAAGCTATCCAACACAGAAATATTATTTCAAATCGGTCCAGCAGTTCCTGAGATAAGCGCGTTCAAACAAACAAACTCTTCAGCTTTATAATATATTAGCGCAAGCGCACGTTGTACTTAAGCTGCGAACATTATTTTGGTGCGGAGTTATGTTAAAACTGTGATAGCTCCTAAGATATTTATTGAAATCAAATGATATAAAGGGCAACTTTGTTCTAAATGAAATGCTCGTGATGATGAATCTACTTATTTTGATAAGAATAAATACCTGTGTGTATAATACACCTCTAAAAATAATGCATTATTTTTTTACAAATTTATTAACATAAAAAAGGTTGTAGTAAGTCAACCATAAAAGATAGACATATGCTGTCGCTGACTTTATTATAGAACTCTTAATGTTGAACAATCCTGTCATACATGATTTTTGTGTAACTTAAGCGGTTTCCGCAGCGTATGCAGCGGAAGCTCTCAAAAGGAATATCTTTCTCCCGTTTTCGCAACATTTTTCATTTCTGCTGTGGTCTTATGAGTTGTATCTTTATGTTATATAGCCTAAAGCCTTCCTCGATAAATGGACTATCCAACGTAAAAATAATTTTTCAAATCGGGCCAGTAGTTTTTGAGATTAGCGCGTTCAAACAAACAAACAAACAAACAAACTCTTCAGCTTTATAATATTAGTATAGATTAGCGCAAGCGCACGTTGTACTTAAGCTGCGAACATTATTTTGGTGCGGAGTTTTGTTATAACTGTTATAGCTCCTAAGATATTTATTGAAATCAAATGATATAAAGGGCAACTTGGTTCTAAATGAAATGCTCGTGATGATGAATGTATTTATTTTGATAAGAATAAATACCTGTGTGTATAATACACCTCTAAAAATGATGCATTATTTTTTTTTAAATTTATTAACATAAAAAAGGTTGTAGTAAGTCAACCATAAAAGATAGACATATGCTGTTGCGGACTTTATTATAGAACTCTTAATGCTAAACAATCCTGTCATACATGATTTTTGTGTAACTTAAGCGGTTTCCGCAGCGTATGCAGCGGAAGCTCTCAAAAGGAATATCTTTCTCCCGTTTTCGCAACATTTTTCATTTCTGCTGTGGTCTTATGAGTTGTATCTTTATGTTATATAGCCTAAAGCCTTCCTCGATAAATGGACTATCCAACGTAAAAAAAATTTTTCAAATCGGGCCAGTAGTTTCTGAGATTAGCGCGTTCAAACAAACAAACAAACAAACAAACTCTTCAGCTTTATAATATTAGTATAGATTTATTTGCATTATTCTGCCAAACTAAGTAACATTTTGTTTGACTCTGTTCCTGAATATTACAATAACCACGCACCACACAATTTGCGCCTATCTTAATGAGTATGCATTAATGCAACTCACCGGGTAAGTACTACAATTCAAAATGCACTTTAAATTGCACATACATTGCATTGTAAAATGTTATCCTTCGTAGCACGTAGTCCCGTAGTTAATTTTCGTAGTCGGAGCACACCTTCGTAGTCCAAGTGCTACGAGCTGCTACGAGCTACGACGCTACTAAGGCAGCTTTATTTTCGAACTACTGCATTCTCATTAAACGTAATTATTGATGACCTCATTAGTGTAGTGGCTAAGCACGCTGGGGTTTCAGGGCGTCGCCGAGGTCCCGGGTTCGAATACCGGTCGGATTCGAACTCAATGTAGATAACATAAATTTCTATATTGTCTCGGGTCTGAGTGTTGTGGTGCTGATGTTGTGTCTGATTTCTATATCACAAGTGCATTGGCTACTTAGTTTGAGATCAGAGCAGTATGTGATTGATTTTCAATACACTTTTTGTGTTTGAAACTGATTAATTTAATAGAGTTTTTCCATAAAGAACATTGTATGGCCTTGTGATGTACCTATGCGCTCTTAGTATATAAGACAGTATATCAATATATTTGAGGCAGTAATAAACCATATTTACTCGGATTCAGTTGTTTCCTTATATCTCCCGATCCGCACCGTATATGGCGACCCTGCAACAGGAGTCCGCCTCGGGCGCGATCCGTGCGTTGTTTTACATATTTGGATACTAGTGATCAATTACAATGTTGGAATTACCGCATTACGTTCGTGGACTTTGCTTTGTGGACTTGCAAAACGCTACAAATATTCAAAATGTGCCAGTCTAACCAAAATAAAGAAGACGTATTTCTTAACCAAAATGCAGCTGGTTCGAATGGAGCTAATGTCCAGGACATCGGTTGGCATCTAAGTGCTAATAATATCATCACCAGTGTCATCGCGCTGATGTTGGGGCTTATTTTACTATTCTTCGTATACAAAGTGTACAAGAAATGCCATAGGCGTTGGATGAGAGAAGAGGTAATGCAGGTAGCATTACGGGGTGTTCGGTTCGCGTCGGGACGAGGACGACCCATTGGTTTCTACGTGCCACAGCCGGCTGACCAGCAGCCAAGCAGCAGCGGTTTGGGCGATAAAATGTGAAGTGAGTGAGTGAAGTGGTGTAAATAAAAATTAAAAGTGCGCGGAAACCGTTAAATAAAATTTAATCATTATGTATACGAATATTTAGAGGACTTTAAGCATATTTACTGAAACAGGATATAAGGTACATTTTTATTTTATTTTATTGTAATGTGTAAAACAATGTTTTTCCTAGTTATGAAAGTGAGTAATGGAAAATCTTGAAAAAATATTGAATGACTTAAAAAATATCAAGACATATTTAATTAAATTAGGTCCTGCTAGGAGATTAAAACAAAACTTGCAAGGTAAATTATCTGAAGCAATATCTTTATATAATGAGTATATTGTCACTTACGAAAGTTTAAGTCAACAAATTGATGCAAAATATATTTCTTTAGAAAACGTGGAGACATTACAAATTTTATGCAACCAAATAAATTCTGTTTATTCCAAGATTAAGGGACTTTGTTCGGAGCCGGATAATATTGTCGATAATAAGGAGAGCACCAACATTGCAACCATGGCTCAATTCGATTTAAAAACCGCAGTATCTTTATTGCCGGTCATGACGGGAGACGAAGAAGTAACAAAGCAGTTAATCAGCAATATTGAAATGTATGACTCGATGTTGAACAGCGAAGGACAAAAAACGCTTGTTACATTTGTTTTAAAATCTAGACTCTCGGAAAGTGCCAAGTTGCGCATGTGTCAAACTTACACTTCAGTTACAGGTCTTTTAGATGACATGCGATCTTTGTTATTATCGAAAAAATCCGATACAGCCATTCAGCAGCAATTGCAGAGGGCAAGGCAAGGCGGAAGAAGTGTCGAGGAATTCGGTAAGGAGATTGAAACATTATTTGTAGACTTAACTATCTCGCAAGCCGACGGCGACGCAAGCAAATTTGAAATTTTAAAAAGCGTAAACGAGAAAAATGCCATTAAACGTTTTTCCGACGGCCTGCGAAATAGTCGTATAAGTACAATAATAGCGGCGCGTAACTACAAAACGCTGAAGGACGCCATTCGAGGGGCGCTGGACGAGGATCTGTCTTCACGTCCTGAAGGAGAGCTTATGAGCTACCAACGAGGCCGAGGTAGGTCGTATGGCCATAATATTCGAGGTCGTTATCAAGGACGTTTCAATAATAATTCAAGGAGGTTTTATAATAACACTTATACACAAGGCCGAGGCATACGTAATTTTTCACAAAATAATTCGACGAGTCAAACATCTCAGAGAGGTTTTCGCGGTAACCGTAGAGGTTCAAATCATTTTCGTGGAAACAATTCATTTCAAAATAGGAATTTCAGTAACCAAATAAACATGGCTCAACCGACCACCGAAAATCAAAATGAGAGTTCGGGTCAAACCGAGTCATTAAGTGATTTTTTTCGTGCATAATATCACTAATGAATATTTCGATAACATTAATTCAGTAACCATTGGTATATTTGGTATTCCCCAGAATTGGTTAGTTGACACCGGCGCCACACTCTCAGTCGTGAAGTACGAGAATTTGATCTCGCATAACATTCCTTTCCATATTCAGCGAGTTTGCATTCAAGGCATCGGAGGTAGTATCTACTCTGAGGGATATGTTTATTTAAATTTACAGATTGGTGAAACAGAAATAGTACATAAATTTTACGTATTTAAAAATTTACCCTGTCGAACGGATGGCATATTAGGGCAAGATTTTTTAAGCAAATTCAATTGCATTATTAACTTAGAGCTAAATACCTTATCGGTAAATACTAACTTAGGCCAGAAGGTTTTACATCTTGAAATGGGTAGTACAGGTTTTAACAACTACATTACATTACCACCGCGATGCGAGTCAATTCATTACATTGATAGCAGTTGTAATCAGGATTGCGTAATATTTCAAAGGGAACTATGTGACGGAATTTACTTAGCGGGTTCCTTAGTGTCCCCTACTAATGGTAAAATACCAATAAAAATTTTAAACACAAGGGATGACACAGTAAACTTAAGTTTTTTCACACCGGAAATTGACTATTTAAATAATTATACAATTTGTAATTTTGAACGGGGTGTAGTTAACGCGGATAGAGTCAAAAGTTTGTTTAAAGTCTTACACCTAAATCATTTAAATTCGGAGGAAAGAAAGTCCATTGAAAGTATTTGTGCTAAGTACCCTGACGTATTTTATTTAGATGGCGATAAGTTGGGAGTAACTAATGTGTACCAACAATCGATACAGCTCAAAGAGAACAGTAGCCCAGTTTACGTCAAACCTTATAGATTACCAAAATCACAGAAGTCAGAAATAGATAGGCAAATAGGTAACATGGTGAAAGACGATATAATTGAGGTATGTCAGAGTGAATGGTCTAGCCCACTACTTCTTGTACCAAAAAAAAGTGAGAATGCGGATGAAAAAAAGTGGCGAGTCGTAATCGGCTATCGTAAGTTGAATGAGAGAATAAAAGATGACAAGTTTCCTTTGCCCAATATAACTGACATTTTAGACGCATTATCTGGATCAATTTATTTCAGTCATTTAGATTTGAGTCAAAGCTACTACCAATTAGAACTTGACCCTGACAGCAGAAAATATACAGCTTTTACCACGAATAAACAATATCAATTAAAACGATTACCTATGGGACTTAAGATCAGTCCTAGTGCATTTAGTCGCGTTATGACTGTAGCTATGTCGGGTCTAAATTATGAAAAATGCCTGATATACTTAGATGATTTAATCTGTTTCGGACGAAGTTTGTCACAACACAATAAAAACTTGTTAGATATTTTTGAAAGACTGCGAAAAGTTAACTTAAAATTAAACCCATCAAAGTGTCAATTTTTAAAAAAAGAATTACTTTACTTAGGACACGTGGTATCGGCAGAAGGTGTCAAGCCTGATCCGGAAAAAACGAAGGTCATACAAAATTATCCAAGACCGTCAAATGCTGACGAGGTAAAAAGATTCGTAGCATTTGCCAACTATTACAGGAAATTTATTCCACATTTTGCTGAAATAACAATACCACTTAATAAATTGCAACGCAAAGGAATACAGTTTGAATGGTCAGATGAATGTGAAAAAGCGTTTAATCAACTAAAAAATTCATTAATAACACCACCAATCCTTCAATACCCTGATTTTACAAACGAAAACGAGTTCATATTGCAGACAGATGCATCGGGCGTAGCAATTGGTTCAATGCTTTGCAATAAAAACAACTTACCAATAGCTTATGCTAGTCGATCGTTAAATAAAGCAGAGCTTAACTATCCGACAATAGAAAAAGAGTTGTTATCCATTGTTTGGGCAGTACGCTATTTTAGACCATATTTATTTGGCAAAAAATTTGTTATCAAAACAGACCATAGGCCATTGGTATACTTATTTAACATTAACAGCCCAAGTAGTCGTTTATTAAAATTTAGACTTTGTTTAGAAGAGTACGACTATAGGATAGAGTACGTGAAGGGCGTGACTAATGTGGCTGCAGACGCATTATCACGCATAGTTTTGACATCGGACGAGTTGAAAGATATGAATAAGCATGTGATGAATGTTATTACGAGACGAATGAAGAGGTTACAAAATGACGAGAAGAGTGACCCTGAATTAGTCGATAGCATCTCCACCGATTGCCGGTCTGATCAACCTAATATCGTGGAAATGATTAAAAGACCTAACTCAGGAGTCGAACTTATTATAGGAAAGTTACCTAAACCTAAACAAGACGAATTATTTTTAAAGTATGACAAGTTTACGTTTGTACCGTCGCGATCTGTTATATATGCTGATGCTAAAACTCGATCATGTTTCGCGCGAGACGCATTCGTGAGAGGATTTGAATCGCTATGTAAAGATCTAAAAATAGATGAGATATATGTCGTCAAAAATGAAAGTAATATGTTTGTAATTGAATGGTTAACCGATGAGATAAAAAATAATTCAAAGTGGTCCGGACCACGACTTTGTGTTATTAAAGGAGTTACTCGAGTAAATAATGCTGACGACAGAACGGTTATACTGAATGATTTTCATTTATTACCAACGAGCGGGCATGCAGGTGTTAATCGCATGATAAATAATATTAAACGATACTATTTTTGGCCGAACATGAGTAAGGATGTCAAAAAGTTCGTAAGGAAATGTGATAGTTGCCAAAAGCAAAAACATTCTTTACCAACTAGACAACCGATGGAAATAACAACAACGGCAAAATGCGCGTTTGATAAAGTTTATTTAGATCTTGTAGGACCATTAGAAAAAGATTATTATAACTATACATATATTCTAACTATCCAGTGTGAGTTAAGTAAATATGTAGAGGCATACCCACTAGAGTCGAAAGATAGTAGTAGTGTAGCTAGAGCTTTTGTAGAAAATTTTATTTTAAGGTACGGCATACCACGAGAAATTGGGAGCGACCGAGGAACAGAATTTATTTCAAACACAATGTCACAGGTATGTAAAATCCTTCAAATTAATCAAATTTCATCCACAGCCTACCATCACGAGTCATTAGGTGCAATAGAGAATACTCATAAATCACTTAATTCCTTTTTGAGAATACAAACAAATAATAACCCTAGATATTGGAGTAATTGGTTGCAATTCTGGTGTTTTTCCTATAACACAACTGTACATAGTGAAACTAAATATAGTCCGTTTGAACTAGTTTTCGGAAAAAAGTGTAACTTACCTAGTAATTTAAAGACTAATGTTGTAGATCCGTTATATAATACCGAGAATTATCCTTTAGAACTTAAGTATAGGTTGCAAAAATCGCAACTTGATGCAAGAAATAATTTAATAAAAAGTAAAGTGTGTAGAAAACATGTGTTTGATACCTATTTAAACCCTGTTATGTATAAAAAAGGTGATTTCTTATTGTTAAAAAATGAAACGGGCAATAAATTAACTTCTCCAGTGTATTCAGGCCCTTATGAAGTCGTTGAGGACTTAACACCCAATGTAAAAATTATTAAAGACAGTAAAGAAGAAGTTGTACATAAGAACCGTACTAAACTATACAATATGTAACAATAATCATGAATGTTATTGAATTAGTATAAACTATTAAGATTTTACCTATATTTAAAAAAAAAATACACTTATTGTGTTTTTTTTCCCCTTTTGGTAGGGCGTGTGATGTACCTATGCGCTCTTAGTATATAAGACAGTATATCAATATATTTGAGGCAGTAATAAACCATATTTACTCGGATTCAGTTGTTTCCTTATATCTCCCGATCCGCACCGTATAGCCTAAAACAATTCATGTCAGAGAAGTCGTGGCGGCATACATTCGTTCAATATTCAAATCTCATGTGCCAAGGCTCAGCTACTTTCATAGCACAATGGATATTACAAGTTTCTATTTCACTGATGAAGTTCATTTTTATTCAGGACGCGCCCACAGTAGTCGCTAAGTAGGTACAAATAATCCATAATTTATTGGCAACTAGGATTTGCATGGGATGCCGATAGACAAGCCGGCTAAACGCGGATTTGAATAAAGAGTTCCGTATTATTATGGTAAGTTTTTTTTTTAAATTTATATGATACAATTAAATAAATTATTACTTTATGTATGTATGACTTAATGATGAATGAATAATAATAATAATTAATATTAGAAATTTCGTTCATGATTGTGGACTAAGTGTGGACTAAAAAAGTTTAATCTCTTACTTTTATCATTTATGGGGCCTTTTTTTTCATACTGATGATTATAATGCAATGCGGAAATTAATTAAATAGTAATAGGCAACGACGAGACGAATCAGAAATGAGGAGGTACGCAGAAGAACTAAGGTAACGGGCATAGCTCTGAAAATCAGTAAGATCAAGTGGCAATAGGCAGGGCACATAGCGCGAAGAACTGATGACCGTTGGGGCAGAAAAGTTAGATTGGAGACACCGACAAGATGGACAGACGACCACTGAATGCAAAACGCTTACAACCAGTCGATGCAGAAAACCGTGGGGGAGGCTTATATTCAGCAGTGGATCTTCTTTGGCTGATAATGACGATGATGATGATGAATAGGATTCCAAATTGTATTAGTTTTTGTAAACTGTCATCCGTAGAGTTTGATAAAATCGAAGCCTAATGTAAGGAACTTCAAAAGCAAGGCACATCAAGAGGCATCAGCCCCGCACGTCGATGGCGTTACGGCGAATTATTCCATTCCATTTTAGACGAAATGTATACAGAGCAAACATGAAAAGAGAACAAAATTAAGCGCAGCGCGGGTGCACGCGATAAGCGATTAGCGAGAAGATAAACTCATACCGTTATTTTTAGAGTTCAAATTCATTTGGCCGTTTTTTTTGTATTCTGTTTTCTTTACGATCACAGGGTAACGATTTCAAACTCTTACAAGCTCTTACTCTTAGTAAATAGACACGAATGAATACTAGAATAATGAAACCGGTATTGAGTTCCTTTTTAAAGCAAAGCTTTTTTCGAGTTGTTTATGTTGAAAGGAAGGATATTGATAAGACCGTACATTGTTATGACATACCTTCGTGGTGCCGTAACGTGTCGTTATCGCAGTTCGTTACACGCAGTGAAAAACAAATGCTATTGTCTTATAAGTGGCCCGTAGGTTTGCTCGTTGTACCAAATAAGTAAAAATTACACTGTTTAAGGTGTACTGCCAATCATTTTATACGAGCAGCCTATGGGTGAGATATACGCGGAAGGCTTACAGCGCCCTGCGGGTCCAATACAACAACGCTATCCGGATGTTGTTGGGGTTGCCGCGCTTCTGCAGCGCGTCGGGTATGTTTGCCGAGGCATGCACTGATGGATTTTACTCGATCTTTTGCAAGAAAGTAGCCTCGCTGATGAGCAGTGTGCCGCAGCTCCAATCCCATTTTGCGGGTGGTGGAGGGTAGGCCCGAGTGTCCTGTCGCTGGTCATGGCCCTTTTGATCGCCGCAAAGAAGTATCCACTCGAATAAATAAAAAAAATAGTTTATTTTGACGTTTTTCTGTATTTTATCAATTTGACATTCGATTTGTTTCTGGATAATTGACAGGATTTTAATTATTGTTGTAAGTACTGACTGTACTACAGTTAACTAAGGAGTACATACAATATATATTTGGATTTTTATTCTGAAATAAAAATATTTGAATTTGAGTAACAATCTTAACGACCTCGTATTTGAATGAATTGGGCCTACTGGATTCAAAAACTGTTTTATTTTTTGTAGACTCCTTCCCCCTTATAGCAAAGAAGATAGTAGGTACGACTAATGGGACCGGTCCAGTTTTACAAATATACCTCCATCATTTATTGCTGTCATTATGACAATCTTTTTAAATAGGTAATACCTTAGTTCGATTCTAAGCTTGGTACTAAGCTTTTGGAATATGAGGTCAGTGCCTTTAGGCAAAGTGTAAATCACTTCTTCCTGTATATTACAGCGTCAGCAGGAACCGCGGAGGGCGACGCGCGGGGCGGGGGGACATCAATAAGCCTCCTTGTTATTCTTATGCAAATGCCCACCGTACGGTAATAAGTGGAACGCGAATCACCGACGTTACACAGATTGGAAGAATCCGCTGACACCGGCCGTGGGGCACACTGCCGAGTTTTGGCGTAACAAAACAATCACCGACAAAGTAGGGCGGAATGTTCTAGAAAGGACATACTCTATTTCTTGACTCTGACTTTTGTTTTTTTTTTACAAAATATTTACAGAAAGAGAAGGGTGTTAATACTTAAAGAAAACACACAAAAAATGTATTTTATTGGTTAAGATACATTTAAAATTAAATCAAGTTATGCTAGTGATCACAAAGCTTTTTATATGTGTAAGTATGCCATGGTCGTCGCAATAAAATTATATATCTTGGTATCTACATGTATCACAGTATCTGTTTTTTTTTGTTCGTTCTAGAAGTACGAGTATATTATTTTACCCTACATGTTTCATAAAAATATTGTTAACTATCAATAATTAAACATGTTTGAGCTTTTATCGTATAAGTTAGTCTTTTAACTTTTTCAAAGAAAGAACTCTGTGTGTCCCACATCTCATTTCGGATCGTGCGTGCGTGACAAAGTAACGACATTTGTACAATTTTAATCAGTCACAGGCTAACTCCTTGAGCAACAACTTAAACGTCCAATATGATGCAAAGTTTTAAAGAGGTAAGTCGTTAACATAAAAAAACAGACTTATTTTATTGATTAAAGTAACTGCGATAAGGAAGCAATCATTACAAACAGAAATAATCTCATTATTATTTTTGTTATAATGACTATGTGCCGATTTTACAAAAGTCAGATAGGAGTTATCCGACTGAATAAGCATAAAACGACCGATTTTAAAATGACATTTACATGATTGAAAAAAAAGTTGACATTTTTAAATTAGGCGTTTTGTATTGTATTCGACGAATATCCTTTTAGGATCTATCCGACCAAATATGTATAAATCGACCGATTTTAAAATGACACATACATGATTGCAGACATAAGGTGACGTTTTTAAAATTACACGTATTATTATTAGATTCGCCGAATATTCTTTATGTGACCATGATAAAATTGGGCCTGAATCATTTTAAAACGACCGGTTTTTAAATGATATTTACATAAATGATTATCTAACGTACATAAAGTATTTATGTAACTATATGTAGTTCATTGATTATGTTAGTTTTTGTTATTTTACGCCGCCTTAACTGTTTCTGCCTCACCCAATGGTTGATTATTAGAGAATGCTTTAAAGCATTGAGTCCGCCATTTGTACTTCATTTTGTTTGTGCAATAAAGAATATACATGTATAAATAAAATAAATAAATAAATGATTGCTATCAAATAGGCGACGTTTTAAAATTTGTATATTGTATTTTATTCGACGGCAATCTATATCTGACGTTGTTATAATCAGGCCTTTTATGCTTTGGGCATGATGCCTTTTCAAGTATTCGTATTGGAACACAAACTTACTCTAATTTAGAACCGTCTTATCACGCTGCCCTCTGTGCCCTTACGAACAGACGTCAAAGCGGTACACCTGCCATTCGATCTCAATCGGCTATCTACTGCGCATAACACACAGCGCTAGAGGGCAAACACGCATTATCGCGGGGCCAAGGCGCAGGCGTCACTACGATGTTTGTGCCGCACAGACTGACACAGGTTGGTTGATAGTTGTTTTTGTGTTTACTGTTTGTTATATGACAGGATAACTTTATTTTGTCGTCTTCTGAGGTCTGATTTTTCTAACGTCAAATAAGGAATATTCATTGAATAAAATTCAATACGCGTAATTTAAAAACGTCACCTATTTTCCAGCTACAATCATTTTGTAAATGGCATTTTCAAATATGTCGTTTTATTCTTATTCATTTGGATAAGTCTTATATGACGTTGGTAAAACCGGCCCTAATTGCCTCTAGAGCTGACAGTTTTAGTTCATCGTTATGGCAATATTTTGGTTCTTAAGATAATTTTCTACTTTGAATCCTAGCGTGTGGAAATCTCTTGCTGAGTCACATAAGTAGTTCATACGTATTAATATGTAATAGGAAAGTTGATAAACACACGTACGAGTATATGCATTGGATTTCCTTTCGGTTCTGCTTGTTTTAATAAAAAAGGAGAATCCTGTGAAATTATTAAAGTTATGTAGATATTTTGAGTGAGGACTGAAATAGGACAAGGTTCGAACGTGTAAAGAAGTTGGAATCGTTTTAATGAACCAATAAGATGGATCACATTATGACCAGAGTCTTAGAGCAAGCTATAGCTAATGTCTCTGGCACCCAGTCACTTTAAAATCCAAAATCGCTTGCAACTTACGACGTCTTTACTTCAATAAGTTGCATGCATTTACTTTGCATCCAACTTATTTAAATTAATAAAAAATATTTCTTGTGCCCTTGAAAGAAAACTGGTGCGTAGTATAACACAGGATTTTCGAGATTTAAGTGCCGGTTGCACACTGTTAATTTGTGATTCCAGTACTACATATTTTTAACAAATGTTTTATATTTAAAGCAATAAATTTATTCAATCGAAGCGACGCCCGTTTTTGTGACGAGTGTGCAAGGGATTTTCGCTAAAAAGTGATTAGGCGCCAGAACATTGACTGTACAATACTCGTAACCACCGAAAGCTTTCTATGTAAACCAAAATTAAGGAGGGTAGATAAAGATGTCACCAAACTGATGGTGCCCCTAGCCGTGAATGGCCGCGCGTGGGCTCGCTGATATCGGCGCATGAGCATGAATGGGTGCGATAACACATCACACAAACACACACATATGCACAGGCACGTGTGGGCAGAGGCCGACGACCAGTGATCGGACTTTTTGTACATTTCCCAGAACGGTAGATAGGCATTGTGACTGACAGGAAAACGTTCTGATAGGTAAGTGAAAGTATACCTGCTTACTTATAAGAATGATTTTCTTACAAAGATGCCAAGACCGATCCTTTTGTCTTACTAGAACGTGCAGCAGTATATTATTCCGGTTAATTATCATAAAATATTTAAAGCATGTAAAACTTTACACAGAAATGCACATGTACCAAAAATTTATTAAATTATATGGCAGATTAAAATCAGAGCGTCATTCAGCGATGCAACAACTCTTTTGGCGTCTCTGGACGTTTCTATTTTCCTTGTACCTGACTTAAATTAAAGCGTTTCCTTCAACGCGAGTGCCAAAAACGCTCAGCGTGTAAAACTAGTTTCGTATGACGAATAAATCTGTCTCATTGCGAGTTATCGCGAATGAAACTGCGAGAAAGTAAAGTGCGCTGGTTTGGGAGACCGTTACATTTGAGTTTCGGGTGGTCGCCGATAGATGGCACTCGCGTTGCGTCAATCGTGCGGGACTTACATGATGGGATTTATAATAATCTTATAAGAATGTATATGTTTGGAAACAGTACAAGTTAGACTCTACTAACAAATTGATAATACCAATCTTTTTTTCAATTGATAAGGCACGTGATATAACCAAAAACCAGTGCTTACTCAGATCTTAGACAGACGGGGGATTCTCCAGGAAGAGATACCCCCTTTCTGTCTCTTCTTGAAGAGAGAGGCTTTCCCACTTTAACAACCACCAGGTCCGTCTCTCTGTGTGTGTTGAACCTGGTGTAGCCAGGCCACCCCAATCGTTCATCCCT
Organism: Pyrausta purpuralis; assembly: GCA_963924145.1. Lineage (NCBI taxonomy): Eukaryota > Metazoa > Arthropoda > Insecta > Lepidoptera > Crambidae > Pyrausta > Pyrausta purpuralis. The sequence goes on from OZ001655.1 coordinate 26,429,316, forward strand.
CACTCCAACCTACCTTTTCAACTTCTCAGCTCCACAATCACGTTTCTTCGAACTGTCGTCACGATTTGTCGTGATAAAAGGAGTGAAATTTCGATAGTTGTGAAATAAATTTATGTATTTAAAACTAAATTATGTATTTTAATATTTCTATATGGTCTCGGGTCTGGGTGTTGTGATACCACCGTTGTTTCCGATTTCTATAACACAAGTGCTTTAGCTACTTAGCTTGGGATCGAAGCAATGTATGTGATGTTGTCAAATATTTTTATTATTTATTTATTTCATGCACAAAACATATGTTGTGCATATAGCGGACTTAATGCCAAAAGCACTCTCTACCAGCCAACCATAGGCCTGAACAGAGAAAATATATAAATAAATAATTTATAGTAAACCACAGCAATTGTTTTAGGTACTTATTGACATGGCTTTCGTCGTATCGGTATCACTTGCCATGATGACTTTATCATGGTCGTAGGGTGTGAACTCTCTATTCGTTACACAACTGCGCCGGCGTCGTTTTCCTGCCATCTAATTACTCGAAGTGCTCATTCACACCATAAGTCACCGGCACGAAGTACTGCACTGTGCGCGAGAGTGTCACTACCACTATGTCGCAGAAGTAACATAAACTCAACTAAAAGCACTTCTAGAAAACGTTTCAACACGTTATTTTAGCCGCCCATTATGCCAAATGCTATGTTTTAACATCAACTACAAAATTATCATGAGTGTTTATACCATTTAACCCAACTAAAACATAATCGCATAAAAAAATGTATGAGCAGTTTTCTTATAATGATATATTCATATCATCAAGAGATGGCGCTAGTGTCTAACTAGTCTAGTGTGTTATTTTTTTAGTATATGGCAAATGGTAATTTCTAATCGCGAACGTGAATAATAAACATTAAACCAATATTAATATGTACCTTTAGAAAATAAAGGACTTCATTTGAATTAAAAAATGTAATAATCTAAATTAATCCAAAGGTCCTTAAAGTACATTATGATACAAGTGTGCTAAGTTGACCATTATATACAAGGCGATATTGTGTGCGCACGAGCGAAAGCGAGTGCGCCATAAGAAAGCCGCGTATATAATAGGTCACCGCACACGTGTTTCATACGACGTTTTTCAACACACTTGCCATTAATCAAAACTTCATCACACCACAGCCGACAATTATTTACGAAAAATGCACTTACTAATCTGTGGAAAAATGGCGCGTTGCTTTTTTTCTTGCCGCGAAACAGATGCGCGCGCAAGGCTAAGGCGCGAACTAGATCGGCCAACAGCCAAGATTAAAAATGTAACAATTCGTGTTTAAAACACAAATTACGGAAAATTTTAAATGAATTTGAGTTATTTTTAGTAATAAAGCTGTATTTACCATTTCTTGAAATAAATATATACATACTGTAATTTTTTGAATATATATACATTTTGTTCCTAAAAAAAGTTATACCTAACCCGACTAAATTATATCGCTTCATCTTCGTACTTACTACTTGGTAATAGGATACAAATGTAAATTGGTTGGGTTAATAAACAAAAGGCACTAGTGCAATAATGTACAGAAAAAGCACGCGTGTTTAATATCTATGATTATGTGCCAAAAATCGGTGGAATAAAAACGTCATTTTGAGCAAGTGTGTTGAAAACGTATTTTACAATATTTACTCTCGCACTTTTTCGTCTTTGTCTATGGTTTTCCGCCAACGTGAAAAAAATAACCTATAGCAATCCTAACGCTATCTATTGAGGGCTATAAAGTGATGAGAGTGTTGTGAATCAAACTCTGTTGAGTTTATAAAGTTCTTTATTCGATCTACACACTTATCTTTGATACAAATCACTATCTCTAGCCACATCAATAAGTATAACTACATTTGAACATAGGTTCCTTCCCTTAACCTTTCGCTTCGGCGGTCAGCACTAGACTGCCTCGCCTTTCGAGTGCACTTCGCAAGTCAGAAAATAAGAAGGGGCAGCCAGTGTTGCCATTTTCAAATAGCGATAACGTTATTCGATAAAGTAACAATACTCGATTTTATGTAAATATAAATAACGTTAACTGTTATTATGAGGAGTTAAGATTACAAGAGGCTACTGATTGAATTTAAGTACAAAAATCATCACATTCGGCCATCCGACCTAATGCACCTCCTGGTGCATTTTAAAAAATATTTGCAATGGCGCATTTATATCAATACTACTACAGCATACTACATTTATCATATTACAAGCAATAAAAATTAAGCTGTTGGGCTAACTTAGTAATTCTAAGTTTACTTTAGCGTACACATTAGAAAATCATCACATTCGGCATTCGAGTTTAATTAATTACAATTATCACATTTCTAGTTCTTTTAATAATTATAACCTATTTTTGGTTGACTTGAGTTGCTGTAGCTTTGACCAATATAGATTGATCTATTGAATCTTTAGATTGATTACACTTTGCCTGCTTACCTGCCTTATAAGACTTGTGGCAACGAACATTTTATACATTTTATGTAACCGGGTTCATAATCTATTATGTACCTATAGTTTTATATTTACTTCGTTCTACAGGCTAATAAGTCAAGAATGGTTATGTTATTATACTTATGATAACAATCGTAACTATTAATTTGACTAATCGTTTTTTTTACTCCTGTCTATGAATGACAAAAAGTCATTTATCGAAGCCATATTTATTTTATTTTATTACAGTTTATTATCTTCTAATATACTTAACAAGATTTAAAAAAAAACATCTGATTTTAAGATAACAATATGGCAAGAATCTAACTAAATTGACTTTTAAACTGATGAATGAATGAAAATGTATAGGTTACCTATTGTAGTTTTAAGTGTGTGACATATAAACGATCCTAACTTAAAAGAGACCTTATCTACATAAACAGTTCATTTAAAAAGTAATAAATCAGTCAAGTCAGTAAAAGACAAATTAATTGGACACCAATCACATATCCAGCAATATGATAATAGTTCACAATTTGTATAATGATATGTATAAGGTAAATAAAATAATCAGGTTAAAACAAAAGTTCCTTTCTGAAACAGTCTCATGATTTGAACTCTTCATATTGAGTAATGTATAAAACTATGTATTGAGATAGATATTAGAAAGTCACGAAAGCATCCAAAATAAATGTCACTTATTAATCGTGGAGAACATAATCAAGAATTATTAAAGCTACTTAGATAACTTTAAAAAAAGTTAAATTTCGTAATTTGCGTGGCGCATATCAATGAAAGTTATGAATCTTAGCACTTAAAGTCATACGAGAAGAATTAAGCTATTATGTGGTTTTGGTTTTTTTATTGGAATTGAATGGTTACCTTAATGTCTGTTCTCAATCCCTTATAAATACTGTTTACGGAGATACAGACATTTAAGGGATCATTATTATTATTTATAGAATCTCTTACGATCTTACAATATATTGTTCACATAAAATATTACTTTGTAGTTTAACTTTCCCTAATATTATGTGTTCGGATGAGAAAAAAAACAATATTTCAGGGCCCATATTAATCATATTTGTTAATTATTAACGAACAGTTCATGAAGGTGTGGTCTTAATTGAGTAGCAGGAACAAGTACCTACTTCACTTTATTAATCATTATACAATTAATATAAATAGAATTGAGATTAGATTTAATAGTCAAATGACATTAATAATTAAACCCTTCCACGAATACAATTTACTCAGCAAAGTAAACTCAACGATATTATGCTGTTACATGTAAAAAAGAATTAACTGCATGATATTGCCAAGAATACAGAAAAATATCAAAGTGGGGAACTAGAATAAAAACTAGTTTTGAAATAAAGCCTTTGTGCATAATTATCTATTAATTGACCTATGAGATCACGGTCTCCTATTTACGCTGACGTTTTGGCGTGTAGACGTCCCTAGTCCCCATTTAAATGTATTGCGATGCGTCTTTAGTTATTCCAAACCCAAGCATATTGCAGAGCAAACGTGTTTAGCGTCAATATAATATTCATAAATGAAAATATATTTCTTTTCAAGTCAATGCTTAGTACATTATGTAAGGTCACCTCGTTATAAGTGATAATATTTTAACAGAGCATCAAACAATAACATAGAAAGAAGACCCTTTTTTTTGAAACTGGCCCGATAAGATTTTATTTTTCCAAACAAAAAAAATATTATTCTTTAAGGGCACCCTGACCCGCGACAATGCCTTTCGTCTCTTACATAAGTACTAAATTGAGCGAAAACTAGACAGACGTATATAATAAAAGTGCTAAGAGACAATAAGTATAAAAATAATATCACAAAACAAATGTTTTTACAAATTGTCGGAGTAATGATTTATAGATAAACAATGTCATTTAAAACAAATTTATATAGACATTGAGGATACATTAATTTAACTGACTGCCTACTAGTCAGGAATACTTATAGGAAGGTTATTTAACGAGTAAAAGTAAAGTATAGCTACCTAAGCTCATTCTTGATGTATAATTTCAATTATTTATTTTTTATTGTTTGTGCAGTATTACAGAAATATTGTGTAGTAAGTTATTTGGTTCCTAAAGAGGAATTATTTATATTAATATGTATGGGTATAGGACCATCTGTTCCAAAATTAATATAATTACTCCACAATTTATTAACAGGTAAAACTCACCTATAAAATTGCTTTACTTTGCTGTACCCTACCGGGTGTGCACATGAAGCGAGCGATGTTAAGTTTGTAATAAATTATTTATCTACTGTATATTTCTTTCATCAAATAAATGATAATTGATAAACTTTTTATATACATTTTATGTCTTACAAGTTTGGCGGTTAACTGCGCTGTCAAAATTGCAACGGAATCTGCTACTCTTTACAGTTCTATTATGGTTAAAACGACAGAACAATTTATATAAAGGAAGTAAGGGTATTTTATATGAATGTTGTATAAACGAACTGCATTGTAACGCGTTACGCGACTTTAATGGCGTTTAAGTAACCCGACATTAAAATTACCGCGTCAATGAATTAATTAAATCTTTGTTTTGAAATAAGTCACGACGTTAATTTAAGTAAGAATTTACTGACAACGTGTGCTAATAGGTATATTTTTCTCATGATCGTGGTAAATACGCGGTATTTTTCGCAAAGTCAACTTAGTATAAGATGAGATCTGTAAGAGCGATTAAAAAATGAATATTACACTAATTTATTTTTAATTAAAGCATTGACAGTGATCTCATACAAGACGGTGAAAAGGGCTTCTGATGTTTATGCATTTACCAAAATTATCAGTTGTACGGAAAATAGCACGTCAAGGTAAAAACTGCAGTATCTTAGGTTAAGTTTGCAACAAAAGTGGGTAATTTGATGTGCTGTCGCTGTACATATATTCAAAATTCTGTACTCAATCGTAACAAAATAATCCATTCTACTAAGAAGAAGTGATGATATTTTTTTTCTTTTGTAAATGATAAATAACATCTTAGCCTACTCGCGACCACGAACGCTGCAATGGTTAAAACGTCGAGAATCAAGATAAACCTCCGCGGAAAATATCAGAATTGTGTGTACAAGGACTTATCCAGTGAATGAATACACTACAGTTAAAACATAGTATTTGTTATTTTTTCCTCTTTGTGATCGGAGCCAAACAGTTACTTCGGATTGTGTGAAACGGTAATTTCAGGTGACTCGACGGCTTCGAGCGTTGGTGACGCCGAAATTGTACTTTTTGATTTGTGACTTCCTTTAGAAGATGTCGATGTCCTCAACCTCGATCGCGAGCTCTTTCGTCTTTTTAGGCCCAACCAGCCTGGTTTAGTCTCGTGCTCTTCAGTTTCATCACCTCGGAAGAAAAAGAATACCAGCATTAGTGTTGTTATCAACAAAATCATACTTTGGATATGGTAATTATTTACTAAGTTATGGTTTATATAATTATCTTTGTAAATGAACTGTATGTATTTATGAGAATAAATGTCTTTCAACCTAATTACTATGGAGCCATATCTTCATTTATTAGAGCATAATTTTAGTAAAGGAACAATGTTGCAAATAATCCTGAACGCAAGTAAATGCGCCTATATGGCTCACATGACCGTTGCTAATGAAAATTTCTAGTAAAAGAATTTACAGTTAGACTTGACCTTTTGTAAAACATACATAGCTTCTTCATGGCACAAATGGCCCGATCTAATCGAGAAAAATACATAGCTAGTATATATAACTGATGTACATGTATTCCACAATACATGAATTTAATTGATTGATTGATTGACTGACTTGGCCACTACTACTGCTTTTGAATAAAAAAAATGTACAGAACTATGGTCACACTTGGTCCACGCGATACATCTGGCCGCTATTTGAGGACACACTTGGCCCACGCGACACACCTGGCCGCTATTTGAGGACACACTTGATCCATGCGACACACCTGGCCGCTACTTAAGGACACACTTGGTCCACGCGACACACCTGGTCGCTACATAAGGACACACTTGGCCCATGCGACACACCTGGCCGCTACTTAAGGACGCACTTGGCCCACGCGACACACCTGGCCGCTAAAACTTCTTTGTAAAATCTGACACTATGGCCTTTATTTCAAGTTATATATTGAATGAGTACGAATGTATATTAATTTAAAATTAAAATGTATATGAATTTAAATTGGGTTGAATTGGCAATAAGGCATTTACCTTAAAATGCCTTTATATCAAGTCATATCAAATGAAGTGAAAGAAAAAATATTTTAATTTAATTTACTTGAGTTAGCTTAAATTGAACTCAGTTAAATAAATAAAAAAAACTCAGTATTGTTTAACTCACTTACATAATCAATGGGTGTAAATACCCTAAAGGGCACTCAATTCATGTCATATAACGAAATTGAATTGTAATAAGAAATGATTCGAATATTAATAATTAAGTTGGATTGAATTGGTTGAAATTTAACACAATTGATTAAAACACACAATTGTTGAACTCACTAACATAGTTTATAAGTCTGTTAACAAATTATGAATGCAAAGTCTGAAATAAAGTTTTTATACTGTATAATTATTTATGAACACAAAAATATTAGCCCTAGAACAGTTGCAGGTTGAACGGTTATTCTCAATTAACTAAACATAGCTACCTTCAATAGGCAGAGACATGATAATATTTAATACCTATTTCTTTTCGTATTTCCTATTAGGATGAAGGAACTACTGAGGTCATTTATTATATTTAGCTATTTAGTTGCACGTACTCGTGTCTCGTATCCACTGAACATTATTAAGGAGTAGCCTTGACCAAATGGTCAGTTAGAAACGTAACACAATTAAGTCAGGATAATAGTGCAACAGCTTAACCGCAGCAAAATATTATCCCAACCAATGCAACCTAACACTACCCCGATAATTATGAGAAAAAAAATATATAATATTTTGTTAAACATGCCTGCGTAGTTGACCCAATTTAATAAATCGCGCATTTAGATTTCACATACCATTAGCAAAGGGTAGCCTTGCCCAAATGATTTGATGATAGCTTAGCACGACTGCGTCGAGTTAGCATAGGCCCAGTTCATATTAAGAACAACCTAGGGCTAGCCCGACAATTTGTTACCTACCTACTTTGCTTATGAGCATACTCGTATTAGTCACCACAGATCATTATCAAGGAGTAGCCTTGACCAAACGATCAGTTGGAAACTTAACACGATTAAATCAGGATAATATTGCTACAGTTCAACCGCAGCAGAATATTATCCCAACCAATGCTATCCTATCGTGGTATTTATGGCGTTATCTTCAAGAAAAATTTCTTAAATATTATTACTTGCTCTTATCATTTGAAAATAATAGTACATACCTTTTGTGGGCTGTAGATTTCTTCTCGCTTCTGAAGTGTTGTGAATCAAACTCTGTTGAGTTTATAAAGTTCTTTATTCGATCTACACACTTATCTTTGATACAAATCACTATCTCTAGCCACATCAATAAGTATAACTACATTTGAACATAGGTTCCTTCCCTTAACCTTTCGCTTCGGCGGTCAGCACTAGACTGCCTCGCCTTTCGAGTGCACTTCGCAAGTCAGAAAATAAGAAGGGGCAGCCAGTGTTGCCATTTTCAAATAGCGATAACGTTATTCGATAAAGTAACAATACTCGATTTTATGTAAATATAAATAACGTTAACTGTTATTATGAGGAGTTAAGATTACAAGAGGCTACTGATTGAATTTAAGTACAAAAATCATCACAAGAGAAAACTACTCATTGCGTTACAAAATTAAAAAAAAACAAAGGATCGAACAAAACATATTATTTTTACAGTGCCTTGTTATTAATTGTTCTAAATAGGTACTTATTACTTAGTACCCAATTTCATGACACCACCTTTTGTTTTTAGAATCGTTTGATTCGTCAGTTTATAGTTATATACACAATTGTAATAGATCATGTTAGAAATATTGTCCTTCTAGAATTCCAAACAAGGCTCCCAACAAAACCACACACCGCAATATGGTTCAAAATATTTAGTTCCAGGTAAATAATAGTAATATTGACTACAGGAAACCTTTGTTTCGCACGTAGGCACCAGGTAACATGTAAACATCACTTTATGAGGTGACTTAATTAACTGTTATCATAATAGGTAGTTAATACCACGCACTGTATACGTTTGAGCGAACTTAAAGCCAATTTCGCGTTAGAATAACATCAAAAGTCGTAAAACGGTTTGTTTTATGATTTTCTCCACAGAAATATCGCGAATCTTATGCAGATGTGTATAATTAAAAAAATAAACCGCCTTAAAAAACTAAATATAAATCTTGAAATAACGCATTCGAATTATACTTAAGAACAACAAAAAAATGTTTATTAGTCAGTTTTATTTAGGCTGTTAAACTGTTTACTTATTTCATTATCTTTAGTTAAATTACCCATATCTCAAAAACTACTCGACCGATTTTGATAAAACTTACACTGTACCCTATTGAACTCCTAAGAAATCCGTGGATAAACATTTAAGCATACCTAAACATACACTTACGAAATTTGGAACGCGTTTAGGAGGTAGGTTTAGCCTTGCAAGATCAATATACTCAAATGTTATAAAAATTCCAACGATGTGACATACAAACACATTGAATTAATTACCTTATTTTTTTTCAGTAGGTAACAAATTTCCCAGATTGATGAATGTCTGGTTATCTTTGTCTAAATAACAATAATACTAGCACAATAACGGTTACACGAACAATAAAATATTACACAATGTATTACTTCATAATTTACCTGTTTCCTGAAACGTTGGAATTAATTACCTACTTAATAATATACCCCGATAAAGTTGCAATGTTATTGTGTTTACAATTCAGGTAAAAAACATACCTGAAAATTGGTCTTGCTAGTTTTGCAATAATATAAACATAATTTTATCAATGATTTTATGAACGCGCATATTTTTCAGGATGTTTGTACTGTATTTGTTATGCTTTCACAACGTTACAATATAATATAGCTTATACATTAGAATAGCACATTGGTTATATTGTACAAAGATTTTACTAAATATTTTTATTTTCTTAGACCCCTTACACACTGCAACTTTTAGCATCGATGCAGCCGCGCGTTTTGAGAACACGCTTCGGAATTGCGACTTACGCAATAAACAGATTCAATTTAGCATCGATGCAGTCGCGCGATAGAATCGACGCAGGAACGTGACTGCATCAATGCTAACGCGCGTTAGTATCGATGCAGTCGCCAAAATTCCAGTACATAATTTGATATTTTCCAGTTTCTGCATCGCGACTGTATCGTTGCTAAAAGTAGCGCAGTATGTAAAGGTGGACATAATGCGACTGTATCGATGCTGACGCGCGTTAGCATCGCGACTGCGTCGCTGTTTAGAGTAGCAGTGTGTAAAGGGTCTTAGACTTGAGAACTGTGAATTGATGTACTATAATATAATATATATATTGTACGATTTAACGTGGATGTGAGAAGCCGCGGGAAACTGCTAGTGCATCATAAATTCGTTGTTAAATAGTATACTTAGCTAGTAACGCTCGCTGTGAGTTTGTACTTAAAATATCTTAAAACGTTCCTAAATGTCAGGTACATAGGTCCGAACCAAGCACCTATACTTTTGAATGTCACACGCATCATCGTTATGTAAATCACGCTTATTTATATAACATTAAGCGGTATTTAGTGTCGCTAAATGCTGCAAGACACAAACAGAGCGATTTACAAAGTAATGTAAATGCGCTTTTAAAGATCTCATCAATAAGCCGGTGCGTTAATCTCGTGTAATGCGCGCGCTGCAGTTTTGCGCGCACGCATTATGTAAACGACACAGTCAATAAGAAGCATAATCAGTATCATGAAATGTAATTTAAGCCTTTCTTTCTTTGCTTCTCTATGTAGGCAACATATTTATGTTGCCTACATAGAGGCAAGCAAATTCACAACGTGCGGACGCAGTCGAAGGCTTGTGAATTTGCTTCATCCCCTCCTGTTGCAACGTAATGCTTCATAACCTAAAGCCTTCTATTACTATTTTCAATACAACTACGGTTGGAAGACCTACTTTTTAATTTGACTAAAGATCGTTTCACATATTTTTGTTATAAATAATGGATGAAATCCATAACGGACAACTCACCTACGATTAAAATTCACCTACGGTTAACTTACCTACGTTTAACTTACCTAATGGTTAATTCAGCTACGGTTTATTCAAGTATAAATTTATGAATATAAGGTTGATTGAACTGACGATTCACTAACTTACTGTTGCTTTATCTATAGTCAATATTTGTATATCTAAAAATATTTTAAAAAACAAATTGTGTTGTCCCCGACTCGACGTGGTCCTTCGCCGTGATACTAGTCTGCTCGATACTAGAGAGTAATTCAAAAGCCGGAGGCGCGGAGGGAGAGCAGCCTCCGCCCGCTGTAACACGGATCAGGCACCCGCGCGAGATGGATCAGCTGAGGCTGATCGCCTGACGACCAGCAGTCCGAAGCTGCAGAAGCGAGCTTGGGTACCAGAGCCTCGTTACGCTAGGGCGGAGAGGCTGCACTTCCCGCAGCGCCGGAGACGATGTTATCCAATTATTGCCGAAATAATAATATTTGTCTCAATTTGTACTCAGCTTATTAACACTAATTGCATACACGTGACGTTTATAGGCAGCCTTTGTAAGTATATCCATCACGCAGTATTAATAAACTGTAAGCGATACCCTGGTTTTAGCACCCGTGCAGCAACCAACAAGGCGAGTCGTTCATAAGGTATTTCGTACTTAGTTGACACAGCCAATCGCTTAAAAAACATTAGGTATTACGGACGTATTTAAAACATCCAATAGCTTAAACAACCATTAGATAAATCGTTAGTTAGTCCAATTGATTTTAGTCAAAACAAAATTAGGTGAATCAAACAGTAGTTAAGTCGTCCAATAGGCGATATGAACATATGTGAATCGACCGTAGTAATATTGAAAATAGTTAATATACGTTTAGTTGAAATGATACGTAATCGTGAAAACTGAAAAAATCGAGTTAATTTTATTTGGTGATTTGTCAGTTTTATTTTATATATGCTTAGGTTGAATTCATTATCATGAATGTAAACAAAGTTTTATCCTTCACAGGCATACTGATATAACCAATGTGTACTATGTTGTTGCGCCTGCGCCGGTGTCGCCCCGATGCGGTAAACATGTTTATTTGTTACGTAAGTAAGATACACTTTGCTAGCAAGATTGTTTTGTAAGATTCTTGATCAAGTGTTTATTCTTAGTTGTAATCAATGTTACAATTTTCCTCTCAATCGATATATTAACATACATTATTTAAATGACAGTTACGGATGAGTTTTTAGGTTTTTGACTTATTCTAAACATACAGCTAGTCGTGTGTGATATTTCACACTACAAATAATATTAATGTCTGTAAAAAATCGTCATGGATTAAATGTAGTTTTTGTAACTTTCACTTGCACTACGCAAGTGAAAATTTAGTTTATAGTTGCGACGTTTTACCTAATCATAAATTAAATAACAAGGCCTTTGAAAATAATCCTTCATTCAAGTCGGTCTTTAAATAGAAGTCAAAAATAGCCGACACAATGACGCCAAAGACAAGAGACGGACGTCACAGCGCGTATCCTTAACTTACATTCGATTGCACTATATTAGGACATTGGTTCTCAGTTGGTATGACGCAAGGCCCACCTTGGCCTGATTTATCAGTAGCCTCCACAAGAATTATTATTATATTTTCACAGTTGAGATACTAATGCCTCCGCTAAGTAAATAGATAGATAACTCTTTATTGCACATTACATAAATTGATTTACAAATTCGTTTTAGGGAAATGTACAATTTAGGCGGTCTTATCGCTATAAGCGATCTCTTCCAGACAACCCTTGGGTAAAGAAATCATGAGTTTTATAGGAAGGGGTATTTTGTGCATAAAAAGAAAACAAAATGAAAATGAAGAGCTGGAAAAGTGGAATAGAAATATATCTGTATAATAATAAATAATTGTATAAAAATAAGAACCGATAAATAAATAATATACATATTTATAAAATATATATAACACATTTATATATATATATACCAACACAGTAATAATCATACATAATAATATAAACACAAACCAATATGAAATGAAAGGAAATAAACTGAGACATAAGAGTAGATAGAATTATTTTGAAGAGAGTAGATGTTCTTTAAGCAGTTTTTTGAAAATAGCGATAGATTTTGATTGCTTGATAGCCAAGGGTAAGGAGTTCCACAAGCGTACTGATTGGACAGTAAAAGAGTTTGAATAATAGCTCGTTGTGTGACAAGGGGATTCAAGGTGGAGTTTCCTCGATGACCGCATGTCAAGACCGTGCAACGGCTGCAAGAAGTGGAAGCGTTCCTTGAATAAATGAATAAATAATTGGCATTAATATTTGCGAAACACTGAGACTATTAAACCAATCATATTTTCCTATTGCGTTTCCGGGTAAGTCACCTGCTTAGTCATTAGCTTTCGTAAATATGTATTTATTTAAACTTTATTGTACTACTAATAGTATCAATTATTATTTAACATTCTCCACTTTATTAATATTATTAAGAGCTCGTGGTGTCACAGCAGCGCAAAGGCCTCCCTACCCTTACGCAATAGTACATTATGATACAAGTGTGCTAAGTTGACCATTAATACCTACAAGGCGATATTGTGTGCACACGAGCGAAAGCGAGTGCGCCATAAGAAAGCCGCGTATATAATGGTCACAGGCACACGTGTTTCATACGACGTTTTTCAACACACTTGCGAGGAAAAAACAAGACTCTTCATTTACTAAGTTTTTAATTATTAAAACAGTAAAAATACATTTCACTCGATTTTGATGGCAAAGACTTTCGCACGCGTTTTTCGCCTTGTCACGTATGTCCGGCGGAGTTAATAATAGGTTTTCTTCATTTTCTTCACTTGAAGAAGACATTTTCATTAATATTAAACTTCATAATTAATCCAAACTTTGTCACAGCCGACAATTATTATTAACGAAAAATGGCGCGTTGTTTTTTTTTCTTGCCGCGATAACGATGCGCGCGCAAGGCTTAGGCGCGAACTAAATCGGCCAAAAGCCAAGATTAAAAATGTAATAATTCGTGTTTAAAACACAAATCACAAAAAATGTTAAATGAATTTGAGCTATTTTTTAGTAATAAATCTGGATTTACCATTTTTTGAAATAAATATTATGTAGATACTGTTATTTTTCGCATAAATACTGTTTGTTACTAAAATAAAAGTATTGTATGACCCGACTAAATTAAATCGCTTCTTCTTCTTACTTACGACTTGGTACTAGGGTACAAATGTAAATTGGTCGGGTTAATAAACTAAAAGCACTAGTGCAATAATATAATGAAAAAGCACGCGTGTTTAATATCTATGATTATGAGCCAAAAATCGTTGGAATAATAACGTCGTTTTGAGCAAGTGTGTTGAAAATCTACTAATGATCGAGTTTAGTGAGGTAGAACTTAAATTTTGAAACCTTAAGAGGGTTACCAGGGGGCAATTCTCGTGCAAATCCTGTACGAAAAAAGTTCACTGATCCAATTTTCATTGTCGAAGAATAAATTGTTTTTGATTTCTCATGATCAAGATTTCTATGTATTTAGATTGTTTGTGCAATAGTTTTTAACAGTCCGTTTCTCTTTGCTAGTATATTTTATATTTTGATAGAATATGTTTAACAATCTTGACATTTCTTTTTAACGAAATGATTCATTTTAAAATGCGATAAACACAAAACTCAAAAGTTACATCGGGAATTTATCGTAGAATATTGAGATATTTTTAAACAAAATAGTTAATTAATTTTATTCACTGATATTATTTTAAAAGTTATGAAAACATTGTTGACATTATCGGACTAGCAAAGAAAAATGGACTTTACGTGTAGTTGTGTGATATTTTACTTGATTTTTTAGGTAAAACGGTAAAACTCACAATCGAATTGCCACACGAACAAAGTTCCATTGCCTCGATAATTGGCCTCCTGCATGATAATAAAATTGAAGTAATACTAAGAATTATAAGGAATTTTACGTTCACTTCTTTGCAAAGCAGCAATGAGGTCAAATTCAAACCAAACCATTGCGCTGCGCCGCGGCACAAAATACCCATCTATTCACGCGTAGATCAGTAACTGCAGGTCAATCTGTTGGGCTAAGCTATCCGTCAGTTTGAGAAACAGTGCATTGGGGTCATTGTCTGGCGTACTGCGCCGTGGACGGCGAACCTTGCGGAACGAGGCCGGTGCCGAGGCTGTGTCGGTAGGTGTCGCTTATCGCCGCAAGTACCCGCTAATGCGTAATTATAATGCCCACTGAGAATACTAGTAGTGATGGGTAATTTATTTGTTATCATTTTAATTCTCTCGACAGTATGTCCCATGCGCAGATGGCTCATCTGGCACGGGCTTCTCGGCTATTATACATATTTTTAAGTACCTTTAATTAATATACAATAACGTTATATCAGTGTATTACTAGTCATTAGTTTTAAAAGTATTAGACACCAATCACATGTATTGCTCTGATCCTATAGTAAGTAGCTAATGCACTTGTGTTATGGAAATTAGACACAACGGTGGTACCACAACACCCAGACCCGACCGGGAATCGAACCCGGGACCTCGGAGTGGCGACGCCTTGAAACCAGCGTGCAGTGCATAGTAGTTTTAGACTTAAGAGAAAACATAAAATTGAGTGTTGTCTGTAGTACGGTCCATTCCAAATTGACCGAATGCGGGCTAAGCTTTTATTGACCAGACTGCAGACCGCATCCAGAGACCCAAAGCCTTAAGCCCAAAAAAAGTAAGTTCCAGGCAATATTTGCTCTTTGTTATGAAACAGCGCATCGCTAAGATATTTAATATTACCATTCACTATAGAGCACATAGTGATTTTCTCATCCTCATTAATGGTGGATGTGTTTTATCAACAACATCTGATATAATTGCTAGGTATTGAGTAGAAGATGTCTCTCAAGGCGAGCGCTCATCCACTATCCCATCTCTATTGGTCACCTACTCTGACGTCAATCGGTAGCCTAGTTGTCCGCTATCTCAGGGCAGAGGTGAAGGCGGTTCACGTAGCGTTCTCGGAACAGCGCCGTCCGATCGCTTGATTGATCGCCCTTTGTCGGATGTGGACGCTTTGAACTGGCCAGTTTGGTTTGTTTGTGGAAAGAGGTGGGCTCGTCATGCACCGTGATGCAGCTGGATAGCTGCACTTTTTGATTTTGAACATCTACTCATCAAATCAAATGCTTATTCAAGTAGCAAATACGACAATTTAAGAAGGCAAATTGAACTAAATCACCCATGTTAACTCAACTGTATTTTTGTTGACTGGACCACCTTCTTACCATCGCTTTCTTTTATTTAAACAACAAACAAGACCAAAATTAAGCGTCCTAGTGTAATGTTCTGCGCCCGTGCGAGTATAACAAACCGATATATGATATAAATTAACTATTGTCTTTAAATTTTCCTCATTGAATGCCTTAACAATCGCAAAACAGAAGAAACGCTGAGCTGAGTTAAATATCGATAAAACTTAAAACTGTTTCAAATTTCAATACGAAACATACGTTTCCGATAGCGTGAAGATATGCTCGTAACAAGTCACTCCATTCTCACCTTTGTCATAGTTGGCTGGCATCCAACCTTTCAGAGTTTCTTTCAGTGACAATTTTGGAGATTCAAACTGAAACCTTACTGCATTTTTTAGACTTCAGCTCAGTAGAGAAATAAGTAAGATAAAATAAGATTACTTTTTATTGCACATGGTATTTAAGCGGTCATATTGCTATTCATAAGCTAACTTCAAGACAACCTTTAGTTAGTGGGGCCTTTTTTTCTTATGAAATCCAAAGATTGCTCTAACTTAAGCAATTACCTATGATGGCATGAGTGGCGCTAGACCCGTCTCAATATACTCAATTACTTAGAGCACTATCTTGCATATACATGTGATTGTTGCCAGTGTAAGTGTCTTAAATGCTTCAATTTAAAAAAAAAATGTTTTTATATTTTCAATCCCTTAGTCAGGTCATCCGTTTCTCACCTTTGGCTCAGTTGGCGGACGGCCAGCGACGCGTCAGCTCCGCTCGGTTCGCTAACTCGATAAAAATCCGCCAATTGGGTCACAACGTCATCCTTCAGATTTCCGATTTGGGTTACTCGGTGATTACTGGTTTTTTGCTAAAAGTTTTGTTTAGATTTATGAACGATCTTTCCTATGTTTCTAAATCTATACTAAAATTATAGAGCTGAAGAGTTAGTTTGTTTGATTAAATGCACTAATCTCAGGAACTACTGGAAGGATTTGAAAAAAACCTTTTTTATCTTGGATAGCTTATTTATTGACGCGCGGAAGCAGTCGCGGGAAACCACCAGTGCTGAATAAAACGAGAGCAAACCTTGTAAAAAGCATGCAATATCACTGTATGCATTGCATGCAATCGGTCACTCTGTCAAAACGGGGCAGTGGACGTTCCGCTGCCAATAATGATAAGAATAGATAATTATTAACAACAAGGCATGCCGAACAGATTGGCTTTGAAAACTCATGTAAATTGATAACACAGTTTTATTTTTATTTTTAAGGTAATTCCAGCCAAAGAATATCTTCGAATTTGAGGGCGTCGTTAGCTGCGAAGCTACGCGCCAAATTCCACACATTAATTCCTTTACAGCCGGAGCTGGAGGCGAGAAGGGAAAAACGCAAGGAGCATAAAGGCTTTGTGGGGCGAGCCGAGTGAAACTGCATTAACGATTCATGCTACATAAAGTGCGCTGCAAGCACCCGCGACAACCTTGCCCGGTGTTGCACGGATGAGCTTTTGCTCGGAATGTGGGAAGATATTTCTAGGCAGATAAGACGAAGGGTACGAATTAATAAAATAGTTGAGTTACTGTACGTGTACTTTCGATAAAACATGGATTGATCTTTAATCCAGCATACCTTTATTTTTGATTGAACTTTAACCCATTATACCTCTGGACTGAATTTTATTAACTGTTAGAATCTGGTTTTCTTTTAATATAGTCCTATTTTATGCTATACAAGCATTTAAATAATTATCTGACTTGTGACGTACAAGAAAACCGCTGATACCAATAGTACCTGTAGCCTTTTACCGAGTATTCAGTAATCAGTTTTTGAAAGAACACTTTTAAAATTTTGAGCACATTTCTGAAAGGTGCGCTTGTTTTTTGGATATTTTTAATGCACTTACTTCAACCGTCAATTACAAATAACTTAGGATAGTTACTGGCTGCTATGATTTATAAATGTATGGATAAATGTATAGATATGCTGAATTTCGTGAAGTGTAACTGCAAAGGGCATATTGAATCACTCGAAAATGTGGTACCCTTTGGGACCGCTAATCTAAAATGGGTTAAACGTTTTACAGCATCGAAACATAATTTTAATTGTCTGGTCGCAAAATCATATTTGAAAAAAAACATTAAAATATTTTTTTAGACCAAGGGATTTTTATTTCATTTCTCATTCTCCCAGTCACCGACGCACCCTCAGATGGGTAACGTCACCCAAAAAGTTGGCAACCGGAATAGTAATTACATGCTGGCTCGTGCCGGAAGCCCGGCGCAGTGAAGGCTCGCGTCGGCGCGTTGTTTTTATCGCGTCGCACCGCACGCCCGGAAGCTAGGCGCGTCTTACGATGCAACGCGATGACCTGCGATTACTTGCTTGCTGATTTTTTTCTTTATGGAACATGTCCAATGAATCTTTATACACAGCCATGAGATGTGTCAACTAAGAGGCCTGATGGTCTGGGGGGCAATACTCGTGCAATCGTATACGAAAAAAGTCACCGATCGAATTATCTATGTCGAAGAAAAAATAGTTTTTGATTTTTCAGGGTTATGATTTCTATGAATTTAGATTTTGTTTGTGCTACAGTTTTTTTACGTGCAGATATTATACTTGATTTTTTAGGTACAATGGCTAAACTCGCAATCGAATTACCGCACGAAAAAAGTTCGATTGCCGCAAGAATCGGCCTCCTGGAGCTCTATTTTTGAATCACTCGCTTCAAGATGGCGAGTGATTTTCGTTCGAAGATGAATTAAAATCCATAGAAAAAACTCGTTGTCGAACGAAAATCACTCGCCATTTCGAAGCGAGTGATTCAAAAATAGGGCTCCTGGTCGATTTTATTTATCACTAGCAATTCCCCGCTTCTTCAACCGGGTAAATATCGTATCTCACAAAATATCATTGTAAATAAAATTAAATTATTGCCTACGTTGTCCGCACGTTTTGAGTTTGTTTTCTTCCCTCCCTTCATAGCGTGATGTTTTGTCTCGATAAATACGATAATAGTTTGTTTGTTTGTTGTATTTACAATGTAAGTAAGATAATGGTTTATCTACACAAATTCCAATTACATGTAAAAATCATTACATTTTATGCTATAATAAAATAATGGAATAGAATGCCCTTACAAACAGATAAATAGGTTACCGGTTCTTTTCCCTAATATTCATGTTTTCTAGACACACCGCAGCGTGTCAAGCCAAGTTCAATCAATAGAACTGCCGAATCAGCGCCATGTGTATATTTACACGAACTATTTAGGGCGACTTTAGACTTCTCCACAACTCAAAACCTGTTTAACAGAGACCCATTATACATGAGCAAGTAACGAAATATGAATTATTAGTAAAAACTGGCAAAGTGAAATAAGCTTAATTTCATTGTAAGTGATATCTAATTAACTTCCAGAGAACATCTCTCAAATATTAAGTTCCTGGTTCCCTTTCGTGCAAATCTTAGAAGAAATTATATAACCCTCCATGTTAAACCGCCGCCGATCACAAATTATAGAAAACACTTCTTTTTTAACAGAGTGGCCACTTACTTTAACAGAAATTATACTCAACATATAGACTTATTTACTGCGAGACCAAATCATTTTAAGATATATATTAACTCTTCTTTCTTTTTGAATAGACATTAATAACCTATTCAGCTTGGTATGACTTCTCCTTATTCTCTTTTTATCTGGTTTGTTCTTATTTAGGTGCACGATCATGTCTTCTATCTATTGTTGTGTATTGATGTGTAAGATATGTTCTATAAGTGAAAACTAAACAGGCAAAAACAGTTTTATATCTCCCGTAAACATTATACATGTATTATACTGCTGTTTGTTTTCCAACAAGTAAAATAAATAAAATAATAAGTACATGTCAATTAATTATTATTCTTATAATAATTGTTAATTCAATTTAAAATTACACAATTGTACATGTTCATGATAAAAAAAGAGTTGCATGCTTGCTTATTTATAATGGTTATTTTATGGTTATTATTCGTATTGAACTTGGCTGTCATTTTCCACATTTGCCTCCGTGACGACGACCTCCGCGGTGTAGTGGCTAAGCACGCTGGGTTTCAAGGCGTTGCCGCTCCGAGGTTCGATACCCGGTCGGGTTAATGTAGAAATCAGAACTTTCTATATTGTCTCGGGTCTGGGTGTTACCACCGTTGTTTCTCATTTCCATAACACAAGTGCATTAGCGAATTACATTGGGATCAGAGCATTGTATGTGATCGGTAACCGGTGTCCAATACATTTATAAATTTAGTAAGATCTATTTTACGTCAAATGGTATGTTTACGATATACGTATTTCAGTCAGCTGTTATCGAAATGTTTTGCGGAGATAAAACGTTCTAATTAGGTGGTCAGATCTTGCGTGTTTAAATTACGTACCAAACGTTATTTCGGGCCTAACTGGTTTATCCTAGGTCAAACCAGGTTATCCTAAACGTGATAGTTTCTAGAATGTACCTACATTATACTTTATATTTCTATTATCACATTATTTCTTATAAATTGATCTCCTGTATTACAAAACCAATCTCTTTTTTTTTCAGGTAGACTTACTCATGATGATTAAACCCGGGACACGCTAATCCTGGAGTAAATCTTCATTCTGTCTCTGTCAACGTCAAATAATGTGACCGAGACAGAATGATGATTTTATGAACTAGCGTAATCCTTAGTTATCTCATCTTGCGCAAGTGCGCCTAACAACACCATCTACGTTGCATAAATTGTACTTATAAAAAGCTACTTTGGTTGTGACAGACAAGGAATCGAACCCAGTGTCTTACGCTATCCGGGCGTATGCCTATACTACTCGGCCATTGTCACATTAGCAAACGTGTAAAATTTTGCAAGCACTTATTATCATCTTCATTAGTTCTACGTTAGTTGAACCTTGAACTTATTAGTTATTGACAGCATCCGTGGTGTTGTAGCTAAACACGCTGGGTTTTAAGGCGTCGCTACTCAGTGGTCTCGGGTTCGATTCCCGGTCAAGTTAATATAGAAATCATAACTTTCTATAATATCTCAACTCTAGGTGTGGTGGTACCGCCGTTGTTTCTGATTTCCATTACACAAGGCCTATAGCTACTTCCTTTGGGATGAGAACAACGTACTATTGTCATTGGTGTCCAATATTTATTTGTGTAATATTAGTCAAACATTCCTTATATTGTGGGTCCTAGGATAAACGATCAGATGAGTCATCTACATAATTAGTATGTTTTTTCGCCTTACTAAACGTATTCTTGTTATTTTTGCTATGAGATATACTTAAACTTTCAGGTCCGGTATTACAATGACTCGCGACATTCGCAACTCGGTCCACCATTAGAGCACTCTATAATTAATTAGCAAGAGCAACAATAGTAGAGCCCTCTTTTTACTCAAACAAAGGAGTAACAGTTATGAACAAGTTTCCTACCATTGTGAAATTGTGAGCGTGACGGTTTCAAAACCTAACAAACTTCGCGATAGGTCGGTTCGCTCTCTGCGTACACACGTAGCGTTACGTATGAACAGAAGTTACTTCTAAAACAAATAACGAACAATAGTGCACAAAAATGTTATAAAAACTATGTTTGTGACCTTAACTTAACCTTAATATCAGTATTATTGTTTTTTTACATAAATTATTAATAAATATCGGAGACCAATCACACACATTGCTACGATCCCAAAGTAAGTAGCTAATGCACTTGTGTTATGGAAGTCAGATACAACGGTGGTACCACAACACCGGTCTGGGTGTTGACAATATAGGAAGTTACGATTTCTACATTGACCCGACCGGGAATCAAACACGGGACCTCAGAGCGGCGCGGCGACGCCTTAAAACCCAATATTTACATTTAATGAGAAGATCGTCATCGTTTATCGTCATATAGAAAGGAACCATTTGATTGTAGTATGGTTCCTGATTTAGCTTTATTATCAACAAGTAAGTACAATCATGAATGTAACATAGGTAATTTAGAACATAAATCCGCACTTGTTTCAGTTTTTTTCAGTCAGTGTTTATATGGCATATAAATTACGAATTCTCGTTGCTTACTTTTTGTTTATTCAACTTAACACTTGTAAAAGCTGGACAATATTTGAATGGTACAAAAAAGGTTTACAAAGTATCACTTCCTGAGCAAATCTTTTCATCCTGTAACACATGTTCCGAAGGTGCGGCTTTTAATTAGTGACAAACATCACTGAAGAGCTTATACAAAGCAAGTCGTCTTTTGTCTCTTATTTAAGGCTGGGTGCGTAAAGTGATGGTAAGTCGTAAATAAGCGAATTCTGTTCGATAAATATTGACACATAAAAAAAATTATTGCATTCGGAAGGTGGGTTTAATTTTAAAATAAAAAAATGCCTGGAATTTTATTGTCACGTGTAAATTATTCATCAACTTACGTATCCTACGAACAATGTCCAAGTTATCAAATTTTCATCATTATCAGCAAGAGAACGTCCACAACTGAACATAGCTCTTGTGGGTGTACGTAATTCGCGGGTATCCAATCTAGAACTTTTCTGCACCAGCGGCCATCAGTTCTTCGCGCTATGTGCCCTGCCCGCATTGCCACTTGAGCTTACTGATTCGAAGGACTATGGCTGTTACCTTAGTTGGTCTACGATTCCCTCATTTCTGATGCGATCTCGTAGAGAAACAACAAGCATAGCCCTCTCCATCGCTCTCTGTGTGATTTTGAGCTTCCTTATAAAGCCCATAGTAAGAGACCATGTTTCGGATCCGTATTTCATTACAGGTAACACAGGCTGAAGACTCATGTTTTCAGACACTGAGGTAATTGAGACGAGAAGACACTCTTACGCAATTTTCTGAACGCTGCCCAGCCGAGTTGAATTTGACGATTGACGTCTTACTCAAAGTTGGACCTGAGTGTACCAAGGTCTCAATCAATTAAAACTTATAGAAATATCAGGCAATTCAGACTTCACACTTTAACCTGGGAAAACAAATTAGACTTTGGGGCTATGTAAACTGTCAATAATATTACTGTAATTTTTCACTTATGTCATTTTGCGGTAAGCCCATCGTTTAGAGCTTTCGCATCTCATTATCGAACGCGGGTATCTATTACTTTGACACCTATAACAATAGTTTTGGCCATCTGGCGCGCGCTTGCATTTTGACAAACTTATTTCAACTGTAGCTTTTATATTTTCGTCTTTATTTCATCTCAATAAAATCCACAAAGATTGTATTAGTTATGTTTGTGATTGTTTAGGACAAAGGAAGCAATGGCTGGAACAATTAGCGTTAGGACTGGCAGGTCGTATGGCAGCCACGTGTGGCAAAAACAATGCTACATGACACGCTTCGGAGACGACAAAGGAAATTGGCGACTTTTTACCGGACTGCCTCAAAGGAGGCACACGCTTGCAGGTATAAGATGATGAGAAAAGGACTCGTGTCAGACTTAATGAGATTTGAGGATTATAGGAAATTAATACCCTATACTTAGTTCGAGCAACTAAGCTTATGTGTGAGACTTAATTTTTATTTAGTTTGTAAACATAAATAATTACTTATTGCCTTAATTTAGGAAGGTTTTCGATATTTTTATGTAAAGATGTAACTAATAAGATTACTATTAAGTTTTTGTTAACAATTAAACTCAAAATATGAATAAATGTATATCTTCGTCTATTTTAGGCCGAAGTGAACTTCGCTTCTATTATTATGTTATTATTACGATCATTAATTGTAATGAATTAATTCCTTGAGTTGATTACCTATTGTATTGTAAATATGTGTAAAGACAGATGATTATTTTTAACGTATCCTTTGTTAATATATTACAACAACAACGTTTCGTTCAATGGCGGGTGTTATCGCTTAGTGAGTATTCCAGCCGTTTTCAGGCAAAGGGCAAAGAGCATTTATCACCAATACCACCGCGCTGAGGGCCCGCATGTATAACGAAATCTTCGCTTTAGATATTAAGACTAGTCAATCGATGTGGTTACTACATTACAAAATGATGTAGGTATATAAGAAGGGGACTGTGCTTTTTAATAAAAAAAATCGCTCAACCATCGCTCATCCAGCCTTTGTAATTTTCCTAATTTAATTTTCTTAAAACAATCAAAATAGCCCCACTTGGGCTATATACGCCCCCCGCCTTGCATTAGATATTATAATATACTGGTGTTACATAATAAAAGATTTGACAACGACGTGTTTGGTGTATTGGTTAGAGCTCCTGACTATTACGCCGGCCGTCGCGGGTTCGAATCCCGCAAGGGGCAAATGTTTGTGTGATGAGCACGAACATTTGTAACTGAGTCATGGATGTTTAATATGTATTTAAGTATTTATAGGAGACGCCCCTGTCATAATCGTTGTCTGGTATTCGTAACACAAGGTAGAAAATTCCTTACTTCGAAAGCACGACAATTGGTGTGGTGTATATATTTATTTATTTATGTTTGTCTAAATCGTGAAACATACGAAAATTTTATACCGCATATAGGTATAGTCATGTATGGTCTTTTTGAAACATCTGGAATAATCTAGGTTTTAGTCGTAGTGTTGTAATTTTCACTTTTGAATTAACCAATAAATTTTATTCCATTCCTTGAACCTCGATCACCGTCATATTCTCTAGATCATTGTTATGTTAAAAATTACTGCAGTGTACAGAAAAAAAAACTATTACAAAAAATATGTACAATTTAATGTTTGTAAATACGAGTCAAGCTCACAAATAGATAACCCATCCAAGCTTTGTTTTTATACCGGGCCCTTTATCTGTTACCTACACTGTTTCCCTTACTGATAACTCATTTTTTACGCTTCCCTATTTTTTGTTTCTGATTACGGGTCATTATTGTCGAACGTCAGTGAGTGATTTAGGTTGATTATAATTTATGTCGCGTTTACTGAATAAAGCCAGTTTTTTTTAAGCCCATAATATTCAAAACTATTAAATAATGAAACTGGCTAAAACCTTTAAATAACGTAAACCTTGTTTACCTACACCAACATTCTACGCTCATCATGCACCGACTCCGAAATAATTTGTTTCTCTTAAATAGATTACATATTTTGTGCTATTTTAAGCATTTTTTTTAAATCGGTTGATTTTTTTAAATTATTCTTTTATATCATGATTTTAAGTTAATAACTTATTATTAACCATATCACAAAAACTACTAAACCGATTTTGATAAAAATATACCTGATTGAACTAAAAAGGAATAATTGCGCTATAACTTCTCATTTTAGAAAAATCTGTGAACAAACATACAAACACACTTACGAAATTTAGTACACGGGTTTGGAAGTGTTACTAGATCAACATACCCACTCAAATATTGAAAGTTTTAACGATATCACATACATACTCATTGAATTGATTACCTTCTTTTTTTGAAGAAAAGTGTCTCCAAATATTAAAGTCAAAGTAAATATTGAGAACATTCGGTTAGCAATCGGAAAGAATAATACAAAAAACATAGTTCGAATTAAATAACCAACCTACGGGTATTACTTACTATACAAATCAAGATTTAAGATAAAAATCGATCAGCATCACAAAATTCAATACACTTATTACCTCCATTTGAAATCAATTGGCATTGATCGGGCGAGTATTTGGCGATAACGAAGTGCACTCCCACGGCGCGCAGTGCGCAGTGCACATGCACTATGCGAGTAGGTGAGTGCATGCGGGCGCGTAACGGCCATCGGCAGTGTATCGCCGATCGTAGATATAAGCCCATTGCGGCTGAATTTTGTTAAGACACTTACACAATCAAATAGAATCGGCTTTAGAAATAGTCATTGTTCCCGTTTACGTACCCACGGTAATGCATGAGGGCCTAATTAATTACGTTTTTTTTATCGAAAAGAGCTTTTGTTAGATAATCAACGTTGATCAATTTAAATATCGTGTCGCGATCATTATCTAGATCTGAGTCCGAGAGCAATGATTTTCAGAGTCTTTTAATCCAATTATTTCACTCTACCATCTTTTACGACACGTTTTCTACACACGACCATAGCAACATAAAGAAACTTAGATTGAGCAAAATACTAGCAGCCCCCGCGACTTCGTCCGCGCGTTTCGAGTTTGCTTTCTCACCTTCCGTCGCAGCGTGATGTTTTACAGCCTAAAGCGCTCCTCGATAAATAAGCTATCCATCACAAAAATAAATTTTCAAATCAGTTCACTAGTCCCTGAGATAAGCGCATTCAAACAATCAATCAAACAAACTCTTCAGCTATATTATATTGCTACTGGTTCCCGTGACTTCGCCCGCGCGTTTTAAGTTTGCTCCCTCCCCTCCTCTCGCAGCGTGATGTTTTATAGCCTAAAACCTTTCTCGATAAAAAAGCTATCCAACACTTTTTTTTTTCAAATGGATCTAGAGTTCCTGAATTAGCGCGTTTAAACAAACAAACCCTTCAGAAAGCTAGTTGGGAAGGATGTTTAAGGAAGAGTACTTAACGCATTCAAAGTTCTAAACACCCAATTTAGCGCTGACCGTTACAATTACTAACAGCCGCAAAGTAGACGCGTGTGTATGTTCCCTAACAGGAGCACCTCATGATCAGCGTATTTTACCGCGAGCGGGCGGCAGCTTGCAGCGCTGCAGCGGTGCCAAATCAGTCGTACGTAAACGCCGCACCATGAGACGCATTCTTGCGTTTATTGACGATCTAACGATGAATCAAATTATACTGCCACCGTTCCCACTCTCAAATTAGTTTTCATTATCCAGTCGAGCGCGAGTTTTAGTGTTTGTTCACCGGCGTAACGAGCGTTACCGACACTTCGTGTCTAACTGTTTTGATTATTGCATCATAAAACGTTTAGGTAGAAGTATACGTTCTCTTACATAACGCAAATGAGATATTTAGAACGCGATATCGAATATACAGTAAATTAGGTTGGTAATTATCTTTAATAATTTATTTGTTTACATGATGAGCAAAAAATTAATGAAGTGCGATAACCACAGGTGGGATTTCACTATGAAGCTTTAAACATTATTGTTATATTATTCACACCTAAGTTCTTACAAAACTGAAAGAAATATTTTTATTCTATTCACTTAATTTAGTACAAAATAAGTGATCACAATCTTATCCACGAACCAAATATGGAATCTGAATGAAATGCGATTTAATAATAACAAACAGCAGTTAAAATCGACCGGCCATAAAGTAAACCTGGACATAACGAGCCGTATATCATCTCGGACACGAACAAAGAGTTTACTACGGCCATAGACAAAATAACGAGTGGCAGGGCTGTACTCGGAGCATCGAGAGAGATGTCACATTTACTGCGCAGTAAAACAATAGTTACCTGCGCCTGCGCATGGCTGCCAGATGTGCGCGCGCCGTGAGAACAACGTTTGCGCAATGTAAATAAAGCTTTGAAATAATTTAGTGGGAATAACAGTATTATTCAGATCATACCTAATGAAAGCAGTTATTTTAGTGACTCTACAATACGAGTCATATGACAATAAGGTGGACTTGCGCATGATGATTTAACCCTGAATTACGTTAATCCTGGATTAAATCTTCATTCTGTCTCTGTCAACATCAAATAAACTAACCGAGACATAATGATAGTTTAATCCAGGATTAGCGTGGTCTTGGGTTAGATCATCATGCGCAAGTGAGCCTAACTGTCTTTTAAATAATATTAGATTTACGCCAAAGCTTTTTTATTATTATTTAGTATGAAATTCTTGACTCCAGACCAAGCCAAGTGCTCCAGACTAAGACGAAGTCAAAGGCGGAACGAGCTTGCCCAGAAGAAGCCTGTTCACTCGAACTTTGAATAGATACGGATTGTAATCATTAGGAAACACCGACGCGGGCAGCG
Organism: Pyrausta purpuralis; assembly: GCA_963924145.1. Taxonomy (NCBI): domain Eukaryota; kingdom Metazoa; phylum Arthropoda; class Insecta; order Lepidoptera; family Crambidae; genus Pyrausta; species Pyrausta purpuralis. The sequence goes on from OZ001655.1 coordinate 26,457,147, forward strand.
AATTTCACTCCTTTGCCGTGCGCATTATAAATCAAGCTCTTTATTTCGTTTCGAGTTTTCATTGCATAGCTTACTTGTTGGTTATGGTTTTTCTTCGCCAACAAGATACTTAAACTTTATTAATTTACTAAATATATAAATAATAACAGCTTCGACATTCATATCAAAATCAAAAGACTGAACTCTCTCTGCGCACATTAATGTTCCCAACGTTAACGCGAAGATCTTCAAAGACAGAGTCAATGGGTTTCTACTGAGTAAACTTCCTCAATTGTATTTTTTTTAACCCCAGTCAGGTCTAGCCTAGAAGCAAGAGCATAACCATTTGAATAATAATAAAAAATACCGAAATCTCAACGTGTGTTGAGCCCCACGTGTGACGTGTGACAAAGGACCGCGTATGAAGCTGGACCCCACGCGTGGAACACGCCCGCACATTCATACATACAATGCGCCTGCATAGTGTAAAGAAATATCTTTCATAAATAAGTTACTACAAGCTACATAGGTAAAGTGAAGAAATCTTATCCAGGGTGTTGTTTTGGTCACTACATCCAACTCAGGGACGATATGAGTTATGCTTATTCTAAAAAAAAAGATTGAATGAAAAGAATGACTGAGCAAGTTTTATACAAGAAAACCTCTTCACAACATACAAAAAAAAAAACAAAATAAATCACCCTAGCAGAGAGCTAGCGCTTATTTACGAAATACTACGCCGTAGCTAGTAAGCTACGAAAAGGCTACCTGGTGTTGGTAGTTTTAACTCAATCACTGTACCGGTTTTTTTTTTTTGAGTTTTTTCCATTTCAAAAAAAAAATATATTTTTTTGGCATCAGTATCGTTTATATAGCCACCCCTGAGTCGCTCGTCGCCAAAACAACACCCTGTTATATTAATGTTTCTTTTTCACGTTTTTTGTCAGGAAATAGAGCATCTTCTCCACTTATTTGCTAAAAAAAGTATATTTAATAAAGTTCTTAATTTTTTAAACTGCTTTGTATGATTCACAACTAGGCACTGTACACTATTGGTCAGTTTCGTGTAGTTTGATTACACTGATTAATTGATGTTAGAAATTATCCGTTCCAAAGCCAGAGACTACGAGTTAGTCATTTGCGGTTGCCCTTAAACAAATAAAAACTCAGTCCTATTTATCGCTTTGCACTTTAGCCTAGCTACAGCGAGTGCGTTCCGTGCATTGCATCATGTGTCCCTCCGGGCAAGAACCAATCAAGTACCTATTTATTGCGCGCATAAATCATACTTGAGCGACGGTGAATCACTGCGCGGGCGCACAGCAACGCTCACTTTGTTACACCTACTAGTACTATTTTCCTACATATATAACACATTTATTTATTAATACTTAATTGGCATTATAGCCTAGTCAAAATTCATAATAAGATGGACATTACGTCACATGGCATTCTCTACCAGAAATATCTTTGGGCTAAGCAGAAATGATGGTAATTTAATAGTTAAAGAGGCTCCACCTTCAAACTCACATAAATGACTAATTACTTTTTGAAGAAAATGATTTATGAACCCGTGGCTTATTGCATGCTGTCTTTGCTGGAGTTTTATTATACAGTGTTTTAAAATTGAATGTTACGGAAACAGGTCACTTTATATAGATAGATAACTCTTTATTGCTCATATCATAAATTGATTTACAAATTCGTTTTAAAGATATGTAAAATTAAGGCGGTCTTATCGCTATAAGCGATCTTTATCAGACAACCTTTGGGTAAAGAAATGATTTATTTAATTATCATTTAAAAATGCCTTTGCAACGATAAAACAAAATCATCCCCACGTTAATTGTAGAAGAGGTACCAATGTTTTATTTATTTTTACAATTATAGTTTACCATATTTGCTTGAATATTAGATGTAAGAATACATCCGCGGATGCGATGGAGGGGCGGACTTTAATACAATGCATAATATTACTTTACTGTGATTAGCTTAATTTGTTGGATATCTATAAAGCTGATTATTTATTTGTATTGTATGATACGGAAACAATGTACCTCTATAATCTGAAACACGAAGCCAAATTAGCCAACGAAGTTAGGTACCAATACTCAGGGAATAACTTTATCACTGGTAAATACATAATGAAAAAAAATAGATTTCACCTATCGATCTAGCAGGAAAAAAATCTTAGTCAGAGTAATAATCGGTAATACTTGCCTACCTACTTACACATTTTAAATTTTTCAGAAACAATTTTCCTGTTAGATATAATTGAAGTTTCAAATTCTCAACTGCAAAAAATCCCACTTAGTTAAGAGAAAATCTGCGTGTTATACCAATGCCATTATTTTTTTGGGGAATACAGGTTCAGTTTAGCTAGCTACCTATGTTTTTTTCTTCAATAATGAAATCAGGGTCATATAAGAAAGCTAAAAGGGTTCGGACATAAAATACCTTTTACTGGTACTTACTTAAAACGTTGAGGGAACTTAGGAAACAAATGATACAGCTTGCATTAACTTTAAAATATGCTTTTACGATCTCAGTATTGTGTATTTGAGAAACACAAAACTTTTCACAATGAATCAACATTTTCTCAAAAACAAATACTTACGTAAGGCTTTAACTAAGTGCAAAGCTACACGTAACAATTACCCGTACAAGGTAGGAAGGCGAGTAAGAACAAAAGGGCATGATATATGGGGGTCTGCGGGGTAGGTAGGTAGGGCACACGTGGGGCCCACGTGGCGAGGCGAGGTGCTATTATCTGTGCCAGACCGCAGGGCTGTTGCTTTGAATATTGTCCCAAGCTTTGTTGAAATGTAACTAATTGTTTTCTTATTGGTTGGATAATTTTGGCATTTAGCGATAAAGTTATTTTATTTGCACCTACTAAGCAGGGTTGGTTACTAGGCACAAGAATTGGATCTTTGTTGCAAAAAAGTATAAAGATTGGTCTCAATTTAATCATTCCAGAGTCTCAAGCTATGAGGTATATTTTACAGTTATGGCTAAGAATGGCTCAGGCGTAATGTAGGTCGAATAATGTATAAGTGTGTCACGATCGATAGATCATGGTGTGTGTCTATTTTTGTCTTTATCGAATACATATACCTACCGCTTTAAATGTAAGTATAGAGCATGATTAAACAATTTTGGTTTTCCAGTCCTACGGTATCTTCGCACATAGTACTAGAAAGAAATCATAAATATAGAGCCGAATCTAGTTTAAGCTCAACAACCCTAACCTTAGCAATGAAGGTGGGTACAACAAATAGGTCTTCTATAACAAAACAAAAGCAAAGGTGTTCGATTACAGTTCCCTCTTAATTTAATTGAGAAGGTGACAATGCTCCTGCATCATGACATTGACGGATCTGTTACCTTAACATTTTTCGAAGCAGGGCTCGGATAACGTTATATTCTTCAAAACTTACTATTTTAGGCCTGCTTTATGAGTTTTTTTACTTTTATGCTCTATCCAGTCTCTGTACCGTATCGCACGATATCGTCTGACTACCGCTGCTTTGGTCTGCCAACTCTTCTTTTCCTTAAGGACTCTTCCATTTTGAGGTCTCTTGTTAAACGAATAATATATTAAGACATTACTACTCATATAGTAGATAACACTAGCGATGGACAGCACTAGAGCTGTCAGATAGATCGTGTTTGACATTAGATTGATTGTTGTTGTACGAGGGTCAAACTGAAAGTTCTTAGAAAATCAAAAACTGATTACATTAGCCAGTTATTAGTTTTATTATATCTTTTCAAAATATTGTCCATTGACGTCAATACACCGCTGCATGCGATGGAACCACTGGGAAAAGCACTTTGCCCACTCGTCCTTAGGGGTCTCTTCAATGGCATCGCGATACGCAGCCACCGCTTCTTCAGCATTCATAAACCGCTTTCCTTTAAGTTTTTCTTTAATTTTTGGAAATAAATGAAAATCACAAGGCGCGAGGTCGGGGCTATACGGCGGGTGACCCAGTAATTCAACGTTTGATGTCGCCAAATAGTCGATCGTTCGCTTGGCGGTGTGCGACGAGGCGTTGTCGTGGTGAAGGAGGATCCTACTGCGAGGTCATTTCTCTCGAACTTTTTCCAAGACAAGTGGCAAACAATTGGTAGTGTACAATTCTGCAGAAACTGTTTTTTGATCCTCTAACACAATTGTTGCGAAATGACCTATCCTTCCAAAGAACGAGGCCACCATTTTTTTTCCCGCACTTCGATCTCTCTTCACTTTAGTTGGCAACTCCTCGAAAGGAAACACCCACTGAGCAGATTGTCTTTTGGTTTCAGGATCATAACAGTAAATCCAGCTTTCGTCACCTGTTAGTATGTCGAACACAGCATTTGAGTCACCTCCGTTAAATCTTTCAATCATTTTACGGCACCAATCCACACGATGGAGTTTTTGAGCCTTAGTCAAATTATGAGGTATCCACCGGGCGCAAAGCTTCCTGACCGCTAAATGTTCGTGGAGGATTTTGTGCACTTGACTCATACCGATGCCTAAGCTTGTCCGAATCTGCTGATAGGTCACTCTTTTGTCAGTCTCTATCATACGCCGCACAACACAGATGTTATTTTCAGTCGTCGCCGTAGAAGGCCGTCCCTCACGTACATCATCAGTGAGATTAGTGCGACCACGTTTAAACTCATTAAACCAGTTGTAAACAGTCGCACGAGATGGGGCTTCATCGTGAAAGGCCAATCGTAGTCTATCATAACTTTCTTGTTGACTTAAATGACATCGAAAGTCATAAAAAATCATTGCACGAAAATTTTCTCGTGTTAAATTCATGTTGACGTGACACAGACAATTTTCAATTTGCCGCCAAATCGTAAAACAAATGACAAATGAATGAAATATATACTCAGTAATATTGGCAAAGAGTTCTATTTTCAAATTTTAGAATATTTTTTTTATTATATTGTTTATAAGTGGCCAGTTCTAAGAACTTTCAGTTTGACCCTCGTATTGTCCTGCGCATATATTTGACTGCATTGTTAATTGTTTAATTATTACTTATATTATGAAAAAATAATATTCATCAACACACCGAGTTATCTGTATCACTGTGGTCTACCTTCTGTCTGTGTAGCGTACGTGTCTGTTTTTTACGTGTTTTCTGCCTTATGCTCTAACTCCGCACTTCATGATTTTTTTCTGATATAGTGTATTTCTTTCTATTGCTTTCTGTGTATTCTCAATGTTTTATTTAATATTTTTTGTGAATATGCAGGTTTGACAAATATATAGAAGATATGGCGTAATACACTACTACAACGAGGCTTTAAATATCACTTACAACAATTTAAAAATATATTAAGGTATATATCACGGACGAGTAAAAAATAAAGGACTCCGCACCGCGATATTAGCAAGTGAAGCCACTTTTATGCTGTGTGTGTGTGCGTTACTGGGATACCAGTTGATACAAATATTTCTCCTTTTATTTTGTAGGTGTAAATTTTACTGATTAATGCATGTGAGCAATATGCGTAAAATTTGAAGTAACGTGCGTTTCATAACCACAATTAAAATTTAAATAATGTAAGTCGCCAACCTGTGATCGGAATAGCTAGAAAAATTACATACCTGTATTTCTTTTGGTTGGATTACATTTTATTTTATTTAAATAAAAAATGCTTGCTTCTTCTTCCAATTATTATTACGAAAACAAAAAAATATTTAACTTGCTTTATTTTCTGTTACACAAACACTACAATATATTTAAATGCCAAAAAATAAGGAACTGATTAAATTTTATCATTAAGTAAAAAAAAAAAGTTATGTTTATGAAGTAGAATACTGCTTGAACACAGCTTTGTGTATGGGACCAACAGCGAAACCTCATTTTTAGGGTTCCGTAGTCGAATGACAAATAACGTTTATTATGGTTTCATTGTCTGGCTATCGGTCTGTCCGTCCATATATCACAATCAATTTATTCTGCAACTATTAGCATTACACAGTTGAAACTTGGTAGGTAAATGTATTCTGTTAACCGCTTTACGGCTTCCCACACATGAAACTAAAACCATTTTTTTTTGTCTAACCTCATAAGCCTTTTAAAATGACAGTAAGGTTCCTTAACCAAAAGACGCTTCCAAAGTGGTAAAATGGGCGTCCCCCCATCCCCCTTTAATCTTTAAACAGTGTACATTTTGAAAAAAAAAAAAACATGATGTAGAACTTGACAAAAACTTTCAATGAAAATTAGTTTGAACGATATCCAACTTGTAGTTTTTCAGTGCGCGAGTCCGACTCGCACTTAACCCGTTTTTTCGGGTAAAGTCCCTATTTATTTCCCGGCCACACTGGCTGTTACTGTCACTGGCAAATCACGTGGAGTGGAGGTTTTGTGTTCCAAATAAATAATTTTTGTATTTTAAAAAGAACAGAAATTAATGTAAAAGGTACTGGGTAGCCTGTGAAAGGTAATTCCTTGGCACTTTTTTTATAAAAATGTAATATTTTTACACTGTTTAACGACACACGCCGGCATTTTTTTCAATTTTTTATACGCGAAGGTTTGCACTGTCACAGACAATGGCAGAGAGGGTAATGGCGGCCGATCGGCTTACTTTTGCGTCAGTGTGTGCGTGGAGGTTCGTATTTACACGTATGCTGGCTTACTTTGGGTGCTTCACTTTTTGTGTAGGTGACGCGGAGTCCTTACTTTTTTTACTCGTCCGTGGTATATATTATAAATTTACATCAACTGAACGAGGTAAGTATAGGTAATATCAATTCAATACATATCAAACACTTTTACGCAATTACACTGCATATCGCAGCGCAATTACTACAATTAATTATGTTTGTTTCCTGTTCAAATTAATCCTGCTACTGTTTAACCGCATAATATCATCGCATAAAAAATCAACGTTCTAACTTTAGAAGTCCACTCCGCTGTGGAAACACAAAACATGTTTGATTATGCCTAAGCTGGTACAATACTCCAACGATCGGTCAACATGTGGGTAGGTACGGTGATAAACACTTGTGCACCAATATCTAAACCGCGCAGGGCATTGTTTGAAATGCAAATAATAAATTAAAGCTTTCGCATTACAACCGCACACTAACCAACTGCCTGCAAACACGCAAAAAGTGCCGCGGAGCGCCACGAAAGCTCGCGACGCCTAACGCCATCTAGCGATCGAAAGTCGAACGAAAAATGCACCTTCACTAATCTCACTACCTACGACACCGAAATGAATTCACAACAAAAATAAAACCTGTTTTATCTTATCATCGACATTCGTTATTTATAATCGTGTTATTATTTTCAGAGTCAAATTACGTTAGAAAAATAAAAAGTTTACCTGTATCGCACCTATTTCTGTTATCAATACTAATTAACCGACTTCACATTATCCTACTATGCTGTATAAAACTAATATTGTTGTAGGTAATTATTTATAGGATGACGATAAAATAGTGAGTCGGAAAAGCGCAGTTTTAAAATATTCACACCGTAGGTAAGATAGAGACAGGTAGATAATCGGCGGGAAGGTGGAGCGTAGGGCATGTAAATAAACAAGTGATCCTCGATCCGCAGTGTGGTCAGAAAGAAGTCCGGAATCAGCATTATCGTGTCGGTGTCATTATAAGTTCGGTGTATCGTTATTTAGGGCCGGTGAGACGGTCGCAGTCGACAGTCGGCTCTACTAATTAAGTATAGATGGGGGGGTGGTCGCCGGTGGGCGCGGGGCGCGGGGAGGGCGCGGGCGCGCAGGGCGGGGCGAGAGGCGGGCCACCGTTCATTCCGCCGCGCGCCGCGCCGCAGAGAACACGTCAGTCCGCGCGCGCGGGCCATGGTCGCGAGAACCGATGAGAGTATGTTCGGGTGCTATGGTGACAGCTACTCGTACCGCCTGTGGAGCCTGGCCAACGTGTGGGGCGCCTGCCGATGTGAGTAGCGCACCGCCGCCGCCCGCGGTGCACGTGCCCTCTGGATACGAAACTAGGACTCGCTGACGTCAGCGGAGGCTGTGATCTCGGTGTAGTACGACGTAGATGCGATCGGTCGCGCGGTTGTGTCGAGCTAGAGTGCCGGTAGCCGCGCAGTGAGGTGTGAGGACTAACGTGTCGATGAAAGTGCACAGCTCGCTTATGGGAGTTGGCGGTTTGTACGAATGCTTGGCGGCCGGTTGGCTTGCGGACATGAGGAGTAAGCAGGTCCCCACGTCTACCACCTCGGCCAGGCGGCTCGCGGCCTTAAGTAAGCTTCCTTTCTTTTTGATTTTATTTGCCTCTTTATTTATGTACTTATCTCTATCTTTCGTCTGATACAACTCATTTTGTTTCTGTGTATTATAAACGTAAAAATCCCCGCATTCAAAAGTCCGCCAAAAGTTTTTCAAAAATCTTTAAGTGAAAAGTGAAACTTCGGACAGTAAATAAATTATTCCCCCAGCGATGTAAAGTTTCAATGGGTCCAGGTGAAAATGAAATCACCTCGGCGCATTAAAAATAAAACTAGAGTACGTCTTCATTAGAAATAACCTCCGTGTTGGGCGATCTCCCCTCGGTCTCCCCTGGGATATAATTCATCCACTTGAGAATCGGGAACAGGTACACATAGACTTGAAAGAAAGTTTCGTTTGTCGAGGGGAACCCCGCTCTTTCGCCGTCTTAAACCGTAAATGATTATGTTGTTTTAATTCATTTGCTTTTTTTCTTTCTTCCACTTTTATTTTTATTCTTCTTCTTTGAGCGTGCCGCCTGTCTGGAGTGGATAAAATATCGTCGAATTTCGGATCCGATACACGCATAAAGTTCATTCAACACGGCACAAAATGTGTAAAAATAAATTGATACGAATCATCGATAGTCATTTCACTTAACTTACTTCATGCCAAGATAAATGAACAATCACATTCGCAAGAAAGTGCTTCAACATGCCAAAGTCATTAATGAACGATCACAGTATCAAAACATAAACAAAGTACTGGCCGTTAGATTCTGTTGAATATTATTTTTTATTAAACAAGTGAGCGAGTTTCGTAACAAAAACCTCAAAAATACTAGCAACTATTATGAATATCAAGAAAAAAAACAAATGTGTTGACAAAATTCATAAACCGACAAGGACAGTCGGTTTATGAATTTTGTGAAATGGTATTATGTTGAAACTACTGAAAACAAATGAATGTCGAGAGTTGATTTCATACTAAATTTCCAAAAAATATAACTTATTGTTTTTGTTTGTCTACAATACTGAATTAATTGTAAGTTGTGTCATAATTATATCCGGCGCGGTGTCTTGTTAAAAATACTAAACCCGAGTGTAGTCGAAGGAAATTGTAAAACATTACTCATTTGCGGTTGATCGGTTCTAATAATGTTATTAATAGTTTAGTGCGTGTTCAGGTGTAAATCAGTAACCTTTGCTGAAAATCTGAATTAGAGGAAAAAACAATGAATACGGTTGTAATAGATCAACTTTTGTTTTAAATTGAAACTAAAATTATTCATTGCCAAGAAAAAAATAACTGCGTTACAATGTTTTTATAATCTTATCTTTAAACTTATAAAATAAGAGGTGACTAAATAAATTAATAAAAGTTAGGAACATTTGATAATGGGTGCCAGTTTCGGCTAGGTAGGTACCTAATGCAAAAATAAATTTAGCGCTGATTTTTAAATCGGCTGCAATAAGATAAAGCCGGTAAAACTAATAAAAAATTTATAAAGAGGCAAAAGTACTTAAAGATTACTTTTATAGAACGGAATACAATTATGTGGATACTATACTGTATGAAGAGTATCCGATATCCTTCTAACGTCCGATATCCTTCATTTTAGATAACGTTTTAAAGATAAAGATATTTATTTACTATACATGTGTGTACATAAATGATGACAATAAAATAGTGATTTGATACTGATATCAACATGTTTTGCCAACATTTTTCAAAACATCTGTGATTTTGTTTTGGTCATTAAATTCTAATTGTAGAGTATATCTCAAATATTAAGATTGATGGTGTTATCGTCATTAGCTCGTTCATGAATTAGGGTACACAAAATTAGAGGCAGGAAAATTAGAAGTTCTAATGAAGGTATCTAGTACCTAGTAGAGCAAACATTTCGCGGAATCGATAACAGGCTCATCAGAAAGCAAAGGCGCTAATCACTTGTTTGATGAGACAAATTAACGGTATCGGCTCGACAAAGTTGAGCTCCCATAATCGTTTGTCAACATGGCTCGTCTCTTCTCCACCTCACCTCCGCAGTCACGCGTGACGCATTGCTGATTCACTAATATGGTTTTGCTCTGTTTGCCATTTCACCTCTTCAGTTTCTGAATCAGAGGTAGCATCCTAAATATATCGAATTAACTAATGCATTAGAACCTTGAGCAAAGACAGCACGCTTCGCAGATCACAGAATTGTTTTATCCCTAACAAGTATTACCTATAGGTAGCGAACATAATTTTCGGAACGGTGAAGTCATTCTCGGTGGTTTTGTGGTATTTGCAATTATTTGAGTGTCAAATTAGGCTAATTTGAGGAAATTGTAAAAATGGAGCATGTTTCACAGAAATGTTTCGTACTATACTCATAGAAATCACTTGCAGGTAGGAATTATTAATTTATTTTTGGCTCTATTGTCTACCAACGAGTTATTTTTAACTCGCTGATATAAGATTAGATTATTAGAGCGAAATCAAAAACTATATCCTGTGTTGTGTTAAGAAAATAATTTATTTTTTCTGGAGCATGTTCAGAACTACCCAGTCTCTTATCTACAGCTTTATGACCATAGTCGTATTGAATTTGTAAACATTTCAGTAATTTTGACAACAACAAAACAAACATCATACTTGAATATACGTCAAATATTAAGTATGTCGTTGCAAATAGAAGTAAACTGTTCAATTAAATCTCGTGTCACTAAAACACCGACGTAAGTTTCATAGAGATCAACATCAGTTACGCATTAGAGATAAATAGTACAGAGGTCGAAAGTTATCGGCATCAATGAACAAATAAGTTGGACATGAGTAAATCAGGGAGCGTTTAAACAACAATAATTCTCAGTGCACAATTATGATTCTGGTCGAGGGCCGAGACTACAACATGGTGTCTGAGGCGGAGTTTTTTCTTTAACCCTCCCGCCCCGCGCCGGGCACAGGTGCGACCAATCACCGCGCGTGTCTGTGTGCGATTGCATTATCTGTGCGTGTGTGCGCAAGATAATTGTTATTTATCGCGAGAGCAATAGGAAGCCCGGTGCGAGTGTGTGAGTTATCAGCGGGTAACGGGCGCACTGTGCCCGTGCGCAGATTAGGTCCCGGTCCGATAGCGGCCTGTGTAGGTGTATTCATCCGTTCCACCTAGCCAGATAAACAATACACAGAGGCGTTTGTCCCACTAAATAATGTACCTTTAGGTCGTAACGAGAAATATTTACTCATATCCGAGTGCCTACATACGATATACGCAGTAGCATTCAAACAATGCTTTTGTTATACATTATTAAATTGTATAAAGATACAGATAAAAACAATAAAGTATAGCAATTATAATAAAACATGAAATAAATGGGTTCTTACCTAAATATGTTTACAAATAAAGATAGCACCACTTGGCGCCCAATACAAATTAACGTTATGTAGGAATATTACCTGGGAACAAAGAAAATTATGCGATAATTAAATTGGTATTGGCCTATTTACAAATAAAAATATAAATAAATACCTACTTCAAGAATCTAGATAGATCACAATGTTTGTACTTGTATTTCGTTAAAACAGAAATAACTTTCTTCGCTGTTATACTGCTAGCGCCATCTAGTATCGAGTAGCGTCACTATACGTACAGTGGTAGGTAAACGTACAATTGATTTTAATATTTTTTATTCCGATACGTATTACTTTTAGAATATTGTTGCAGAATTTCATAACCAAACAAAATTTTGTGGTTACAGTATGGTGAATTATCTAGCTACAAATAAAACTAGAATGTAATGTTTAAATATTACCTACAATGATTCTTATAAAACTATAAACAATGGTTACATCGGCTATAAGACCGGACTGAGCACCTTGTAACGAGCCAATTGAGATTGATTTATTATCAATACGGCAGTTACAATATTCATTCATTAATTCTTATCGACTTTTATCGTCGACAAGGTCAGAGTCCAAATCACGGAGCTCTCTTTACCTTTATCGTAGTTTCAACGTTCGGATTTATGGTTCAAATAGGTATAGATTATTGATGAGAGCTTTTATCAGTTTTAGAGTTAGGCAATGGTAGCATCAAACTTTACAAAATAATATACCTACTCATAATAATCTATACTAATATTATAAAGCTGAACAGTTTGTTTGTTTGAAAGCACTAATCGCAGGAGCTACTAGAATGATTTTTAAAAAAATGTGTTGGATAGCTTTTGTATTAAGTAAGTTTTAAATAAAACATCACGCTGCGACGAAGTCGCGGAGGACCGCTATTTTGATGAATAAAAGAGAAAATTATTCGAAAATTTAAGCTTAAAAAGTAAAATACCTAAGTAGTGAGTTTTACAATGCAATGGAAATTATAGGAGTTAATAAGCATTTTCTTAGTTTGGCGTGGTATGGCGGATTTTTTAAGGAATACGCACACACTTGGCTTAAAGATGGTAATAGCAGTTGAAGACTATCTAAAAATGAAGAAGTGAGTGAATGTGCAGTTCATTAACCTCGATTCCTCTACCAAGGCTAGTTTCTTCTACCAATTTTTAACGTACTTTAATTGTCATAACGCAACATTTTCATAGATTTACTATGGCGATTTGAAACTGTAACGTCATATTTTTCTGAACTCATCTGACGCATTTTTTACTGTTTACAAGGCTATAAAAAATTGGATTGTGTAAATTATTAATTTAAAAAATATGGCCTAAAATAGCGTATTTTTCTTCAATATTGGGTTGGTCGGCAAAAAAAATAACCCAATACTCGATTACAAAATAAAAATTTTGGTTCGAATTACGTGTACCCATGGCAAAGCTTTCCTATTACATTGAAACAATAACATATGTATCCAAATCCAAATCTCCCGTGTCCCGATTTTATTGATGAAAGGTTAAAGGCGTCCCGAGACGTGCCGTGCGCGGGACGCGGCCGTGACAAATGATCGCTACCCTCCGGCGAAGGGTTGCGACATATTAACTCGGCCATCTTAACGCAGTATTAATATTTGCTTAATTTTTAAAAATAAAAGATAGGCTTTCTCTTTATAAGTACTTGACGGTCTAACAGCGAACTTATAGTAAGTTTTTCTTAGCTGGTATAAAATTGTAAACAGTCTTTAATTATAAATTTCATTTTAATTTAAGATAAACACAAAACTCTAATACCTACAAAGGTAATTATTCGTTGAATACTGAGATCTATTTAAATTAAATAGTAAATTAGTTTTATTCACTGATATTATTTTAAAAGTGATAAAAACATTGTTTTATATCTGCTAGTAGTAAGGAACTTAACCCAACTCAGATTTTGGTTAATTAAAAAATATTATAATATACTAACTAAATAAATGAAGTCTTAAGTTTGTTCCGGCGTTTGTTCTCAGCACTTGCCAAATTGTCTGTGTCTTGTCTCGAAGCGCTGGTAAGGCCCAAAAGATAAGGAGACATGTTCTAGCCCCATACGGGTGATAATTAATTGATATTACACTAATTATTGACGTTCATAAGTGGCATTTTGTGTCCTAAATTGAATAAAATATTTTTGACTTTGACTTTGTTTACAATTGGCAATGTAGGTACTCAAGTAGATACCCTTACTAATCCAATCGTAGAACTTTAAATCCCGGTTAAATTGCTGTAAGGTGGATAAGCGTCTAGTGTTCAATTACAGCTTTTCCTTGGCACCTTTGACTACATTATTATTTACTTTTATTATCATTGTCATATCGCGGGCAATTTGTACGTGGGTTCAGCTAATAATTTGTGACACCCGGCTGGGACTCACCGGAAAAGATAACTGCATTGCGATATGAGGAGAGAATTGACGCAGTAAAATTGAACTGTATGAAGCATATTTACCTACCATTTACTGCAGTGGTTTAATTTATTTAAATATAGAGTCTAGTAGGTCTCTAAACTTCATGTCTCATTTATATTTTTTTTTATTTTTATAATAACTCGACATCAATAAAACTTTTGGTGGACATACTTTCTACATTGTATTTATTAATCACTAACATAAATGAATATAACGACACAAAACAAGGAAACGTAACGCTACAATATTATATTTACTTTCGATACTGCTAGCGCCATCTATTGGTGGGTAGCGGAACTCGCATTCGTTTGCAACTACACTCGATTTACTGAGCGCTTCATGTCGATGAGATGATAATACGCAGCTAGCAGCTACATGCAGGCAGGGGTCATCACGCCTGCAATATAAGGGCAGGTTTACGTTCGAGCCCGTATTTCTAAAATTCAATAGCGGACAGCGTACACGTCGCACGGTGCGACACACGAGCGGCGAGCACTAATTAATACGTCGTTGTTTTGCTCTTTATTATATTTGATTTACGGCCGCCCGCCGCCGGCGGCGCTTTTAAAAACGATATTACCCTGGAAAACAGGCCGTATTACCGAAATAACCGGCTCCAAATTGAATTGTTGCTGTGTGTTTGTTTTTATAAAGGTGCGATGATTTTAATCGCCGACAATGTGTTCTACGGTTAATCGCCTCGCGCTCCGGATAATCGTACTACACTAGGAGGGCCGTGTTTTTAAATTATTGTGCTTTTGTTATCTAAACGCGAATGAATGGACATTATCGCGGCCGTGCGAGCGCCGATTGTGATACCAATTAACGGCACGAGTCACTGAACTCACGTTTGACTTTGATGAAGTTAGGACATCTGTTTTGTCTTCTATGAAGTCATGTAAAAGTTAAATCGGTCAGTCTTGGCTCAGCCTGGAGCTCTATAGTGACGCCTATATAAAGCTGTAATTATACAAGTATTGCTGTAAAATAATTCAAAACGTTTACTTACTATATCAGAACGGCATGATTAAATACCTACATATTTTGAATTAGAAAAGTTTGTTGTGATTACGAAATAAAATTGAAGCTTGTTATTCCCATCTGATGTTGTCAGTTAATGATAGGTGGATCACAACAAGGGGGAGACCGGAATAAATCGTCAGTTTTGGGACGGAATCACCTGAATGTACATTAAGTCTTAAACAAATAGTTAAAATCTACACGCTACTAGTAGATACGAGTACCTTATTATTACGTGTTTCATCCATCACTCTTTATTTATCAACACGTTTGTTTGGTTTCAGTCCGTCCGCTCGCGAGCGGGGGTTCGGAGGGCAAGCCTTCCGAGGAGGAGGAGGACCGCAGTGGGTCCCCCCTGGGCCCCGGGGGGCCCTTCAGCTGCAGCCAGTGCCGCGGAGCCTACCCTACAAGGGAACAGCTGGAGCGCCACGAGACCCTGCACTCGCCCAGCACACAGGTGGATACACTCAAATATGTCAGTGCTCATTGTTATCACGCTGATTTAGGTGCGGCCAGCATTATAAGACGCTAAACAGTTATGTGCCATGTCAAAACAAAGGTGTAAGACTAACGCTGATGCATACTTCACGGGAAGCTACTGGTTTCTACGGATCGCTGTAAAATTGATGATTGCGGCTGCATTTGCCATGTGAAGGTCTGCCTGCGGTTTGCAGTTTCCGGTCCGTTTCGGATGTGCAATACTTGCATTCAACCTAAACTCTATAGAAAACTAGCAAATCAATCAACATTGTCAATTTGGTATGGTACATAAGTGTTTAGCATCTTGTGATGCAGACTGTACTAAGCGCTTTTACATGCGAACGCCAAGGGAGAGGTCATGCTCAGTCAACTTTTCGAGTTAATTATATCTCAATTTTTTATAATAGCTGGTAAGCCCCGCTCAAATACTTGTCAATTTCATCGGAATTTCCACTGAAACCCTATAAAGTAAAATCTCACTATAAAATTACTTTTTTTTTCACAAAATAGTTCATTGCGTTTTTCTTTTGCCAACAGTCATGCAAGATTTGCCAAAAAAGCTTCGCAAACGTGTACCGACTGCAGCGGCACATGATCAGCCACGACGAGAGCGCGTCGCTGCGCAAGTTCAAGTGCAACGATTGCGACAAAGCCTTCAAGTTTAAGCACCACCTCAAGGAGCACCTTCGCATCCACAGCGGGGAGAAACCCTTCGAGTGCGCTAACTGCGGCAAAAAGTTCTCCCACTCCGGCTCCTATTCTAGCCACATGACCTCGAAAAAGTGTCTAGTTATGAACCTAAAGATGGGACGAATCAAACCGAACAACCCCGCCCTCAACCCTGAGAGGAGCCCGTCGAGGAAACGATCGAACGCGATGGTCGCGTCGCAACTAAACAACAACATTCCACCCAATGGAAACTCGTTCTTACCGATCTTGCCGAAGTACAACGAAGCTGCTGCTGCGGCTTTCTTCGCTAGTATGTCCTCGCAGGAGAACAACTTCCACCGGCCGTCTATGGCGCAACCCGGGATTAACCCTTTCTATATGCCACCGGGCATGCCCATGAGCCCCTCGAGCGGCATCGCCCCCTACAGCTTCCCCGCCTCCCTTCCAGCTTCTCTTAGTCAACTATTCAAGCAATTAGCATCATCACAATACCATCAACAAAAAGTCGAAGATCCTGCTAGTCCGAAATTTACGAGCCCTCCACCGGCGGACCCCGAAGACCTGATTGAAGAGGTAGCAGAGGAAGACGACAAAAGGTCAGAGGGAAGCGCGGAACTAGTTATGGATATTGAGGACGATGAAGCAGTTTCTATTAAAAAAGAACAAGAGGATCGTGAACATGACTTACGGTCACCCCGAAATTACCAATCCGTCCCATTAAATAACAACGACCAAACGAATAATAACCACGCAGGTTTTAACACAATACTAGAATCTGTGAATGCTTCAGTGACTAAACATTTTTTTAGGGCAAATATGGAGAAGCTATCGCCCGTTTCGGGTAATGTATGTCCTAGTATAGAGTCACCCCCAACTCCCCATATAATCATTAAAGAAGAACCCCTAGAAGCGCATAGATGTTTAAAATGCAACTCTACATTTTCCAACAGCGCAGAATTATTAGAACACGAGAAAGTAATGTGTGGAAACATGTTTAGAAAGCATGAGGGTTTGGCAGCTCAGGTAGCGGAAACTGTAGCTCTGAATAGATTGGAAGCAGAAATGCGCGCATCGATACAGAGCGGTGTCAGTGCAAGCGAAGATGAGGACTTCGCGAAAGATGACCGAGATGACAAAGTGTCCATACACGACAACGATAAGAAGATCAGAGTCCGTACGGCGCTAAGCGAAGAGCAGCAGGCCGTTCTCAAAGCACAGTATTCAATCAACCCGAGACCTAACCGCGAGGAATTCAAAAAGATCGCTCAACAAATCGGTCTCGACAACAGAGTTGTTCAAGTTTGGTTTCAAAATAACAGAGCTCGTGTGCGAAAGATGACGCAGACCCTGTCGGTGTCGGACCAGCCGCTGGACTTGTCGACGAAGAAGTCGACTCAGTCGACGACACCGAGCCCGGCCCCGTCCCCAACGTGCAGCATTTCAGTGACACATTCCGATTCCGAGGAGGCGGTGAACCTGAGCCAGAAGTCCTCGCGCAGCACGACGCCGCACCGTCCCAGCTACAACGCGTACCCACATTCCAATTGTTCCTCGTCCTCCTTTACCGACTTCCGACTGTCTCCTTCTCCGGGCGAGCCCATGAACGGTCAGAAGCGGTTGCTGCCCCAGAAGATGGTGATGAACCATTTGATGTCCATGGATAAGATCCTCCAGCAGAACGACATGACTCACGCGCGGTCTCCTATTCTGAATATGCAGCTGGACGCGAGCCGGCAGGGCTCGAGCCCGTCGTACGAGCGGGCGTGGCGGGACGCGCACAACGACTACGACGACGAAGCGCCAGTACTTAAGAAGAACAAGTTGAAGCAAGGGGCTGAGCTCAAAGAAGGCGAAGACCACTTCGTCTGCAACCTCTGTGACAAGACGTTCGTCAAGCAGAGCTCGCTTGCGCGACACAAATATGAACACTCAGGTTGGTATTGAGTCTTACCTATATGCCATTACTTAATTAAATTCAAGTAGTTAAAAATAACTTGTTCTTATAAGATTGTTACCAACTTACAGAGTCTGTCTTTGATCCATCATCACAGTTCCCACGTAACTAACCAACACCTTTTACTTCCAGGTCAACGCCCATACAAATGCGAGGTTTGCCCGAAGGCTTTCAAGCACAAGCACCACCTAACCGAGCACCAGCGCTTGCACACCGGGGAGAAGCCCTTCCAGTGCTTCAAGTGCCTCAAGAAGTTCTCCCACTCAGGATCTTACAGCCAGCACATGAACCATCGATTTGCAATTTGTAAGCCCTACAGGAACTAAGACGAATACCAGGTGATTGGAGGTTGTAAATCTGAAGCCAGGGTGTGGACACGCTACGGAACTGGAGACAGGCTTTTGCGAGCGTTGCGGCCTTCGAGTCTGAAGGCTTGGAAAACAATAGACTTGTCTAGGCGTAGTAAACGTAGCGTGTCCACTCATGGTGCGCATGCTACCGCGAAGAGTGCTTATAAAGTGGGTGCAAGGTTGCTTGTGTAATAATAGTTAACATCGATAATGACTGAGCGAAATCGTGCCAAATAGAAACCAAATGGGCGGCTACCACTACAAACCTGCGAGTTCCGTAGTCACAGCCGACCCTAACGCATAATAAATAGTAAATAATACTCATAATAATTAAGTATTCGACGCCCGGTATTTTGTTTCGTTTCAATGTTATTTAAGGTCGTTGCTCAACGTCATATTTTTATAACGTAAGAATGTCTTTTGAATTTACTATTTATATGATACTGATAGTGCCAAAGAACAAACTGATGCCAAAAATATTGATTATTTTAATATTTTACACAGATTATAGTTATGTATTAAATTTTATGTAAATCCCAAAGGCCGGTTCCTGTAGCATAATACTCATTGATAAATAATTAATGTTATTTTATTATTTTTATACAGTGGCCAAATTATAATTAAGATTATGATAGTTATATTGACATCGAACAAAGTTTTTTTTTATAATGTGTGATTGATACTTTTTGTGCATTAGTAACAGACAGTCAATGTAACACATCAGTCGGGCTCATCCCTGGCTCTAAGTAAGTGCAGACAATATTGTAAAGATGGTATGTTCATCACGTTACCTTCTTAGTTATATCACAACTATATACTTACAACAGAAGTAGGTACATGTATACAAACGCCAGACTTTTCGCTACGACTTCTTGACTCCATATTTTACTAGCAACTGTACCCTTTCTCAATTCGTTCACATTAGAGTCCAGCGCGCTAGTGTATAGAAGTGTTTGTAACTGGTGTGAGGCCTTGCGCCTTATTATGGTTCCAAATCTTTAAAAATTCTATTATCTGTTATTGAAACATATAAAATTTGGTAACAATAAGCTTCTCGTATTCTAATGCTAAGTGTTTAGATAGATTCAATCTTAATTAAGTTCTAACCATTCCATAATACTCCTATGGGATCTCTGCTGTGTTTAAAAAACTCTTTCGTATAATCCAAAGTTATCATAAGTTGTAAATAGCGGTAATTGTAAATATTGTATGGAACTATGTGTAAATAATGATCAAGATATTATTCCGTAGCGTAGCGTAGTGCGGGCAGAGCGAGACGGACGACAATAATCAGCATCTGTTTACTGAGATCACAATAGAGTTTAACTAAATTAAAAATTACGCTTTAAATTATGGGAATCCTCTACAAAAAGCCCTTTTTCACTTCCTAGATAATTTCATTCGCTATCACAAACCGCGTTAAATAGACCCGTATGTTGTAAGAACACCGATTGTTTTAATAACGTACTTAATTTTGTATCTTAATTCACGCCTCCTCCATCAACTCTTCGCTCCTGTCAACCGGCATGCATTAACTTTCTTTATAGTTTCATCCAGCAGTATGTTAGAACAGAAAGTTCCTAAGCGAAATACACTTTAAGAGATACCTAATTATTTCTATATTTTGTAATGTTAAGTAGGTAAAATTAATTTTTAAAGGTTTCTAAGCAACGAATTACATAAATGATTGCAAACAATACGTATTTTATGATGTAGCGACTCGCAACAGGACGCGATCGTACGCAGTATTGACCCCGCATATATATCGGCGTTCGATTCGACACTTAACAGTATTCTACGGCAAGTTTAGATAGCAACGAAAAGTTTTCCACTTAATAATCACGACATTACGACTTAAACTTAATATAACGTATTCGGTCCTGCTTGAGCTATTTAATGTTTTATTATATTTTAATGTTAAGCGACTCCAAATTCGCTGGTGGGCTAGACAAACCAAAGATTACTTATGCTAGAGCGACGGGACACTGTACCATATAACGGTCCCGTCCGAATTAGTTTAATTAGTTTTAGTTTTGTGCCAAATATAATTTTAAGGCTCCAATCATTTTTGTATAAATTTAAAATTTTATTTTTACATGAAATGGCATTATGTACTGTGGCAGTGTTTAGTTACGCGCAATACGAATTTTGCGGCAAAGTATTTCTTCCTTTGTAACTTTATATAATAGTTTAATTCTAATATTAAGCCAATGTGAATTCCTATTGCCATATTGAGTTTGTTGTATTATGTGATGAATGACGCCACCTCGGCGGAACATTTGTTAAAATAAGTACTCTAGATTGTTAAACATACCCATAGATTAACATGTGTTAAAATATTGCCTATATAAATTATAGTAATTCATTTTACTGGATATTATAATGTATATTGAATTTATGAATATTAAAAATATATATATTGACACTTCAATGCAACTCTCTGCTTTTTTGTTAGTATCTACTTTGTGAACCCACTACCATCTTACCTCAATAATAACCTAAACCTGTTAAAAGATTAAGAGTCAATTTAACCATCGTCAGATAGGATTTTTCCTGCCAAATATGTATTTAACGACTGGTTTTAAAATGAAATTTAAAATCGTTTGTTTTACTTATTCGGTCCGATAAGTTCTATCTGACTTTGGTAAAAGCGTCCCTAAGAGGGCTGATAAGTTCCTTAGAGCCAGCAAGCTATACAACTAAAAGAAGTAGGTATAAGCAATTGGTATTGGCAAAACATAAGTATTTGCAAAAAAAGGTAACCTGATATTAAAATATTCTCCAGCATAAACAGTAACAGATCAATAAAGTCTCACAATATGATCAAACAGAAATACCTAAATATAAATCATTAAAATGTTACCACCACAAGTAGAATCAATGATATTTTTGTATATGTTACAGGAAATGAATGAATTTTAGGAAATGTATAAAATATCGATTCAAGTAGGTAATTTAATCTATACTAATATTATAAAGCTAAGGAGTTTGTTTATTTAAACGCGCAAATCTCAATAACTGCTGAACCGATTTGATTTTATTTTGTGTTGGATAGCCTATTTATCGAGTAAGGCTTTAGGCTATAAAACATCATGCTGCGACGGGGGGGAGGGCCGAACTCATAACACGCGGACGCAGTCGCGGGGGACCGCTAGTGCACCATATATTTATATGTAAGTAACATAGAGGTCGTTGTAGTACACACATGTGTACACACACTCGAAATTCCAAGCAGCATATCAACTTTTTATTTGACTCGTTCTCAGTATACGCTGCGAGACTCTGGATTAAACTGCCGCTAGAACTGCAAGAAAGCTTCAATATACATATATTCAAGAAAAGAGTAAAATAACATCTACTATCCAACTATTTTCCGCGATAACCGCAACTTTTACAATTCCAACACCTATGGATTGGCTGGAAGAGATCTCTTTTAGGGATAAGCCCACCTTTGTTCACATTGTGACTTCATGTATTTTCTATACAACTTTTAAGTGCAATAAATGCAAATAAATACATTTTCTAGAAATTTTATAGAATTACAATATCGATTTGGAAATGTATTTAAAACGAACGCTATGTGTGAATTTAATAAAACACGTAAGATGTTATTGTATAATACTCGTATATTTACTTCTTGCTAATTCAACGATCCCGCCGTCGGGGCAGAAAAGTTCTAGATTGGAGATCCTTCGACTTTGACTAAAGGCGCAGCTTAGACATCTACCGACAAGACCTTGTAAAGATTACAGGATCACACTGGATGCAGACCGCTCACAGTAGAACCAGAATGAAAACATCGTAAGTATAATAAAGATTTGCCATCGTAGTATTCAGCTAACGGAATTATTCCTGCTACGGAATATCCTGTCCTAATCATAGCAATTACTTAAAATAAACTACATCGATTTGTTCAAAAACGCAAAAAGTTGAATAGTTACGTTTCGAAAAACGAATTTATGTAGCTGAAGGGATTGTTTGTATTTTTTAATGTGCTTATCTTAGGAATCTACAGAGCGATTCAGAAAGTTCGATAAATCATTCGGCTGGATTTTTTTTCTATTCATTTTTAAATTAATGTCGTTGATGGAAAGGATATCAATATAAAGGATGCCAAATCGGTTACAAATATAATAAATGGACAAAATAATATTGTTGCATTGGATAAATCTACGTTATTATAATCTTATTAGAGAAGCTTTTTAACGCCCTCCCGTCGCAGCGTGATGTACTAAAGCCTACGGTATATTTACTATGCTCTGTGCCTAAAGCATTCCTCGATAAATAAGCTATCAACACAAAAATATTTTTAATTCGGACCAGCCCCCCGATTCAGAACCACTCGGTTATGATTCGGTAACTTTCACTCATTACTTAAATCAAGGGATTTTTTGTCATTGGCTATCTTTTACTCGTCCGTGGCTATCCTGAGGCCTTACTCTGGACACAAAACCCGATCCAATAAATATACCCATCCCTGTCACACATACCAGGCCGTGTACGCGTGTGACAGGGATGACTATATTCATTGGATCGGGTTTTGTGTCCAGAGTAAGGGGGCTGATTGAATGTTTGTTTAAAAGGGCTACCAAAAAATGCTTTCGCCCACCTGTCCATGTCATCTTTCGGCCAAAAGATCCTTGTCGCACGGTACGCTTGCACATCCTTAATTAAAAATAGATTATAATGGTGTAACCACACCGCCCGCCGGTATTGTCGGGATTGTTGGCGGCATATGTCACTGTAAAAACGACAATTTTCACAGATGAGTGAGGCAATTGATGAGAGGTTAGACAGCTCTTTCAGCATTAAGGACGCATACAAAGTTTGGGTATACAAACTGTGGTGTCGCTAGCTAGTGTCGATTTCTTTTAATTTAATGTCGATTGAGATAATGACTGTTTCTAGGCAGCAAAAGATATAAAATCATCAGACAAATTTCACATTCAAATGTATTTATTTCATTATGTTTTTTTTAATCTTACAAACTAAATGTGCATTTCTATAAAGTTGTTGTTTTTTTTTTCATAAAAAATAATTGGCCTTGATTATAAATAGGGTCTTATTCTATCGAACCTTTACTACTGAAAGTTAGGATTTTTTTCATCTTATCCTAAGCTGAAGTGCTGAATATAATAATTTGAAAAAATAAAAAAACCGGTTAAGTGCGAGTCGGACTCGCGCACTGAGGGTTCCGTGCCAACTTTTACTGAATTAGGGAATCCACTTACTTCTTCTTAGTAAAATACCACAATTTTTGTTGACTGCAAATATAACTTTGTTTTTCATAGTGTTTGTATGAAGTACAATGTTTGCGGTTGTAGAAAATGTGTTATATCTCAAAAACTACTAGTTCGATCCCGTTCGAACCAACTTTCGTTGAAAGTATTTGTAATGTCAATCAATTAGGCCCATATGGGACTTTTGTTATGCCTCGATCCAACACTAACCTTGGAAAAAACCGGCCAAGTGCGAGTCGGACTCGCGCACTGAGGGTTCCGTGCCAACTTTAACTGAATTTGGGATTGCACTTACTTCCACTTAGTAAAATCCACAATATTTTGTTGACAGCAAATATAACTTTGTTTTTCATAGTGTTTGTATGAAGTACAAAGTTATGTTTACGGTTGTCGAAAATGTGCTATATCTCAAAAACTTCTCGTTCGATTTCGTTTGAACCAATTTTTGTTGAAAGAATTTGTTAAGATCTACATTATATATTTTTTTCAAAATTTACACTTGCTTGGTTTAGAAGTTAGATGGGGGGGGGACGCCCATTTAACCACTTTGGAAGCGTCTAGCTATGAAACGTTAGACTTTAAAAGAAAATGGTTTTAGAAACCTCATCGTCATTTTAGAAGACCTATCCATAGACACCATACGCATAGGTTTGACAAAAAAATTTTTTTTTGTTTTAGTTTCATGTATGGGAGCCCCCCCTTAACTGTAATTATTTTTTATTTTTTGTATGAGAATCGGTAAGCGGTTAACAAGATACATCTTCTTAGCAAATTTCAATTGTGTAATGCTTACAGTTACAGAATAAAATGGCTGTGACATACGGACGGACAGACTGACAGACAGACAGACTTGACGAAACTATAAGGGTTCCGTTTTTTGCCATTCGGCTACGGAACCCTAAAAACGGTAAAAATGTTGGAAAGAAAATCCCTGTGGAACAATTTTTATTCCAAGATATTTATTAATTTTAGTACATTCTCGGACTGCAGCGCGGATAATTGTGGTATCGTGTCGAATTTATGATTACTTTTGTTTTTAGATCAAAACCACGCATGTGGAGGAATGGACATCTCTCTATCGTTTGGGTTTGTTTTGTACAATGTTAGGGAATATGACACAATAGCATAGATCGACTAATTTTGTCATGTGGATCGAAATAAAAATAATAGAATAAATAAATAAATCGTTTATTTCCAAAAAACAGTTGTCTATGTAGTTAAGGTTCAAACGTTGTTGAGGTTTTGTAAAATGAAATACGTCTTTGCACTTTGCCTGTTTATTTCGTACTAACTAATTGAGTCCTTTTATACAATTATAAAGGAAACACAGTAGCGATGATTGAATAGAATGACAGTAAACGGACGAAACATACCGCCCCCCAAAACGCAGTGTTTTACTTAATTTATTCATTAACAACTCATTCACTTACATTCTATCATGCTACAAGGAAAGTTATAAACATCAGTTACATTTACATACTTAACCCGAGTTATAACTATGTTTCAGATAAATACCAAATTTAGTACTTAAATATTTAACAATCTAATCGTTCAACATCATGGTATCAACATGCCATAATTTCACCTACTACTGTCTACTCACAATTTATTGCTTAGAACGCTTATCGTACCTGCTACTAATGAGAAGCGATGAATGACATTGATAGTCGTAAACAACATGTAAAAAATATTGGAGCTTCTTATTAGGTCTGTGGCACACATGACCGTTTGTGAACTTAAATTAATTTATCCATTTACGAATTTAATAATCTTAAAACTCTGAGATAAATTTTAAATACAAATAACATGACGCAATAATAAAGATTTACGATTACCTACCTAAATAATTATTTTAATAATCATTAATAGGAAGTTCACATAGTCTATTTACAGATCGTTTTATTATTTTACCATGACACTTCAAACTATAAACTCGACATAAATCATCGGCACCAGGGTGTTGGTAAATTCAAGTTCTTTTTTTATTTTTAAAATCTTTTGCAGTAAGTTATGGTTTTTGTAAGTTCATTCAGCGATTCAAATTCTTCAAATTAGGTAAGTAAAGTAGCTTCATTCGTTTCTTACTCTTTAATATTTAAGTTAACATTAACATTTTCCTCTTCTTCCTGGTGTATTGGCGTGTCTTCGACTTCATGCATCCTAATTGTATCCATCCTATTTCTGTTTCAACCAATCTGGCCCTTGCCACCAGAGCGAGAAATTTTCTAAGTCAGCTAGGGGCATGCACGTGATGCAACATCAGCGGGATTATCATGTGATTTGACATGAAACCATTTGTGTCCAACGTTGTCAAGGATTGTTACGACACGATTCCTAACAAACGTTTTCCATCTTTCAGGATCACCACGGAGCCACGACAGTACTATTGTGGAGTCTGTCCAAGCGAATATGCGTGTCAGTGGGATTTGCGTTGCTTCACTTATTTGTTTCAAAAGTTTTGACAATAAGACGGCTACACATAGTTCCAGCCTTGGTAATGATACCGGTTTTATAGGTGCAACGCGAGATCTGGCTGCAATTAATCCTATGTCATACTGTCCATCTTCCTTTAGCACTCTCAAGTATGCGACTGCACCATAAGCTTTAGTGGACGCATCGCAAAAACCATGTATGGTAGCACCAAGTAATGTATTTTCCGAAGTTTTTAACCATCTACTAACTTGTATTATGTGTAAGTTTTCTAAATCCCTTCTTATATGTAACCATTCTTCCTTTGTTTCAGATTCCAGTGTTTCATCCCAGGTAACTGGTATCCCTTTAGCCACAGTTTTTATAAGATTAATTTCGCGGGAATTATTGCAGGTGTCATCCATCCCAGCGGGTCGAATATGTGTTGCATTTCAGCTAAGATACATCTCTTCGTAACTTGTTTAGGTGCAGCTGGTAAGGTAGTGATGTACTGCAATGTATCTCTGTCTAGGTTCCATGATAAACCCAGTGTTCGAACTGTTCCACCTGCATTCATATCAACTCTTACGCTTGAGTTTGTATTCTTAGGACAGAACTCTTCACGAAATTTTTGCACTATTAGACGCCCACTTTTTTAAACAAAACCCACCTCTTTCTAGGAGTGCTGATACCTGTTGAGCCGTTTCTATTGCTTTGGATTCAGTATCTTGCGCCGACATCAAATCGTCCATAAAAAATCATTATTTATTGTCTCAGCTGCATCTGGATGTGACTTGCCTTCATCGTCTGCATTCTGCTGTAGGGTTCTCGTTGCGAGGCAAGGTGCAGAAGCTGTTCCAAAAGTGAGTCTGAGCAATCGATAATCCCTAATTGGTGATTTTGGATCTTCGCGCCATAAGATTCGTTGATAATCATATCTTCCTTCGTCATTTCGCTTGACAGTGGTCTCGTACAGTTCCTGACAAAACTCTTCATCCCTTGTGATCTTATTTCTGTCATCACGTTCTACTTCCCATAGTTTGTAAAATAAATCATCGAATTTGACTTGGTGATGCATTACCATCATTGTGTCAGCTGAAGTGTAGTTTTGAATCTCACCAAAGAGAATCCACCCGAAACTGGTTTCTTGTGCACAAAGTGTTCCGGTAGGTCCCCTTATCAGATTGTTCTTCAATATTTGTGCATACACCTCGACATCCAGTAGTAAGTCAATTCTTCCTGGTTGAGCATAACTTGGATCTGCCAAGAAAATCTCCTCTAATTGTGACCAGTGATTTGATAAGTTAGCAAGAGACATACCCGGCAACTTAGTGGTTATACGAGTGGGCATGACATATGTATTCACTGTAAGTTAGAACTTATCATCATATCTTGACAGAACTTGTAATTGGACCACTTGATTTACTTCTGCTTGTGTTGATCCGACTCCAGTGACAGTTACACGTGTAGCGGTTCTCTTGATCCTTAACAATTGTGCCGCTCGTTCACTTATAAAATTTGCTTGGGACCCCTGATCAATTAAGGCGCGCAATATTGTTATCTTTCCAATTAAGTCCTTCACTGGTATTAATGCCGTCGCGAGCAACGCTGTGGAGTTCTTGGTAACCATATTTGTAGATATTGCAACGACTGGTTGGTTTAGTTCATTGGAGTCATCTTCCATTCCTTCGGTGACTTGACTGTGGTGATTTTGCAAATTGTCTGATTGGTTCCCAGGTTTCATCTGGTGCAGCAGCGAGTGGTGACGTTTATAACATATCTTACAGGACACTCGCAGTCGACATCTCATGGCCAAATGGCCAGAACTCAAACAATTGTAACAAAAATTCCTCTCTCGTACAAACTCGCTTCGTTCCTTAGGACTGAGCTTTGTAAAGTCCTTACAATGGCAAAGTGTGTGTTCTTCATTACACACGTTGCAGGTTTTCGTTGTCGTAGGCGATGCAGAAATATGGAATGATCTCTCTTTGTTTGGTTTGTTCTCCTTTGTTACAGCTGTCGGCGTGATCAACTCCAGTGTACGGAATTTAGCCTTTAAAAAATTCTTCAGTTGTGTCCAAGTAGGTTGTTGATCAGAATCAGGGTTGTACACAAGGTAAGGTCTTCCCATGTCTTATGCGTATCCACATCCAGTCTTTGCACGACGATGTGAATAATCCCAATCATTGGATCCCATGAATCTGTTTTTACTTGTAGGTTACTAAGGCTATTCAGACATTCTGTTGTGGTGTCTAATAAACTCTTTATCTGAATAGCTGTTGGGGCTGTAATCTTTCTTAGTCCAAACAGTATTTTTAAAACAGAGTTAACTATCAGTCGTTTACTTCCATATCTTTGTTTGAGAATCATCCACGCTTGTTCATAGTCGATATCCGTTACCTTGATATGTCTTAGTAAGGCTTCTGCTTCTCTTCCGACACTCGACTTCAAATAATGCAATTTATGTACATTTGTCAAAGCGGTATTGTCGTGAACCAGCGAAGTGAACAGATCATTGTATGCCGGCCATTCTTCATACTGACCGGTGAATGTTGGTAGTTGTATATTAGGCAGCTTGATTGATGAGAAAGTGAAATGCTCCATTGATTGATTTGGGGTACTGGTAGAATCTCTTGGTGCTTTCGATGTTATCAACATATCCTTCAAGTCAGCTGAGATGCATAGATACAAATCTTCTATAACATTGTAGTCATCATTTGCAAAGTACGGTAACTCCACGCGTTTTGCTTTCGGCATAGATTTCACAAGCGCTTGATGATAAGACTTAAATGCTTGCCAGTCTTCATCAATAGATTTAAGTCTCATTTCAATATATCCATGTGTAAGGCGATGCTTTGGGCACTTCTTAAGATTTGTTTGAGTTTTTTGCAGCAATGAGGCTTTTTCTTCCAACAAATTTAATATTTCTTCAGTCATCATCATCATCATCATAATCAGCCAAAGGACGTCCACTGCTGAACATAGGCCTCCCCCACGGCTTTCCACAGCGACCGATCACTAGCGGTCTGCATCCAGTTTGATCCTGCGATCTTTTTAAGGTCGTCTGTCCATCTTGTTGGTGGACGTCCTACGCTGCGTCTTTGGTCGAAGGGTCTCCAATCTAGAACTTTCCTGCCCCAACGGCCATCAGTTCTTCGCGCTATGTGCCCTGCCCACTGCCACTTAAGCTTACTGATTCTCAAGGCTATGTCCGTTACCTTGGTTCTTCTATGTATCTCTTCGTTTCTGATTCGATCTCGTAGAGAAACACCGAGCATAGCCCGCTCCATCGCTCGTTGTGTAGGTAATTTTGAGCTTCATTATAAGGCCCATAGTAAGAGACCACGTTTCGGATCCGTATGTCATCACTGGTAACACACACTGATTGAAGACTTTCGTCTTCAGACACTGAGGTAATTGAGACGAGAAGACGCTCTTGCGCAGTTTCCCGAACGCTGCCCAGCCGAGTTGGATTCGTCGATTGACCTCTTTCTCGAAGTTGGACCTACCCAATTGGATCACTTGTCCCAGGTAGACGTACTCGTCGACAACTTCGAGAGTTGAGTTCCCAATGGATACTGGAGTGGGTACAACAAGGGAACTCGACATAATTTTCGTCTTCTCCATGTTCATTTTAAGACCCACTTGTTGGGATACTCGGTCGAGGTCTTCGAGCATAGTGCCTAGATCATCCAGCGTCTTTGCCACAACGACTATATCATCGGCAAACCGAAGGTGTGTTATGTATTCGCCATTGACGGAGATGCCGAATCCTTCCCATTCCAGGAGCTTGAAGGCGTCTTCCAATGCCGCTGTAAACAGTTTCGGAGATATAACATCGCCCTGTCTTACACCTCTTCGCAATGGAATCGCCCTCGTATTCTGTTCCTGTACTCGGACCGACATGGTGGCGTTGTTATATAGACACTTTAACACCTCTATATACCTATAGTCTATGTGACACCGCTGAAGAAACCGAAGCACCGCCCAAGTTTCGATCGAATCAAAGGCCTTCTCATAGTCCACAAAAGCTAAACATAGAGGCATATTATACTCCTCGGACTTCTGTATAATTTTCCTTAGCGTATGAATGTGGTCTATGGTACTGTAGCCTTTTCGGAATCCGGCTTGTTCGGGAGGCTGGAAGTCATCAAACCTACGTGCGAGACGATTCGTAATGACCCTTGAGAACAGCTTGTAGACATGGCTCAGGAGTGAGATGGGTCTATAGTTCTTCAATAAGGTTTTGTCTCCTTTTTTTGAAAAACAACACCACCACACTCCTGTTCCATGCCTCAGGCGCGATGCCCTCTAGCAGCACGGAATTAAAGAGTCTCTGAAGGACTTTAAGTACCGGTGTTCCACCCGCCTTCAGAAGCTCTGCTGTGATTCCGTCCTCACCAGGTGCCTTGTTGTTTTTGAGCTGTTTAAGGGCCATCCTAATCTCGTAGAGGCTGATGTCCGGGATGTCTTCGGTGTAGTGACGGGTCAGGATAGCTCGTGGGGCTCTGGCCGAGCTATCAACGGGTTTGGCTACTGAGGTGTACAACTGCCTATAGAACCTTTCGATCTCCCTCAAAACCTCTGCTTTCGTCGACGCTACACTGCCGTCCTCCGTCTTAAGCTTCGTCAACAGGCTTTGCCCAATAAACATGTCCCTTGCAAACACTTTGGAGCCTTGGTTTCGCTCTATTGTTTCTTTAACACTAGTCGTGTGAAAGGAACGAATGTCATGTCACAGAGATTTCATTATTCGTCTATTAAGCTGCCTGTAGGTTTGAGCATTAACGGAGGTCTGCAGTGCCATAGATCGACGTTCTGCCATAAGGTCGAGAGTGTGGACCGAGAGTTTTTGAAGTTTATTTTTACGGCCAGGTCTAAGAAACTTAGATCCGACCGTTTGGACAGTTTCCACAAACCCGTTGTTTATTTCGTCCACTGATACGCAATTCTCTAGGCAATCAAAGCGGTTTGACAACTCGAGTTGAAAGCTCTCGGGATTTTGGATATGGGCACGAGTAGGTCGGAGCGTGGACTTCATCAAGCAGGACCTTTCCAATTTGACATTTATATTCAATATGCCTCGGACCATACGGTGATCACTACCGGTTTTTACCCTGTTGATCACGGAGACATCATTGAATAACCGTCTCTTGGTGGTCATGATGAAGTCTATCTCATTTCTCGTCTTGCCATCCGGACTCAGCCAGGTCCATTTCCTTTGAGGCGGCTTCTGGAAGAAAGAGTTCATCGCAAAGAGTCCCTCCTACTCCAGAAAGTCGGCCAGCCTATTTTCCCTGGCGTTCCTTTGACCATATCCAAAAGGTCCCACTTTCAACTCATCCTCGCCTCGCTTGCCGAGTTTTGCGTTGAAGTCCCCCATAACAACAGTGAAATAGGTTTTGGAAGTGTGTATGGCTCTACTTACGTCCTCATACATTTCCTCCACCTCTTCATCCGGGTGTTTCGAGGTCGGTGCATATACCTGTATGACCTTCAGCGAATACCTTTCGGTTATTCTGAGTATAAGGTACTAGCGTTCCCCCGCGACTTCGTCCGCGCGTGTTGAGTTTGCTCCCTCCCCTCCCGTCGCAGCGTCATGTTTTATATCCTAAAGCCTTTCTCTATAAATAAGCTATCCAACACAGAAATATTTTTTCAAATCGGTCCAGCAGTTCCTGAGATAAGCGCGTTCAAACAAACAAACTCTATAGCTTTATAATATATTAGCGCAAGCGCACGTTGTACTTAAGCTGCGAACATTATTTTGGTGCGGAGTTATGTTAAAACTGTGATAGCTCCTGAGATATTTATTGAAATCAAATGATATAAAGGGCAACTTGGTTCTAAATGAAATGCTCGTGATGATGAATGTATTTATTTTGATAAGAATAAATACCTGTGTGTTTAATACACCTCTAAAAATAATGCATTATTTTTTTACAAATTTATTAACATAAAAAAGGTTGTAGTAAGTCAACCATAAAAGATAGACATATGCTGTCGCGGACTTTATTTTAGAACTCTTAATGCTAAATAATCCTGTCATACATGATTTTTGTGTAACTTAAGCGGTTTCCGCAGCGTATGCAGCGGAAGCTCTCAAAAGGAATATCTTTCTCCCGTTTTCGCAACATTTTTCATTTCTGCTGTGGTCTTATGAGTCGTATCTTTATGTTATATAGCCTAAAGCCTTCCTCGATAAATGGACTATCCAACGCAAAAAAAATTTTTCAAATCGGGCTAGTAGTTTTTGGATTAGCGCGTTCAAACAAACAAACAAACAAACAAACAAACTCTTCAGCTTTATAATATTAGTATAGATATCACCCTGTTCGACACACTCTCGATGGTTACGATGTTGTTTACGAGGGACCTGTGGACAAGAAACCCAACACCACCTTGGGACTTTTGGTCACCCTCCCGGTAGAAGAGCAGGTTGCCAGACTTTAGAGTTATCGTGTCCTCGCCCTCTCTACGGACTTCTGATAAACCCACAATGTCCCAATGTAACCTGTTCAATTCTTCCTCCAGCTCGAGCAACTTCTCGTCTGTCCTCAGTGTGCACGCGTTATAAGTTACCAGGGCCAGTTGTCGTTGGGGGTGGTAGCGAGATCGCCTCCGGGGATTCTTAGCACCCCCTGCCCCGCCGTTACCGTGACCGCTACCGGAATCAGGAATAGCGGGGCTGCCGGAGACTGGGGGCCTGGTTTTTTTGTGTACTAACATATGAGGGGGGTTGGCGAGCGCAGAGGCGCAGTATCTTTTAAGTGTGACGCTGCTGCCCATCACAGCTCAACATTTTACTGCGCCTTTTGTTGGATGGTTATCCCGCCATCGGTCGGTCGCCAGAGCCTCGTCTGTTGAAACAGGACGCACCGCGTGAAGGTGAGGTTGGCTTGGAGCTTTGGGTCTTGGTTAAGCTCCCTTACGTCCCGTTTTTTCAGTAGTTAAACTCATTTTGAATTGTTAAATTCGTCAAAGAAAAAACAAATTTAATTGTTAATTAAATATTTGCACTTAGTATATCACTTTCTCAAGGTTTTCTGCACGTTTATCTCAGGAATGCGGTCCACTTTTGTTCACTCGGCACTGGTTGTCCGCAGGTAAGCTTCACTCCATCCGGCTCGAAGGACCACTATGTCTATGTAGTTAAGGTTCAAACGTTGTTGAGGTTTTGTAAAATGAAATACGTCTTTGCACTTTGCCTGTTTATTTCGTACTAACTAATTGAGTCCTTTTATACAATTATAAAGGAAACACAGTAGCGATGATTGAATAGAATGACAGTAAACGGACGAAACAACAGTTTACAAATAAATATTGTGTCATGCATGTTAGGCCTACAGATGATCTTGGTCGCACTAATTGTGTTCATCGTCCCCCACCAAAATTTGCTAAAATTTTATAAGAAGATTTAGACACGTCGGGAATCAGGCACGGTTGCAGTTTGAAATTTTGGATAAAATATAGGTATCAGGAATAAATTTAATAAGTAGTCAGCATTTATCTTGAATCTTTGCAATAAACCGATACATAAAATGATTAGAATATTGTTATACAATCTTTATCATAACGATGCAAATATATTTTTCTAGGATTACCAAAACTACGTAGTTCGATTCCCTGTTTCTTAACAAGATCTCATTTCCAAGTTATTTTGACCATCGTATATAGTTCATAAAAACACCACTAGATTTCAGCAAACTATAAATTTATCGCTTATAAAACATAGCTTTAAATTTCCGTTTATTATTTGGCAATGTTTTGTGGTTTTAAAATTTTACGCCTAGACTTCATATAAAGAACCCCGAATGGTCAGATACTATGGAAAATGCCGCCGGCGCCCTTACTAATCTATGGTCGGCGAGTGAATGAGTGAGTAGATAATAATATACAATTCCTAATCTGTGGTGTGCGAGTGACAACAGCTAATAATGCGTGAGTAATCTGTCACTATTGCACAGATTAGTAAGAGTATGTCTAAAGACACTATTGTCACTCCTGTCTCTGTTAGCACAGATTAGTAAGAGTATGTCTTGTGTTAGCCTGTCAGCCCTGTCAGCAACAAGCACGATATTGCTTTCTTTTTGGTAAAATTTATAAATATTGTCTACCAATTTCGATGTTAAATGTTCAAATTCTGAAGAGCTTATTCGCAAGTTTAAATACATACGGAAAGCATGGGTGGAAAGAGCAAGCAAAGTCAGAGAACAAAAAACAATGCCCGGGTATGTTATGATAACAAATTTGATTTTCAGCTCATGATTCGTTTTGATAAATTTCAATTCGCCAGATACGTGTAATTTAGATGCGCTTTTACGCCTATAATAGCATTGATTTTCATTTTAAAGAATCTTTTTGTTTATTCTACGGTAACCATGAAAATCTATTTTTATTTGTGCACTATTGAAGGTTAAAATATATGCATAGCATAGCATCATATTTGCAGCCGCCTATTTTTCACAGTTGTTTTTTCCTATAAATGTGACTAACTGCGTTCCCTTGCAGCCATCTAGCAGTGGCCGCAGTGCAGAGCTCCTGAGCAGTGTCAGCCTTGACCAGACAGTGTTGGGAGGAAAGTTGATGCCGCTGTTCCCAACATTCTCTACACCTGCTATTGAACACGGTCTTACGGCTGAGTTCTCGGTTTGCATTAAGAAACTCAACAAAAGAGATCCTGTGACAAAAACTAAGGTTTGTTTTAAGTTAAAGGCATTTATATATAGACCATATACCATGGGATGTAGGACCATTATTTTTAATCTTTTTGACTCATCATTATGTCAAAAACTATACATAACATTAAAACGAGAAGAAGTAGGATACCAGTCATTTAAATAAATATAGCCTAATCAATTATAATTTATTATAATCCCAACACCCCACTGACATCTCCCAAAAAGCTGCTCACCAAAAGTGGGACTGGGCTGGTCATCTATTACTAACCCATGGATTTTTGTTGTCCAAATAAATAAAATTAAATTGAATTATCAAAATTTTATACAATATGTTTTGTTTACATAGTATTGTCATTTTTGGAATGTAGAATGCTAAAAAACTTGTGTGAATAAGCAATCATCCTAAACAGGAGTATAGTGACTAAACCTTTGCCTTTTTAATGAACCTTAACACTTTCACGGACAGTACTCCAGACACAATAGAAATTTTACTGTTATCACGCCTATAGGCAATCACTGTCCGTGAAAGAGTTAAAAAAGAAGGTATTCATTAATATTTTTTGACGGTCAATAATAGAGTAGTTGATTAGATATTTACTAGATTTTGAATGCCTCGAATATTTTCCAGGCGTTACAGGAACTGAGTGAACTTGTGAATAACAGCAAAGTGGATGATGTAGTCACTGCTCTGCCCAGCTGGGCACATTTCTACAAAATACTGTCTGTTGACACGGACTGCAAGGTTCGAGAAGCAGCCCAGGTATGCAAAATATTAACAAAGCACTATTTAATATAAGGTTAAAAGCCAAAATCTCAAGAGATTTGTATTGAGGTTTAAAAATCTTTATATTATATTATATTGCCAGCAATATTTTAGCCAGCAACCGACTTTCACAGACAACCACCTAAACTGCTTGCAACCGGTCAATATGGAAAACCTTTTACGGACGCCTATGTTCAGCAGTGAGAGATGATGTTGAGTTATTAAAATTCATTGGGTGTTAAAATAATCCAAAATTCAAATTTGAAGAATAACCCCGGTAAACAAACACCTGCCATATTTTATGTCATAGTTACTTTACCATGTTATTTCAATATAAATGAGTTAGCACAGTATTTAATTTCGAATTGATAGGACATTATGGAAAGTAGTCCGATCCCCTTATTTATTTATTAAAGACTTGATGATCTTTAAACTGCCGATCAGGTCATGGATACCTTAATCTTACTTACTCTCAAGTCATCAGCACCAAATTTCGGTCGATCGTACAGCTAATCACTAGAAAAGAGCTGATGATCTTCAAACGGTTGATCAGAAACATGGCTAAAAACACATGGGATAAAATTATCTATGGCACAAAACAAACTAAACAGAAATCGGTTCGTCCGTTCGGGCCGGGCGCTACGATACCACAAATGTACTGACAGACACGTAAAACTTACAACACCCTGCACTTTAGACCTTTTACACACTGCGACTTTTAGCAGCGATGCAGTCGCGATGCTAACGCTAGTTAGCATCGATGGATTCGCAAAATGTCAACCTTATTCACTGCGCTACTTTTAGCATAAATACGGTCGCAGAAAGCTGGACGTAAAATTATGTACTGATTTTTGGCGACTTCAATGCGCGACTTTATCAATGCTAAATTAAATCTGTTCATTGAGTGAGTCGCAAAGCTGAAGCGCGTTTTCAGAACGTGCGACTGCATCCATGCTAAATGTCGCAGTGTGTAAAGGGTCTTATTCGTCGGGAGTTAAAGAGATGTTTGTTAATCATAAAGATGAAATAAGAAACCAAAAATTTGCGCACGAGCGAGACTCGAACCAGCACTTTCTGGCTAACCGGGCCAAACGCTCTACCAATTGAGCTATCGTGCTGTCAGTCCGACCTTGCGAAATTTGTTGTCTCTTATGGATACATGCGTGACGTTTAGCGCCATCTACCCGTCTGCTTACGCAACAGTGGACCAAGTAGTTATTCTTTACAGAATAAATTCAACTTAGAAATTGATGACACTTCGCTAACTAATGGTTTAGAATATTTTTAACACTCTGTGTCATATTTTATGTTCATAAAGATGAAATAGGAAACCCAAAATTTTCATCTTTATGAACAGTCGCCAGCACATCAGGTTACCCACTTTTGTTGCAAACTAGCCCTTATTACAACTGCATAAGATACCGCAGTGTTTACCTTGACGTGCTATTGTCTGAACATAAAATATGACACTGTGAGTGTTAAAATAGTACATTATGATACAAGTGTGCTAAGTTGACCATTATATACAAGGCGATATTGTGTGCGCACGAGCGAAAGCGAGTGCGCCACAAGAAAGCCGCGTATATAATGGTCACAGGCACACGTGTTTCATACGACGTTTTTCAACACACTTGCGAGGAAAAAACAAGACTCTTCATTTACTAAGTTTTAATTATTAAAACAGTAATAATACATTTCACTCGATTGTGAAGGCAAAGACTTTCGCACGCGTTTTTCGCCTTGTTACGTATGTTCGGCGGAGTTAATAATAGGTTTTCTTCATTTTCTTCACTTGAAGTAGACATGTTCATTAATATTAAACTTCATAATTAATCCAAACTTCGTCACAGCCGACAATTATTATTTACGAAAAATGGCGCGTTGTTTTTTTTTTCTTGCCGCGATACCGATGCGCGCGCAAGGCTTAGGCGCGAACTAGATCGGCCAAAAGCCAAGATTAAAAACGTAATAATTCGTGTTTAATACACAAATCACAGAAAATGTTAAATGAATTTGAGCTATTTTTAGTAATAAATCTGGATTAAACATTTATTGAAATAGATATGTAGATACTGTTATTTTTCGCATAAATACTGTTTGTTGCTAAAGTAAAAGTATTGTATCACCCGACTAAATTAAATCGCTTCTTCTTCTTACTTACAACTTGGTACTAGGGTACAAATGTAAATTGGTCGGGTTAATAAACAAAAGGCACTAGTGCAATAATATAATGAAAAAGCACGCGTGTTTAATATCTATGATTATGTGCCAAAAATCGGTGGAATAAAAACGTCATTTTGAGCAAGTGTGTTGAAAATATTGTAAAGCGTGAGATGTGAATCAATTCCAGCTATGCCACGGCTCGTTCGCGCGCGCGTGCGGCCGTCGCCTAGCGCCGCTGCTGCGCGCGGTGGTGCCCGCGTGGCTGCAGGCGCAGTACGACGAGCACGCGCCCGCGCAGGCGCACGCGCACAGCTCGCTCGCCGTGCGTATCCTATACAGTTGCAGCTGTGCCACGGCTCGTGCCTGGCGCCGCTGCTGCGCGCGGTGGTGCCCGCGTGGCTGCAGGCGCAGTACGACGAGCACGCGCCCGCGCAGGCGCACGCGCACAGCTCGCTCGCCGTGCGTATCCTATACAGTTGCAGCTGTGCCACGGCTCGTGCCTGGCGCCGCTGCTGCGCGCGGTGGTGCCCGCGTGGCTGCAGGCGCAGTACGACGAGCACGCGCCCGCGCAGGCGCACGCGCACAGCTCGCTCGCCGTGCGTATCCTATACAGTTGCAGCTGTGCCACGGCTCGTGCCTGGCGCCGCTGCTGCGCGCGGTGGTGCCCGCGTGGCTGCAGGCGCAGTACGACGAGCACGCGCCCGCGCAGGCGCACGCGCACAGCTCGCTCGCCGTGCGTATCCTATACAGTTGCAGCTGTGCCACGGCTCGTGCCTGGCGCCGCTGCTGCGCGCGGTGGTGCCCGCGTGGCTGCAGGCGCAGTACGACGAGCACGCGCCCGCGCAGGCGCACGCGCACAGCTCGCTCGCCGTGCGTATCCTATACAGTTGCAGCTGTGCCACGGCTCGTGCCTGGCGCCGCTGCTGCGCGCGGTGGTGCCCGCGTGGCTGCAGGCGCAGTACGACGAGCACGCGCCCGCGCAGGCGCACGCGCACAGCTCGCTCGCCGTGCGTATCCTATACAGTTGCAGCTGTGCCACGGCTCGTGCCTGGCGCCGCTGCTGCGCGCGGTGGTGCCCGCGTGGCTGCAGGCGCAGTACGACGAGCACGCGCCCGCGCAGGCGCACGCGCACAGCTCGCTCGCCGTGCGTATCCTATACAGTTGCAGCTGTGCCACGGCTCGTGCCTGGCGCCGCTGCTGCGCGCGGTGGTGCCCGCGTGGCTGCAGGCGCAGTACGACGAGCACGCGCCCGCGCAGGCGCACGCGCACAGCTCGCTCGCCGTGCGTATCCTATACAGTTGCAGCTGTGCCACGGCTCGTGCCTGGCGCCGCTGCTGCGCGCGGTGGTGCCCGCGTGGCTGCAGGCGCAGTACGACGAGCACGCGCCCGCGCAGGCGCACGCGCACAGCTCGCTCGCCGTGCGTATCCTATACAGTTGCAGCTGTGCCACGGCTCGTGCCTGGCGCCGCTGCTGCGCGCGGTGGTGCCCGCGTGGCTGCAGGCGCAGTACGACGAGCACGCGCCCGCGCAGGCGCACGCGCACAGCTCGCTCGCCGTGCGTATCCTATACAGTTGCAGCTGTGCCACGGCTCGTGCCTGGCGCCGCTGCTGCGCGCGGTGGTGCCCGCGTGGCTGCAGGCGCAGTACGACGAGCACGCGCCCGCGCAGGCGCACGCGCACAGCTCGCTCGCCGTGCGTATCCTATACAGTTGCAGCTGTGCCACGGCTCGTGCCTGGCGCCGCTGCTGCGCGCGGTGGTGCCCGCGTGGCTGCAGGCGCAGTACGACGAGCACGCGCCCGCGCAGGCGCACGCGCACAGCTCGCTCGCCGTGCGTATCCTATACAGTTGCAGCTGTGCCAC
The DNA here is from genome assembly GCA_963924145.1 of Pyrausta purpuralis. NCBI lineage: Eukaryota > Metazoa > Arthropoda > Insecta > Lepidoptera > Crambidae > Pyrausta > Pyrausta purpuralis. The sequence goes on from OZ001655.1 coordinate 26,496,747, forward strand.
GGCTCGTGCCTGGCGCCGCTGCTGCGCGCGGTGGTGCCCGCGTGGCTGCAGGCGCAGTACGACGAGCACGCGCCCGCGCAGGCGCACGCGCACAGCTCGCTCGCCGTGCGTATCCTATACAGTTGCAGCTGTGCCACGGCTCGTGCCTGGCGCCGCTGCTGCGCGCGGTGGTGCCCGCGTGGCTGCAGGCGCAGTACGACGAGCACGCGCCCGCGCAGGCGCACGCGCACAGCTCGCTCGCCGTGCGTATCCTATACAGTTGCAGCTGTGCCACGGCTCGTGCCTGGCGCCGCTGCTGCGCGCGGTGGTGCCCGCGTGGCTGCAGGCGCAGTACGACGAGCACGCGCCCGCGCAGGCGCACGCGCACAGCTCGCTCGCCGTGCGTATCCTATACAGTTGCAGCTGTGCCACGGCTCGTGCCTGGCGCCGCTGCTGCGCGCGGTGGTGCCCGCGTGGCTGCAGGCGCAGTACGACGAGCACGCGCCCGCGCAGGCGCACGCGCACAGCTCGCTCGCCGTGCGTATCCTATACAGTTGCAGCTGTGCCACGGCTCGTGCCTGGCGCCGCTGCTGCGCGCGGTGGTGCCCGCGTGGCTGCAGGCGCAGTACGACGAGCACGCGCCCGCGCAGGCGCACGCGCACAGCTCGCTCGCCGTGCGTATCCTATACAGTTGCAGCTGTGCCACGGCTCGTGCCTGGCGCCGCTGCTGCGCGCGGTGGTGCCCGCGTGGCTGCAGGCGCAGTACGACGAGCACGCGCCCGCGCAGGCGCACGCGCACAGCTCGCTCGCCGTGCGTATCCTATGTATAATAGGATAGAAGGACCAAATTTAAGCACTTGTTGTATAACTATCCCTGTCACAAGGTGATTTGACGATCTCCGTGGTCGAGTGGCTAGCACGCAGGTTTCAAGCGTCGCCATCTCTTGAGGTTCCGGGTTCGATTCCCGGTCGGGTCAGTGTAGAAAACGATCTCGGGTCTGGGTGTTATGGTACCACCGTTGTGTCTGATTTCCATAACACAAGTGCATTGGCTACTTACTTTAGGATCAGAGCAATTAATATTATTATATACAAAGATAATGTGGTTAATATGTGCATATTAGTATTTAACCAGCTACCGGACGATATAAAAGTGTTAGAGGGTCTGACATTCAAGAAGAAACTAACATAATGGCTAATTTTACATTGTTTCTATAGTGTCAAGGAATTTCTAGACTTTAAGACAAATTAATTTATACCATGTATTTCAAAAATTTGCATGTCTGCATGCAGGCTGAAAACATTCTTAGTTTGTATTAAGACCTTATATAATGTATGTATTCTAGCAAATAAACATTCTGATTCTGATTCTAAATTTAATAAGGTAAAAATTCATTTATTTTATAAAATATTTATTATGTATCGTGCAAGTTACAAGTATGATGTACTGATAAATATAATATTAGGACCATTTTGAAATGGTTATATGTTGAAATAGTTTCACGTTATAAAGCTGATGTTCTTGTTTTTTGAGCTCGCTATTTCTTACTACTGGCCTTATGTATTAAAATAAAAGATGGAGAGATATAAAGCCTTTTCACAAGGAAAAGGCTATACAACTCTCCGCTTTGACATTCTTACTAAGTCCTATATTTTTAAGAACTCTTGTAACACTTAGCAAAATAAAGATTTGAATTTGACGTAAAGGGACGGAGTATAATCGATATTAGCGTACAAAGCCGCGGAGGCCGCGGGTTCATTTACAGGAGATCAAACAGGATCACGATAAATCTTAAAAATCATTTTTATTTTTGTTTATATAGTTTTCTAATTTATGATTTTCTTTTATAGGCCACTTTCCCAGAAAACAAATTGCCAGAAGTAATATCGTTCTGCAAAGTGGAAGTGGTTGCACACCTACTTGAAAACATCATTGGGGCTGGCGACAAAGCCATTATGAACAGGTTTGTAAATTAATATACTGTGACCGCGTGTAGGGTGCGGAAAATAAACACGTAGAACTTCATGTTCTTCTCCAATAGATAAATTCCAACAAAATAGCACAAAGAAAGGGCACAAAGTGAGAGAAAGTACAAGTAGAGTACATATTCTGGCATGCAGCTCGCTTTTATACAAATCAAAACCCTGAACAACTGTAGAAAACAGTGGGGACGACATCAGTTTCCATATCTAAACATTTAGTATAAAATTTATTTGTAGGGACTAACAATCTACTAATTAAATGTGAAAATGTCTTAATTAATTAGTTATTAATTGTACTGAATTAAGTTAGCTTTTAGATTATTATTTTAATATTTACAATATTTAAAATAAATCAAATCTCCACTAACCAATCAGAGTCAACTTCGTTTTGGCGCCAAAACGAACATTTGTTGTACGGCAACATAAAAATCCCACCTAATAAGTGTCCCAACAATGTTTAAATAATCAATTTACAATTTATAAAATATTCTTATAATAATTAAATCATCTAAACATTAATGTAAGTAATTCTAATATTATAGCCGAATTACATTCAACTTGGTGAACACTTCCGGCATTTCCATAACAAACGTTAATCTTATTTCAAATTTAGATTAGGTGTAAATTATGATGTATTGAACATATGACGAATAGAATGTATAATTTAGTGAATAAAGTAGGGTTACATAAGTCACACACAGTGTGTATGTGGTTTAGTACATAAGAATACTATTTCAGAATAAAGTAAATATGTGGGGCAGACAAGGAGCGGGAATCATCGTGTAACAATACCCACAAAGTTTTGTTACACGATGATTCCCGCTCCTTGTGGTTGGTGGTTGGTGGTGTTGGTTTGGCGCAACTAGGTTAGGAAGGCAAAGGGAAGCGCTTCCTACCGACCGGCTGTTATGGCCGGGGACGATGATCACCGTCTTGGTTTATTCATATAGAGTTAGTCCGCTCTAAATCTTTAACATCGCGGTTCAGACTCAATACTTCGACTATAGCGCCATCTAGTCGCGTCGAGACGAGTCAGCGTGTTGCGAGGATATGTAGTGACAGCGGTTGATCATAGATGTCGCTACAATGATCACAATATCTACACAGGAGATATTGAACTGCCCAGATGTGTGCGCAATACACTCTCTGTTTCTCCACTCTTATTTTTTTGGCTGGGCGACTCAACTTCCTAACTCCGACCTGTTTCCGAGTATTTACAAATCCGGTAAACCCAGTAGCAAATTTCGGCTCGGTTCGGAATCGACCCCGGGACCTCTTTGTAGTGACCGGCGAACTAACCGCTACACCAACGAGGCAGTCACCCACTATCGAAACATAAATGCTTCAACATGATCTCTAGAAAGACATCGTGTACTGCACTTGTTTCGAGATCTACTTTTTGCATCTGTTTGTTATTCAATTCGACCTGTATGTATGTGATAAGTGTATTTTTGTCTCAGGATTTCTAGAAAACGAAAAGTCATAGCGATAAGATTCATGTTTTAGTTCAATCCGGTATAATTAAAATAGGGTAAAGTGTTAATGTCATCAAAATCGGCCTAGTATTTTTTGAGATTCTTTTCAAAAAACTGATTATCGCTGACTGACTGACTATAAGCATCATCATCATCATCATCATCAGCCAAAGAACGTCCACTGCTGAACAGGCCTCCCCCACGACTTTCCACAGCGACTGATCAATAGCGGTCTGCATCTAGTTAGATCCTGCGATCTTTACGAGGTCTACCATCTGTCTGTCCATCTTGTCGGTGGACTTTCTACACTGTGTCTTTGGTTGAAGGGTCTCCAGTCAGTCAGTCAGTTGCAAAAAAAAAACATGATTTTATTTAAAAAAAAAAACCTTAAAAAAACTGATTATCGCTGACTGACGGACTGACTATAAGCAGCTAGCTTATATTTAGGATAAACAAATTACATATTACCTTCCCTACCTTCCCAACTGTCACAAGACACAACATATACCAACTTCAATTAATTATGTAAATGAATTTTTAATATTATTTTTTAAACTACGCTCATTGTTACTTTCCTCAACCTCGCAGGCGATCTTCATATGACTTTATTAATTTCTTATCACCTTTGCAGGATCGAGAGTCCCGAAGAGCGTGAGCTCCAACAGCAGCGTCTGATCTCCAGCAGCCTGCAAGGGCTCCGATTCTTGACGCGCCACCTGCCGCCCGCGCACGACGAATGGTTGTGGACGGCCCTGGAGCCATTGTTCGCCGCGCAGCCATTCTGGAAGTACCCCGCACACACGTCCGTGCAGATCAGGTATGCTCATATATCTATTTCAAAACCGGCCACCCGTAGTTTTTTTTGTTTGCACCTGATGATAAGTGTCAATGCAGCCTAAGGTAAATTTCGGCCTAGTAACAGCCTATTGACACTTCTTGAAAACGTCCAAATTGTAGTTGACAGGGGAACACTTATGCCGGCAGCGAATTCCACTCCCTAGCGGTACGCAAAATAATTGTAGAGAAATGTGAAGCCGTGCCCGCGTCTTGTGTTTCGAAGATGAAAAGAAATAAGGCTATTAAGAAGTTTTCAATTTTGACGGAAGTCAGGAAGAATAGGAATAAAAAAATAATTATTGGTTTTTACTACAAATTGAGACAGGTAAACCTTAACGAATAATAACTACCGGTATCAGGTAGCTGGTCATACTATTTCTTTTTTTTTTTCAGTTTTCTCGTTCACTATTTGTCGAAATGTAACAAGTTATGAACAACTATAACATAAGGTCGGAAACTACTGCCGACAAACTGTTAAGCAATTTGGCAGATATATTATTGTTAAAAATTAAGTTTTTTTGGAAATCTGTACTAATATTATCAAGCTGAACAGTTTGTTTGTTTGAACGCGCTAATCTCAAAAACTACTGAACTGATTTAAAAAAATATTTTTACATTAGATAGCCCATGTATAGAAGAACGCTTTAATAAATAAATAAAATAAAATAAAATAAATAAAATAAAATAAAATAATTTTATTGCAGACAAATCGTCCATACAGTTTTTTTTTTATTATAAGAGAATTGAACAACTAAATCATTTTTTTTAAGCTAAAAAGAAAATCAAATGAAATTCACATTATTAATTCTAATTATTTTACAAGAGAAATAAAAACAAAATAAAATAATAAATAAAAATAGTAATCTAATTCATAAAACGACTCCCGGCGGGCGCACCGGGCACCAGCACATGCGCTTTAACCCAGTGCCGCCGCAGCGGGCAGTCTGGCTTGTTGCCGAGCACCCTCAGGATGGTGTTGTCGCTGCCGCGCACCCGCCGCTGGAGAGAGGCGATGCGGCGCCGAAGTACCGTGTGGAATGAATCGGTGTGCGCGTGCGCGAACATGGTGGACGCGCTACAGTACCTCGGCAGCCCCAACACCACTCTGAAGGCGTCGTTGTACTGAACTTTGAGTGCGTTGAGGGCCCGCTGGGTATAGTTGACCCACAGGCTGCACGTGTACAGTGTCTGGCAGAAGGCCTTAAATAGAGTGACCTTTACCTCTACACTGCATGGCGCGAACCTGCGGGCCAACATATTGCAGCGGACCGCCATCGCCCTCCTCTCCCTGTCTATGTCACGGTCATCTCTCAAGTCGTCAGTGACAATGTGACCGAGGTATTTAAATTCATTCACCCGATTGAGAGCAACACCATTTAACAGTACAGGTGCCACATTTTCCAGCTTGCGACCCTTAGCCTGGAAAATCAAAAGCTCGCTTTTTTTTACATTATACAGGAGGCCGTGTGCAGTCGCGTACTTCTCGCATACTCCGACCAACCGTCTGAGCCCAGCGATTGAAGGGCTGAGCAAGACCATATCGTCTGCGTAACTTATACTATTGATAAAGTGACCATCAATAGAACAGCCGACACCTGTCTCGCTCAGCTCCCGAATCAGCTGGTTTACATACAAGTTGAAGAGCGAAGCTTTAAGCTCTACGTCATAAAAAAAAAATATTTCTAGGTGTTCAGTTGTCATCAAACCTAAACTTTGGTCAGTATATCAAATCTATAGCTCAAACAGCAGCTAAAAAATTTGGTGTCCTCTCTAAGGTTAGGCGGTACTTCACCCCGGAGCAGCTTCTACAACTATACCAAGCCCAAGTCCGGTCGTGCATGGAGTACTGCTGTCACCTATGGGACGGATCTGCCAAATACCAACTGGCTGCTCTAGATTCGACTTAAAACCGAGCTAAAATAATTAATGGTGATCCTGAAATTTACAATCGTAAACTACTTAGCCTGGAACCTGAAACAGGTTACATTTCGGAGAGTGGGCGAAGGAATTGTACGATTTAATTAACCATCAATGCGCACTAAACCGTTTCGTTCAACATTTTGATGCGTACGGCTAAGGAATGGAATGCGCCGGCTGTGTATAGTGTTTAGGGAACACTTCCCTAAACACTATTATTTGGAAATTTTCAAGAAAAAAGTGGATAGGCTGTTACTGGTCAGACATGATTCATCCTCGACCACATCATCACTTACCATCAGATGTGATCGTGGTAAAATGTCTAATAATAATAAAAAAAGGCATCAGTATCGTTATCTATCCAAAAAATGATAAATAAATAAATGATTTATTAATAAACAAAAAGTGTTTATGGTAACAAAAAGGACTTATACTTAGAGACTTATTATAGTATTTGTCTAAACTAGGTTGGACCTGTTTTTCAGACAATAAAAGAACTATGTTGGCAAACAAATTACTATAAATTTACTAGGATAACACAAACAAGCCTATTAGCTAACTATAAATATACCCTACCACCTTCTGGATGATGACAAACAGGTCTTCAGTCTCATCATATGACAGTTTTTTAAGATACTGATTTAATTTTACCTTACAGTTATGGGAATTAAGTTTGTATAGGTTTAATATACCGTTAATCTATACTAATATTATAAAGCTGAAGAGTTTGTTTGTTTGTTTGTTTGTTTGAACGCGCTAATCTCAAAAACTACTGGACCGATTTGAAAAATTATTTTTACGTTGGATAGTCCATTTATCGAGGAAGGCTTTAGGCTATATAACATAAAGATACGACTCATAAGACCACAGCAGAAATGAAAAATGTTGCGAAAACGGGAGAAAGATATTCCTTTTGAGAGCTTCCGCTGCATACGCTGCGGAAACCGCTTAAGTTACACAAAAATCATGTATGACAGGATTGTTCAGCATTAAAAGTTCTATAATAAACTCCGCGACAGCATATGTCTATCTTTTATGGTTGACTTACTACAACCTTTTTTATGTTAATAAATTTGTAAAAAAATATTGCATTATTTTTAGAGGTGTATTATACACATAGGTATTAATTCTTATCAAAATAAATACATTCATCATCACGAGCATTGCATTTAGAACCAAGTTGCCCTTTATATCATTTGATTTCAATAAATATCTTAGGAGCTATCACAGTTTTAACATAACTCCGCACCAAAATAATGTTCGCAGCTTAAGTACAACGTGCGCTTGCGCTAATAGATTATAAAGCTGAAGAGTTTGTTTGTTTGAACGTGCTTATCTCAGGAACTGCTGGACAAATTTGAAAAAAATATTTCTGTGTTGGATAGCTTATTTATCGAGAAAGGCTTTAGGATATAAAACATGACGCTGCGACGGGAGGGGAGGGAGCAAACTCAAAACGCGCGGACGAAGTCGCGGGGGACCGCTAGTTCTATTATATAATAATGATACAATAAAACTAAAGAACCTATTAGTAAAAGTAAATTTCGAAGTTCATTGTGGAGTGCAGTCTTTATCAAACCTCCTTTTGTTAGTTACGTCGGCTTTCTAAGGGAGCAGTGCGTGTTGTTTTAAAATGGTGTGCTGGATGAAAAGCTGGCGCCCAGTAAGCACTTTGTAGAAATTGTATCGCAATTCTGTTCGATATAAAGAAGATAAGGAATTGGCTATTTTTCAAATAGCTTTTTGGGCACGCTCCAGAGGCATCAAAACAGTTTTGGGTACTCCACCCCAGGATGTAATACAGTACTGTATTATAGATTGACCTAAGGCTTGGTATAATTGCGTAATATTTTTTTTTCCCGTGATGGATCGTAATTTTTTAAATATGTTTATTATTTACGAACCCTAAGACCTAAATTATATATGTGCGGTCTAAAAAAAGAGTTTCATCGAGAGTAACATCTAAATATTTTACGGTGCAAGTGCTAGCAATAGACGGACACAACAACATATAGTGTTGAATTTAGGGTCATGAGAGTAGTGAGTAGAGTAGTGCATGCAACGTGTGTGCCTCTTAGTTGTGTGTTCGGCGCATGCTAAAGCGTGTGTCTTGTAAGTTGCAGCGAAGCCAGTTATTAACAACATTAAATCCTTTTTGTGCATTTTCACACAGGTCTTTATCAGTTTTCCCCGTGAAAATGAGTGCAGTATCGTCGGCGTAAGATATTATTTTGCCATGTTCTAGATTTAAATTACACAGGTCATTTATATACACGAGAAACAAAGTAGGGCCCAGGATGCTTCCTTGAGGAACACCGAAACCAGAACTTCTTTGCTCCTCACTCACTATTTTATCTATTCTAACACATTGCGACCGGTCACTTAGGTAGTCAGAGAGAAGATATAACTGAGTTCCTCTTACACCCAGTGCTTCCAGTTTTTGTAAAAGTATTGGAATGGATATTGTATCGAAAGCCTTTGCTAAATCAACGAAAATTCCTAAGGTTTTGTTTCCTTCGCCGAGTTCTTTCGTGGTGTATTTCGTTAGGCTATCTATGTACGGCGTCCGCCGTCGACAGTTTTGGTTTGAAACCGAATTGCACTGGAGAGAAAAGCTTGTGTTTTTCGATATAGTTTACTAGTCTATTATTTATGTTTTTTTCCAAGATTTTGGATATTGAAGGAAGTAAAAATATTGTCCTGTAGTTGGTGACTAAGTCTTTGCTTCCGTTTTTATGGATTGGGATGACCACAGCTTTCTTGATACATTTAGGGAACACGCCTTTTGACAGACTGTTTGAGTAATAAGGTTATTTTTAAGTTTGAAGATTTGGAGTAGAATTGAAAGACACCTTGCTTGTTTGAGATTTATTTGCGACTGATTTTGTTACGATGTGACAACGATATTTAAATAATCAAAGATGCGTAGATACTTCGGTTTGCGAATCGCTTAACATACCGCCCACCAAAGGACGAATGTCCTTTACTTACATAAACAAAAAATGAATAAATCAAACACAATATAATGCACATTCAGTAGTAAGTAAATGATTAATGTAAATCTTGGATGAATTAACCACTGGATATGAAACGCAAGAGCGAATGTATGAAAATAACATTAGCCAATTTCTGCGGGGCGGGGGGAGCTTGTCGTGTCAATTATTGACATTTAGTGCATAAAAGTGTCGATATTTTTTTATCGATATGTGTGGAACGAATGAATGAACGAATCTTTTGTAAAATTATGTAATTTCTTACGAAAACAATAAATTACATTATGGGCATGTAATGCACAAACCATCAAATGAACAATTGAAACATAGAACGTCGTTTTATATAAACGGTCTGCCAAGTAACACTAACTAGAACTTCCTTAGACATATTGAAACAGCCCCTAAATACGCATAGCCTTGCCCCATTAAAGTCCTCATAACGGATAATTAACCAGAAGATTTTTTTGCATTGGCATTATGTCACTCGGTGAAGTTTTGTGGGGATCCATTTTGCCTCTCTTCGGACGGCTTGTACTCACTTTATTTTCCATAAGGGATCTACAGGAAATCTGAAATTATATTAGAAGGATGTATTGTCATATAATATGAAGTTTAAAATTTTGAAGCAAACTGTCGTATATTTAAGATTACCTTAATCTACTCTCGAGTGAAACTTTTACAGATTTATAATTTTATTTTAAAAGTATTTATTGTATTCAAAAATTTAATAAAAGAACGTTTATCGATATGATTTATCGACATTTGTCAAGCACAATTGAAATTAAACTGACAAGAGAACGAATGATAAACAAACGACAATCCTACCGTATAAAGTATACGTTATCTTGTTGATTTTGTAGTAAAAGACCACCACTTTTTTAAATGGCAATGTTACTTTTCTCTTGGAAAACACTTTTCACTATTTTCATGAAAAATAACAGCTTTTTTGGGATAAAACGTTACTTACGAATGGAAATAAATATTTTTAAACTTGCTGCTATAATTTTTTCACTAAAATAAGCCACATTTACTCATTTTTTCTGTCAATGTTTCTCACTGAGCTCTATCACCGTACTGACAAGACATCACTTGCAAGTGAGGCTAAAAAGCCCGCTTCGTGGCTAAGGGGGCACAAGCGAAATTGCCCGTCATTGCGCGTCCAGTGGTTTATTCGTCCAAGATGTAAATAAACAATTGATGACATAGTGTTAGATATGCAGGTACTAATAGAATTATCGAATCATTTTTTGTAGCTAATTGGTTAATATTCTAAGCATGAATTTATTTAATGTAATTTTTTCCATAACTAATCTATCAGATGTGGAAGCTGATTGTTAATTAGAACAATTCATTTAAATTTCACATTGAATTTTGAAGAAATATTTTCAAACAATAAAAATGCATTTTAATTTAATAAGTTACGAATTTTGACAATTACAGTTAGGTATTATTTAGTTACATGTAAGATTTTGTTTTAATATTTTAGTTTTGTTAACGTTTTAGTGACATTAAATTTTGATAAATTTGATCTAACAATGTTTCAATTTTATGAAAAAACAATGAAATAATTCATCATGATTTTATGAATTATCTATGGGTAATGCACAAAGTTTTGACACAGACCGCTTAGTAACACTTTTATTACACCAAACACTATAAACGCGGCAGACACCGTCTGGCCCAGGATGCTTCTCAACCACGCGACCGAGGGCCCATTTGCTAGGTGGTGTCTGCTCGTCCTTTAGCAGTACTATTTCACCTAAATCAAATTCTCTCTGTCGTTTGAGCCATTTAGGCCGTAGACGGGACAAGTACTCAGACTGCCATCTGTGCCAGAAGTCTCTAACAAGTTTCTGTGTTAATTGCCAACGCGATAATTTATTGATATGAATACTACGTAAATCAGGGCTAGGAACACAAACCAGTGGTTCTCCTATCAGAAAATGGTCATTTTCGGGTGTGAGTGGTTCTATAACGTCAGTATCAGTGGTATCCAATGGTGTTAATGGTCGTGAATTTAAGCACGCTTCAATTTGACACAATGTAGTCGTCATCTCCTTGAAGGTAAGATTTGCTGTTAATATTCTTCGTAAGTGGAATTTCACAGACCTTACTCCTGCCTCCCAGATCCCAGCAAAGTTCGGGCTGTAAGGAGGCAGATAGTGCCATTGCATAAAAGTCATTTATTTATGCAAATAGGCCCACTGGGGGCACTTTTACACGTCCCAATATAAACCCTACCACAGCTTCGGGACAATTGTGGGCTAGTGCTGAGAAGAAGCTGCGCAAGAAACTCAGTCACTATTGTCAATGCCTCTTTTCAAAAGGTTTACAATGTTTGTAGTGATCATGCAAGTCCATACATTATTATCTTTTAAATAATCATCTACTTTATAATACCCTTTCGTCATAAGGGTTTCTTTAATAACAGTTTTAAATTTATTAACCGGTAAGTTTACAATGTGTTCTGGTAGTTTATTGAAAAATTTTTGAGCCTTTCCCCATGAAAGAATTACCAACCTTTCGAAGCCTAAATTGTGGAACAGCAAGCTTATCCTTATTCCTAGTATTATGTTTGTGTATGTCACTATTTTTCGTGAATGAATGTAAATTTTTCCTTACATACATTAAATTTTCGTAAATAGGCTGAGAGGCTAGAGTTAATATTCTAATTTCTTTAAACACCTCTCGTAAGGAATCTTGAGGTTTAAGATTATAAATAGCTCGCACGGCTCTTTTTTGTAACACAAAGATTGTTTCTACATCAGCAGCCGCGCCCCACAGTAAAATACCGTAGGACATCAAGCTATGGAAATAACTAAAATAAACTAACCTAGCTGTTTCTACATCAGTCAAACGTCTAATCTTCCTTACAGCAAAAGCAGCTGAGCTTAGTTTCCCTTACAAGGCCTCTATATGAGGACAGGGGCGTGCATTAAATTTTTGATGGAGTATGCATATACTAATTTCGATTCCGAACTTCTTAACAAATTCAATATCGTTCTTAGATTTTGTATCTAGTATAGATAGTAGCTATATGAAAATGACGGTGTAATACCAGCAAAAAATAACTTACCTAGGTTTTTTTCTGTGCAATTTATGAAGGAAGCATACAAGCTGTGTTTGCGATGATTTTACACCACACACAAGTATCAAGGAAATGGATGATTTTCTAATGACATGCCATTTAACTGATATCCATAGTGGCTATGATACGATTTTGGCCTTCCTTATACACAAGCAAAGATCTTGCCTTTATTTAGGGCATCAGTGCACAGTTAAAACTTTCAAAACAAAACGAATCTTCCTTTGAACCCTCATCACACACAACATAACTTTTATGGCACTCAAAGTAACACTGCAGTTTCACTATCGTTTCGAATACAAAATAAACACTTTTATTCAATCGAAATAAACTGTTTACTTGAAAATTAAATTTTTAACACTCGCGGGAAGGAAGCGAAAAGCAAAACAAGAACTCCATAGATAAAAATGGCTGCCGCAAACTTTTAAAGAATGTTTGCATTACTTTTATACCAACACTTTAGCTGGGTTGAATTACTTGCATAAGAAAAATAAATTAAAGTAAAGTTACGGACTTTCCTGTGTTAACAATATCATTAGTTTGAGAATTATTAAAGATTATGAATTAGGAAAAAGGCGTAGGAAATTGCAACGTTGCGCCATCTAGTATCGGGTAGACAAGTAACAACGAAATTTCTGCGTGCACACAATCTCCTTTGAAAGATTTATATTTCTTTTAATTAATGTTACATTAGTTTTTCTATATCACAATTACTTTAAATTAAAACCATGGTTTATTAATATAAATCTATGTTTCTACCTTAATTCCAAACTAAAGTTTCTCATAAGAGATGTGCTTTGATTAGACTCCGAAGTATTTTACGTCATTTGCGCGCGAGTAGGACAAAATCACTCTCCAGTAGGAAACTGATAGAGACAGAAGATAGTATGCATGCCTACTTTAGGAGTCCATGATGCGAATATCACCTTGTCACATTGAATTGTACGAATAGAGCGTCATTTTCAATTCGGTCGGGTTTATATCATCATTGTGTGACATTGTAGGTACGAGGGGCGATTGCAAGAGTGTGCGTGTATTTAGCAAGCAGCCGCTGGGCAGCCTACTACCTAAATATTTTCGTTTCAAACTTGAGCGTTAGTACTTAATGTATGTAAGTTGATAATAAAAATGCTTTTAGTTGAAGCTTAGTTTAAAGTTATATTGTAGTATTGATTCGCCATTATAATGGCGAGGTAAGCACTGCTTAACTGCCTATATGAAATGCACGCCCATGTATGAGGACCCCATTGTAGTTTGGAGTCTAATGTGATTCCCAAGAATGTTGTGGAATCAATAGTATCAAGCGGTTTGTCTTTTATCTTAACCTGAGTTGATGCCTGTCGGACATTAGGCATCGTAAACTTTACACATTTAGTTTTACTTCCATTAAGAAGGAGATTGTTAATAGTGAACCAATGTAATACTTGTGAAAGAGTATTATTTACATCGTCAAAATTTCCTTCACCTCTTGGAATTTTAAATATAAGTGAAGTATCATCAGCAAACAATACTATATCACAAAGATTCCCTACAAAATGCGGGAGGTCCTTTATATATATTAAAAATAAAAGAGGTCCTAATATAGATCCCTGGGGCACACCCATTGTTAGAGGTTAAGTTTAATGAGTTCAATGATGCCCCATAGTGACATATTTTTTAAAATAATGTTTCATGATCCACACAATCAAACGCTTTCGATAGATCACAGAAAATCCCTAAAGCATCATGCCTATTATCATAGGCATCAAATACATGTGTTAAAAGAGCAACTCCTGCATCCGTGGTGCTTCTTCCTTTAGTAAAACCGAATTGTTTGTTATGTAATAACTTGTTCGATGAAAAGTGTGCTAAAATTTGATTGAATATAATCTTTTCATATATTTTACTCAAGACTGGCAGTATCGATATTGGCCGGAAGTTTGAGGGGTCACTTTTGTCACCCGCTTTGAAAAGCGGTATTATTTTACTAATCTTCATTAAACAAGGAAACTGGCCTTCATCAATACACTTGTTAAAAATTAATGCTAGTTGAGGGGCTATTATGTTAATAATTGACTTAATAATATGCACAGATAGTCCCCACAGATCCTCCGTTTTTTTCATATTCAACTCTAAAAATGTTTTTATTATTACTTCAGGTCCTACATGCCTAAAGTGCAGTTGAGAATTACATTCACTGACATTTACTTTTAGAATAGATTCGGCTATTACTGAAGAAGAAGCAAGTTCCTTCGTTGTTGTTGGTGCAATATGTGAAAAAAACGATTCAAAAGCAGTTGCAACCTCTAAAGGAGAAACCCGGTTCCCATACAAACTTGGGCCTGGCGTTACAGAGCTGTAACTTGGCCTATATTTAGGTCAACTATAGTTTTCTCACGAGGCCCATTTTCACTACAATTTTCAATGGCCAAATCAGTAAAATAATTTACTGAAAATATTTTAGGTTATGTACCCTATGACTATTTTCAGTAAGAAAAGTGCTAGTTTCTGAATTTGTGTTAACTCCCGACATAAAAGAGGGACGTTAATCTGTCAGTGGTATTGTAGCTCTTAAATGGATGAACCGATTTTGATGGGTTTTTATCTGTAACATTCTTAGGCCTTTTATTACGTATTAAGGCAGCAGACTGATCAATACAAAGATGAATATGAATTGTTAACATACTTATTATGCATATCTACCTATCACACATGCTGACATTGCAAATGATTTGGATATACACTTAAATAAATATGTATAAAAAAAACAAAAGTTGATTTAAACATTTTTTATTCTTCTTCATCATCCGTATAAAATATTAATATACTATCCAAAAACTGTGCAGGGGGTGTTATATTTTCTTGGTGTCTGGCCCAACCTAAATACCAGATTATGCTCATCGTATGAGCACAGCAACCAACCGTCTGTTTTCCAACTATACAATTGCAATAATATTGGGTGATAGCATCCCTTCCTCCCAAAGAGCTGTCAACTAGTATGTATACAAAATATATTTTCTTGCTAATATGTCTGGACTTGATTCTCCCCCTCAATAGCCAGGTTGATTCAGATGTTTACAGCTCTTGCACTAGGTCGCTGTCCACCTCCCTGCACACTTCAATGACATATGAGCCATTTGCCCTTACATGCTCCCCATAATAGGAACGGGCCTGTTTTATTTGATATGTACCTAATGAAACCAGAATTAGTTCGCTGAGTGAAAGCTCAGGAAAATCCCTCATATTGTCTGTTTCTATGTTTATCAGTTGAAATTGCACCCTGCGTCGATTTAAATTATTTGCATGATTCCAGCATGCTTGACAGATGATGTCATTTTCATTCACCTGAAAGATAAAGAAAATTAGTTCAGAAATACTTAATCAGATCCACAATCAGGTTGAAAGGAAACTAAAACAGCCTGCACTTTCTCACAAACATCCCACTTTTCATATTGTCATGGATAATTAATTATTTATACATTTTTAATCCCTCAAGCGTATGTGAACGAGACACAATGCAAATTCTATTGTTATGCGGTTGCCTGCAACCGCTCGGGTGTTGAAGCATTAAGACAATATATACCTAACTATAACTGTACAACACTTTGTATGGCCATGACGCTATGCTTGCAGGAATCTTAAAACAAAGTAATTATGATAGTGGCATTTTCATGGTACACTACCACCTACTCAAAACTAAAGATAAAGTACTTTAGCATAGAAGTTAGGCTTTGATTAGATATGTGATGAAAGACAAAAGGTTATAGGTAGGTAAGCTTACTGTTTGCGGAGCAACCCATTGCCGTACAATGGAAAGAATCACTTCGTCTTCCAAGAGGCGTCTTCCTATTGTGTTGCAACGATCCGTTGCAATTCCACAATTGATGCACAGGCTCATGTTTATGTCCGTAAATCACGCTCAGGTCGTCCAAAGGCAAGATCAGGTTATCCGGTATTCGCGCAGAGGTCTTTATGGGTTGCAGAATACGGTGTCCAAGGTTTAGGCAAGGGTCAGTCAGAGGGCAATCAGTTTCGGAGTCCGGTAAGCAAGCAAAGGTAGGTAGGTATTTCAAAAATCAGGAGCAATACGAAGGAAAACATTCACTAGTGCACAAGCACGAAAAGCGAACTGGCTGAACAATCAAAAATAACCGCAATAGCTGACACTGACATTGAAAGATGACAAAACATTTTTTTATATCAGTTTTACGGCCTCTAGACGTATATATTCAGACAAAGGTGACAAGTAAGACCAGAAATAGTGCGATACGTAACAACGAAATTATAATCAATCATATATAACAAATAACTGTAAAATCGATTGAGCATAATGCCAAAAAAGCCGTCGTATATCATTATATTCAAGTATAGATTACGAATAAATCGATTAAACTGACTCGTTTTTTTATGTAATAGAGCATTTACGAAGATAGTATAATGAAACTCGCGTTTACAAAGCTAGTTAAATATGAAACCTTAAAATCGGTTTATTTTGCTGATGGCCAATGCCATTTTGCCTCAGTTTTAAACAGGATGATCTAGCAAAAATATTCATTATTTTGGTATATGTTTCATGCCTGTAACGTCAGGCCCAGAAACGGGTTTCTCCTTTGAATTTATTGTTTTGTCATTTATTTTTAATGCAAATTTACCATCTCTCAATTTATTTTTACAAGTTTCTTTATTTATGATGCTCCATGTAGCTTTTGCTTTATTTTTGGAGCTGGAGACTATTCTACGAAGATGATGGGATTTTGCTGTAGCACAAACTTTTTTAAATATTTTTGAATAATTTCTAACATATTCAATAAAGTTTTGGTCTTGAGAGTTTTCTCGTAGACTATATAATTCATATAATTTAATCCTACTTTTATGAATTCCTGGCGTGGCCCAATTACGAGGGTCAAACTGAAAGTTCTTAGAACTGGCCACTTATAAACAATATAATAAAAAAAAATTTCTAAAATTTGAAAATAGAACTCTTTGCCAATATTACTGAGTA
Source organism: Pyrausta purpuralis (assembly GCA_963924145.1). Classification (NCBI taxonomy): domain Eukaryota; kingdom Metazoa; phylum Arthropoda; class Insecta; order Lepidoptera; family Crambidae; genus Pyrausta; species Pyrausta purpuralis. The sequence continues at coordinate 26,513,997 of OZ001655.1, forward strand.
TATATTTCATTCATTTGTCATTTGTTTTACGATTTGGCGGCAAATTGAAAATTGTCTGTGTCACGTCAACTTGAATTTAACACGAGAAAATTTTCGTGCAATGATTTTTTATGACTTTCGATGTCATTTAAGTCAACAAGAAAGTTATGATAGACTACGATTGGCCTTTCACGATGAAGCCCCATCTCGTGCGACTGTTTACAACTGGTTTAATGAGTTTAAACGTGGTCGCACTAATCTCACTGATGATGTACGTGAGGGACGGCCTTCTACGGCGACGACTGAAAATAACATCTGTGTTGTGCGGCGTATGATAGAGACTGACAAAAGAGTGACCTATCAGCAGATTTGGACAAGCTTAGGCATCGGTATGAGGCAAGTGCACAAAATCCTCCACGAACATTTAGCGGTCAGGAAGCTTTGCGCCCGGTGGATAACTCATAATTTGACTAAGGCTCAAAAACTCCATCGTGTGGATTGGTGCCGTAAAATGATTGAAAGATTTAACGGAGGTGACTCAAATGCTGTGTTCGACATACTAACAGGTGACGAAAGCTGGATTTACTGTTATGATCCTGAAACCAAAAGACAATCTGCTCAGTGGGTGTTTCCTTTCGAGGAGTTGCCAACTAAAGTGAAGAGAGATGCGGGAAAAAAAATGGTGGCCTCGTTCTTTGGAAGGATAGGTCATTTCGCAACAATTGTGTTAGAGGATCAAAAAACAGTTTCTGCAGAATGGTACACTACCAATTGTTTGCCACTTGTCTTGGAAAAAGTTCGAGAGAAACGACCTCGCAGTAGGATCCTCCTTCACCACGACACCGCCTCGTCGCACACCGCCAAGCGAACGATCGACTATTTGGCGACATCAAACGTTGAATTACTGGGTCACCCGCCGTATAGCCCCGACCTCGCGCCTTGTGATTTTTATTTATTTCCAAAAATTAAAGAAAAACTTAAAGGAAAGCGGTTTATAAATGCTGAAGAAGCGGTGGCTGCGTATCGCGATGCCATTGAAGAGACCCCTAAGGACGTGTGGGCAAAGTGCTTTTCCCAGTGGTTCCATCGCATGCGGTGTATTGACGTCAATGGACAATATTTTGAAAAGATATAATAAAACTAATAACTGGCTAATGTAATCAGTTTTTGATTTTCTAAGAACTTTCAGTTTGACCCTCGTATTAAATTGACATTTGACCTTATTTGATTTAGTCTTTTTTATGGGAAAAATTTCATTAAAATCGTTTTTAATTAAGTTAAAGAGGTCATCATATTGTTTATCTACACTATCATTAGTATTTTGTTTCACTGAATATAGTGTATCGTTAATTGTATCCCTAAATCTATCTAACCTATTTTCTGTGACAGGCTTTCCATCATTTCATTGCGTTCCATCAGCTGCAAGTAGATCTGCCAGATTATCTGGAAGTTCGAGGTTTGCTTGTTTCCATGCAGCTACTAACTCTTTGTTCGCTCCGATGAAGTTTCGTCCTTGGTCGCTCCATAGGTGCGTGCATTTTCCTCTTCTAGCGACGAATCTTTGGAACGCACCAATGAAGGACTGTGAAGTGAGGTCATCGACCAATTCAAGTTGTATGGCCTTTACAGCCATACAAACGAATATGGCGATGTATGCCTTGTTGGACTTTGCACCCCTGCCCTTTGACATTAAAACTTGCAAAGGACCGGCAAAGTCGACTCCGCTATGCAGAAACGGACGAGCTTCGGTTACCCGCTGCTTAGGAAGGTCTCCCATGATCTGAGTGCGACTAACACCCTTTTGTCTTGCACAAATAAGACATTTACGTATGTGAAGTTTTACTGCATTTTTGGCCCTGATAATCCAATATTTTGTTCTAAGATAACATAGCATGAGTTGAATACCACCATGCAATGTTTTCTTGTGGGCTTGAGATATAATTAATGAAATTAATTTGTTTTTAGTGCCGAGTATGATCGGATGTTTAGATTCATTATCGAGATCTGAATTTCTCAGTCTCCCGCCCACCCTGAGAACGTTCTTGTCATCTAGGTAGGGATTTAAAGATTTCAAACTGCTATCGCTTTGTACATATTTGTTATGCTTTAGATTTTCTATTTCCTTTGAATATTCTTGTTCTTGTACTATTTTAATACATTTCAATAATGCTGCTTCTAATTCATCTGTTGTCATTTGCTTACTTATATTTTCAGGGTCTTTTTTGGAATTAATGAATCTAGTACAGTATACTATCACTCTTTGCAGCTCTTCTAATGTATCGAAGTCTTCAAAGAAACTGTTCTCTTCACTGTGTATTTTCGTGTTTACTTCTATGTTTTTCTTTCTTTCCATATCTGTTGGTACGACATTCGGTCTTGTAAATTTTATTTCATTATGTTTAAGCCAACTTGGCCCTTCCCACCACAGCCTTTGGTTTTCAATTAAATCATGTAAGTTATGCCCTCTAGATCCGAGATCAGCTGGATTTTCCTTGGATATTACATGAAACCATTGTGTATTGTGCAATTTGTCTAAAATTTCAACAACCCTGTTGCTGACAAATGGTTTCCATCTGTTAGGGTTACCAAACAGCCATGATAAGACCACAGATGAGTCAGTCCAAGCGTAGACTTGATTGATTGAGATTCTCATGGCCTTACAAACTTGCGATAACAGCCTGGCCAAGAGCACAGCGCCGCAAAGTTCAAGTCTCGGAAGTGTGATAGGCTCGACCGGGGCCACTCTCGTCTTGGCCGCAACAATGCCAGTCTCTATATCTCCAGTTTCTGTAACAACTCTGTAGTAAATGACTGCACAGTAAGCCTTATTCGAGGCATCGCAGAAGCCGTGGAGTGAGAATTGTTGCCCATCATTATTATTGAATTAGATTCGTCGGTCGATATGTATTTTATCGAGATGTTGATAGCTCAGTCTAAACTTCAACCATTCCTCCTTAAGTGAAACAGTTACTTCCTCATCCCAATCAAGGTTTTCGACCCACAGCTTTTGAATTAAAATCTTAGCTGGAATTATTGCCGCTCCGAGCCAACCTAGAGGGTCAAAAAGCCGTTGAATATCAGCCAGTATATTCCTTTTAGTAATTGTCTGGGGTAGAGGTGGTAAGTTGAAATGATAGTGAAATGAGTCTGTTCCTATATTCCAAGTGATGCCTAGAGTTTTCATCACACATTGATTCCTAAATTCCTTTCTCGTATTTACGCTTCGTTTTGAAGGTTGTATTTCATTCATAAATTCATTGTTATTAGAAGCCCATTTTTGGAGAACGAAGCCACCTTTCTCTAATAATTGTGTCATTTGATTGCTTAACTCAATAGATTCATTTAATGAATCTTGGATGCAGCCACTCATACAATCATCCATGAAAAAGTCTTCCGTAATAACCTTAGCTGCTGCAGGAAGATCCTTACCCTCATCCATTGCTAGTTGCATTAATGTTTTTACAGCAAGATAAGGCGCTGACGATACTCCGAATGTGACTCTTAACAGACGATATTATCTTATAGCTTCTGAGCTGTTTCTCCTCCATAATATTCTCTGATAGTCTACTTGTTACTTAGCGACCAGTATTTGGCGATACATCTTTTCTATATCGGCCACAAACGCTATAGATTTCATCCGCCATCTCATGATTAGATCTCTCAGATCATCTTGAAGCTGCGGTCCCACCATAAGTAAACTATTGAGTGATTTATTATTTGATCCTTCACACGAAGCATCAAAAACCAATCTCACACTTGTTGTCTCCTTTCCTTCTCTTACAAATGGGTGGTAGGGTAAATATACAGCTGGGTTATCTATCTCTTCCTTCGGAACTTCTTCCATATGCTCTAGCTTTATATATTCTTCGATAACATTGTCACAATCTTCTTTTAATTTTAGATTCTTCTGTAGTCTTCGCTCATATTGATGAAACCTTCGTAAGGCGATCGCTCTTGTATCGCCAATTGCTTGTATAGGATCTTCACATTTAAAAGGAAGCTGCACTACGTATCGTCCCTCTGGTGTCCTAGAGTGAGACTTGGCATATATGTCTTCACATAGCTTCTCCTCTGCTGTAAAGTTTCGTTTGTCAGATTGCTCAATATCCCACATGTTTTTCAGCATGTTATCTACATCCAGGTGAATGTGCATAGATATCGTCTCTTCTTCTGGTTGCGTATCATTTATATTGCCAAATAAAATCCATCCTAGGCTGGTTTCTTGCGCGCATGGTGTGCCTGGAGGACCTTTTATGAGATTATTCTTGAGTATTTTCTGTATAAACATCTATATCTAAAAGAAGATCAATCTTACCTGGCATATAGTAATCAGGATCTGCTAATGTGAGTCCGCTTAAGTGTGGCCATTGATTTGGTTTAATGTACTTGCATGGCAACTTAGTAGTCAGTTGTGTTGATATCACAAACGCTTTAACATTGAGGCTGAAACTAGAATCACACCTTGATAAGACCTCAAGTTGTACCACATGACTGACTGACGTCTTACTAGAACCTACTCCAGTTACGGTACCATTCATTGAAGTTTTGTGAAGCCTAAGTATTTGAGTCGCTCTCTCACTCACAAAGGTTGCCTGAGAACCGGAATCAATTAAAGCTCTAAACATACTTACCTGCCCAGACGCACTTCTGATAGGAACCAAAGCTGTAGCTAACAATGCCCTTTTATGACGTGAAATAAAGTGCGAGGCAATTAACACATCTTGTTCGTCTTCTACTTGGTTGTCTTCTACATTTGTGTGCAATGATGACAGTCCTGGTGATTGTGTCTTCTCTTTATTGTCCAGCGACTCTCCGCTCTTCTTATAAGAATGCAGAAGTGAATGGTGACGTTTGCCGCAAATCCTGCATGAAGTCTTTTGTTTGCAATATAATACAGGATGCCCGGCAGCAAGACAGTTGTAACAAAGTCGTTGTTCTCTGATGAAGTCGCTTCTTTTATCCGGATCTAACTTTCCAAACTCCTTACAGTGACAAAGCAGGTGATCTTCCTTACACATGATGCAATTACGAATGACTGGAGTGGTGTGAAACGATTTTTCTTTTATTTTATCTTTTAATGTAGTTGTTGTTGATGTCAATTCTAAAGTACAGATACGGCTCTCTATGAATGTAGTGAAATTAAGGAATGTGGGCATTTCTTCAAAATATTCTCCACTTACATATGATTCCCACGCTCTGTGTGATTCTTGGTCCAATTTCTGAATGGCCAGAAATATGATTATTGGATCCCAAGTACCGGTGTAGATATTTAATGCATTTAGGCTAGTTAGACACTCTTTCATATTGTCAATCAAACTTTTTAATTGTGTAGGTGATTGTACATTAACCTTTTTGAGGTTAAAAAGCCTTTTCAGAATAGCATTAACAATTAGCCGTTTGAGACTGTACCTGTTTTTTAGGTTATCCCATGCAGGTTTGTAGTTCTTTTCCGTGATTTGAAAATGCTTGATTGTGTTTTTCGCCTCACCAACCACACACGATTTCAGATAATGTAACTTCTGCACATCACTAAGTCCTTTATTCGAATGTATGAGTGACACAAATGTGTCTTCGAAAGATTGCCATTCCTCATACGCTCCGAAAAAGGTTGGTAAACTGATTTGTGGTAATTTCACTTCGGGTGCAGTATTATTTTCAAATCTCTCACTAGATGTACTCCTGTTTAGTAACTCATGGCTTGTAGATGTAGATAGTAAACTATCCGTCAAATCGGCCTTTAAACACAAGTAGACTTCACATTCACCGTGCACGTCATTCGCAAAATACTCCAAGTTATCACGCTCGGTTTTCGTCGTTGACTTAAATAAACTCTGATGCGCAGATCGGAATGACGACCAGTATTCATCTATGCACTGCATTCTTGATTGTATATAGCCCTTAGTTTTTCTAGTACTAGGACACTTTTTATAGTTAGTTTGTGCCTTCTTGATAAGTTGAAATAAGTCTTCTAGCTCTTCGATAGCTTTTTCTTTATCAGTCATGATGAATTATGCACTTTAATTCATTTGTAATTGCATTTGTATTAACGCACTCAATTCCAATGCAGTTGTTTACGTGAAGAAACACTCGTAGGTATGGCCACATGCAGTTGTTCGCGCCGTCACACAATAGCGAACCGGTCCGGCCGTCCTACTTATAGATAACACAGTCCTCCGATGCAAAATTGTAGTTCACTATCCGGCTCGAAGGACCACTATGTTTGAGTAATAAGGTTATTTTTAAGTTTGAAGATTTGGAGTAGAATTGAAAGACACCTTGCTTGTTTGAGATTTATTTGCGACTGATTTTGTTACGATGTGACAACGATATTTAAATAATCAAAGATGCGTAGATACTTCGGTTTGCGAATCGCTCTACACAGACAGATACTGAAACTACGTGTTAAAGTTGGAGCTAAGTTTTGCTTAAATCGTTTGAGTACGTTATTGCTAATATTATCCCACCCAGCGGCACAATCATCTCTTAATTTCGAAATAGTTTGGCATACTTCCTCTTCATCTGTATCTAATAGGACAAAACTCTGTGGGCAGTTAGGAAGGGATATTAAGTGCTGGTGAGTTTGCATATAAATTTATACAGCAAGGATCTTACCTACGTTATCGAAAAAGCTATTTACATTATTTGCTGATAGGTGCGGAGAAGAGTGCGTAAGTAACAAATTCGAACTTGATTCAAGCGATTTGGATGTATCTCCAAAGAAGTTTGCTGTTGTTACGAGCTTTATTTACATAGTTCGTTTTTTTCGTACGTGGATTTCAATTTTTTTAACAAGCCGTTACAAAAGTTTCTGTATCGCTTGTGAGTGCTTTGAAGAATAACATTATCTGGATATTTTTTGGCTTTCAGGTGAAGTTTATCCCTATGCAGTGTACAACGGATAGGGCCAGGTGTAATCCAGGGCCTTATATTATGGTTTTTAATACTCAGAGTTATTTCTGTTGTATTACGTAAGATTGCTTCTTGCACTTTTGTAATGACGTACAATAGATCCGAGATATTCGTATATCCAATAGTTTGTGACGCTGTTGTCGCGCAATGTATTTTTTTTCTGAAGTGTGCGTCGCCTCCCCCAGGGGCGCCTGGTTCGGCGCCGTGGGCAGCGTGATCGAGCGCTTCGGCATCGCGTTCGGCGCGGCGCACGGCGCGCGGACGGTTCGCGCGCTGCTGGCCGGCGCGCACGAGCGGCAGCCCGCCGTCGCGCACCAGCTGTGGGGCTGTCTGCTGTGTCTGTGCTACAGCGTGCCGGTAACAATACACTCATATATACACAGTCTAGCTATAAATACTGTTACAACTAAAAATAAGAAAGATATTACATTTGAATTTAGAATCTGTCATTTTAATACGATTGCTCATTCAGTTTTATAATTTTTTTGCGCCAACACATTTTATAAGTTGGTATGGAGCCAAATGCAATTTTTAAAACTCTCCATACGCTTGGTATTAGTCAAATGTTTTTGTACCGGGCTATCAATAGGTACAATGCGACCTCCTCTGTTTGTGACAGAAAAAGATCTGGCCGTCCACGTAGTGTTCGTACGAAACTGGTGGTCAAAGCAGTAAGGGAAAGAATTCGCTGAAATCCTGTCCGAAAGCAAAAGATTTTATCTCGGGAGATGAAGATAGCACCCAGAACCATGTCGCATATTTTAAAAGATGACTTAAGACTTGCAGCCTACAAGAGACGCACTGGTCATTTTTTAACTGATAATTTAAAAAAGAGTAGGGTGGTAAAATCGAAAAAACTACTGAAGCGGTTCGCAAAGCGGGTTTTGTTTGTTTGAAAAGGTCTTTATTAAAATAAAAGGGAAAAGAATTCACAATACGATACTAACAACTAGTGTACATTTACTTTCCTAGATTTAGTATAATAAGAAGCTAATTTAGCTTTGCAGACCACAGTCCATTTAAAGCTTTACGTCTTATTGAAAATATTACACCTAAACAAAATTTACATTCCAATAAATCATTTGAGATTTTACTTACAGAGTATGGCTATAAAATTGTGTTAACTTTGTATCAGCTTAACACTTACCACTTGTTATTTATTTTTTAAAACACATAGGCAAAAGAAAAAATAAATACAATTAAAACTGTTAATTTAGGCACTTAGATGAGTACAATAACAATTACAAAACACTAAACATTTAATTTTTAGCACAAAATTACATGAATTCACAAATGTTATGAAATTGAAGGTACACTGGCTTGTTGACAAAGCGCAATTCGTCCGTTTAGTAGCTACTCGGCGCGCGACGTTACGCTTGCTATCTAGTCCGGTTCAAGCACGTAGTGATGTGGGAGTCGGTATGTCCGATAACTATCGATATAGTCCAGGTCAGCTAGTCGCGTTTTTCCTATATTTTCGATTAATTTGTTTTTATGGTCCAAATTAGTATGCAGACAAAACCTTTTTGTTTGTTTTAAGATAAAATCTTTTAGTAGTGGCAATTTAATACTTTTATACAACTTAGCTAAGTTCGTGTATCGAGGGGTATTGTATGAGATTTTCACCGCTTTGATTTGTACCCTTTGAAGCATTTCAAAGTTGTGGTCGCATGTGCTACTCCATACAGGGCAGGCGTAGGTGATGACGGGTCTAATAAGCGTGTTGTAAATACCTATTTTAGTACTTTCGTGCAGAGGAGACTTATGATTGAGTATACGTTTAAGAGCACCGATTGCTTTGTTACCTTTTTCAGTAAGCAATACGATGTGTTGGCTCCAGTTAAGTTTACGGTCTAGATTTACACCCAAATATCTTACTGTCACTTTCCAGGGGATATTATGACCTAGTATTCTAAGTTGTCTAGACGGCAGCTTCCTTTGCCGGGTGAACATTATGGCCTCAGTTTTCGATCCATTTAATTTAAGTTTCCATTTACAAAAATATTCTAAGAGATTATCAAGGGACATTTGTAATCTGTCTATGATTAGATCGATGTCTTTAGACGAAGTCAGAGTCGCCGTATAATCGGCATAACATGCTAGACTAGTTCTGGGTTGTATAGGCAAATCATTCAGAAAAAGTATAAACAGATATGGGCCAAGAATAGAACCCTGTGGCACACCAGCAGGAATATCAAACGGCGATGAACATGCATTTCCAATGTGAACTCTTAGAACACGGTTTGATAGGTAGGAGTCGATGATTTTGACAAGGTATAAGGAGACATGCATATTCAACAACTTATGAATGAGCCCTTTATGCCAGACAGTGTCGAAAGCTTTTTCGAGATCAAGCAGGAACATGCCAGTGGAATTCTTAAGGTTTAGATTGTGAGCTATGTGTTCAGCGACGCGAGCCAATTGCTGTATGGTAGAATGAGATGCCCGAAATCCAAACTGTTCAGGTATAATAAGATCTGCAGTCTCTCGAAGTAGTCTGGTGTAGATAACTTTTTCAAAAAGTTTAGCCAGAGATGAAAGCAAGCTTATAGGTCGGTAGCTTGTGGGAATTTCTGGATCCTTTCCGAGTTTTTTAATACCTATAACCTTTGCTATTTTCCAAACAACAGGAAAGTAAGAAATGCTTAAGCAAGCGGTTAATATCTTAGTCAACTGAATGACTGCTTTGAAGGGTAAATATTTCAGCAGCGTATTATCAATTTGGTCCTGTCCTAGTGCCTTACGTAGTTGCATTTTACGGATGTGTTTAGCTATTTCAGCCGGATGAACAGGGTAGGCTAGTACGTGCTTCAAGGGGTTTTGTAAAGACTGGTATGAAGCAGCAACTGACTCATCATGCTCGCTAGATTGAGCTAGAGTAACCTTGTAGTTGTTCTGAAAATTCTTTGCAAGCAATTCGCATTGCTCCGATAAATTTGATGTATAATTACCAGAAGGATGTTTAAGTGGTGGGATTTCGTATTTAACATTTTTAGGGACTTGACTAGTTTCCAGAGTGTGGGACCTGGGTTGTTGATTTTGTTGAGTTTGTTTTGCCATTTATTGTCATTGTAATTTTGTATTTTAAGTTTGATAGTATTTTTAAGTTGTTTAATTCGCAGTAAAATTTTGAGTGTGGGATCTTGTTCACGAAGGTGCTTTTTACGAAGACGATCTTTTGTTTTTATTATTTTCGTTATATGTCGCGGCAGAGAGTTGTTACATTCAGTAGATTTTAAAAGTGGAATGTGGAGGTTTCTGCTCATAATAATGTTATCCTGAAGACTTTTAATGGCTTGATCAATCTCCTCTGGACTTATATAACAATGAGAGGAAAGAGAAATATTATTGTTCAGGTAAGTTTTAAACATTTTCCAATTAGCCTTCCTGTAGTTATATCTAGATTCTGGCTGGGACAAAGATTTTGTGACTGAAACTTTAAAGAAAATAGGAAAGTGATTAGATGAAAAAGCTGGTATAGTTTGCATATGTGATATTTTGGAAACATTCTTTTCAATAACCAGATCGGGGAGAGTGGGTGTGTAATTATTTTGATAATGAACCAAGGAGGGCGTCGATGGGGCATGAATAAAATACCCCTCATCTAGCATGTATTTATATAGAATGTTGCCATTTCTTTTATTAAAGCTCCCATACCAGTGCTTGTGACGTGCATTTAAGTCACCCATAAGTAAAACATTGTTCCCTAGATCCATGATTCGATTCATATCCTCAGGAATCAATGGCAGATTTGGTGATTGGTAAATAGAGACAAGAATAAGATTAGTATTAGGCAGAGTTATCTTAATACTTAATACTTCTTAGAATTGTATCAGAAATTTGTATTTGACTGTGACATAGACCAGATCTAACCATGATGGCAACTCCTTGTCCCCTACCACCACCGTGCTTGTCTCTGCGATAGCAGATAAACCCAGGGAATTGAACAGATATATTTTTGGTCAGTCTAGTTTCACAAACTGCAATAACATCAGCACCTTTACGAGTGGCAAAATCTAACAGTTCATACCGCTTGCCTCGTAGGCCGTCAGCGTTCCAGAAAATTACATTCAAATAACTGTTATTATACATACTTGCTTAAATGCGTAAGAACTAATATTACTTTGTCCATCATGGTGGCACACGATAGGAATTTGTCTTTAAGAGACCTAATTGTGGTTAAGATGTCCACCATTTCGCTTATTACTAAGTCGTCTTCCCTATCTGCTGGTTTTTCAAGGTGTGCAGGTGTTCTTCTAGCTTGATTGGCTGTCGGGACGTTAGTTCTGTAGTTGGTGTAAGTGTTTGGATTTACCACACTGGCTACTGTAGCCCAAAAGCGCAAAGCGGGTATTTTCTATGTATATCATGTATGTATTTACAAAAAAAAAGTATTTAAGTATTATATCCGTTGTCTGGCAACCCATAACACAAGCTTTGAGTAGCTTACTTCCCAAAGTATTATAGTATTATATGACATTCCCACACATCGCCATCTAGCCCCAGCTAGATGGCGATGTGTGGGAATGTCCAAAGGATATTTATTTTTATAAAATAACTAGTAAATAATACATTTGTAAACAAATATTATTAAAAAAAGGGAGGTCACAGTTTTTTTTGTTTACGGATGATATAATCTTTACAATTGAGCAACATATTAACAAAAAAAATGACCGTATTATGCTCAAACCTCTAAGAAAGCTTCCAAATTAGCCGGCAGAGTGCAACGTGGGCATTACCCGACTTCAGTGATGATTTTGTGGGGTGTTAGCTATGAAGGAGTGACTGAGCCATATTTTTGTGAAACAGGTATAAAAACATCGGCACAAGTGTATCAAGATACCATTCTTGAGAAGGTAGTTAAGCCCCTTAACAACACTATGTTCAAGAACCAAGCATGGTCTTTCCAACAAGACTCGGCCCCGGGTCATAAAGCTCTGTCCACGCAGTCTTGGTTAGAAGCGAACGTTTCGGACTTCATCAGTGCTGAAGACTGGCCGTCGTTTAGTCCCGATCTTAATCCGCTGGATTTTGATTTATGGTCAGTTTTAGAGAGTACGGATTGCTCTAAACGCCATGATAATTTTGAGTCCCTGAAACAATCCATACGATTGGCATTAAAGAATTTGCCCATGAAAAGAGTGCGTGCTTCTATTGATAACTGGCCTCAACGTTTAAAGGACTGTATTGCAGCCAATGGAGACCACTTCGAATAAGCTTTTTATATTTTAAATTGTTTTATATTTATGTAAAAAACTAACACACTGTAAAAGTAATAAATATTCTTTGCATTTTTTTTTCTTTGTGACAATATTTATGGCAAGACTAGGTATGTAGTAAAAGTATTTTTAGAGATTCGTAGATATTTTATCTTTCTTATACGGTATGTATAAAAATATACGACCCAAATCCAAGGGGGTGGATTAGAGTCGAGTCTTGCATATAGGAAATAAAAGAAAAAAAACTTTTTTTTACGTTTTCCAAACTTAATTGACAACCAGCTCCTTGAATTTGGCTCGTTCTTTTATTTACAATATACAGGATATTGGACACTAACTACATAAGTTGCTCTCATGTCAAAAGTATGTAAATAATGCACTTGTGCTTTGATAATTTAAAACAACAGTGTGGTACCACAAACCCCATATAACATTCAAAATTATGATTTCTATATTGACCTATTTTCTATTTGACTCGGAGAGTGACGCCTTGAATGCAACCCACTAACTACACCACGCACCACTCGTCCAACCCTTGCGCTAACCCTTCAATGTACTTATTCTAACTAAAACTGTTTTTTATTTACAATTCTACAGGATTGGCATAAATGGCTAGACAAGAAGGAGCTACTCATCAAACGGATACTTGAAATGCTGGAAAAAGGTACGTACTTCAACATTTATTTTCAAATGAATGAACCTATGATAAAGTATCCTGTAAGCTTAACATGCACGTCTCTGTATCGGTTAATGCGTCGATATAATTATCTAATTTTTTCAACGCTGTAGTTTCGTAAAGGCAATTGTTATTGCTTTTAAAAACAAATAAGCACATTATAGTTGGTCAAAAAAGATGTTTGAAATTTTATCGATTGTCGCGATAAACGATTAAGAGGTGTGCATGTTAAGGCTACAGGATACTTTATCTTCTCGCATCTGAAACCCTCTGGTCAATCACAGCTTGTAAATGCCAATTTTTATTTCCAGTAATAAGAGTAAATGAGCTAAACTGCAGTGGCCGTCCTTTTGCTGATAATGATTCTTAGCAAAACGATTCGAATAACGTACTAAAACCATAAACAGAGTTGTGTGGCTGTGTTCTTTTAAGGTTGTTCAGTTCGCGCCGCGACAGAGGCAAGAGACCGCAACCACAAACCGAGACCGAAGGACCGGATCGAACTGCGCGAATGGAGACAGCGAGACAGTCGCTGCCCTGTAGTGTCGCGGTCGCGTTTAGTGATAATAAATGTACAGTACTTTTACGGATGAAGACTGACAGCTTGATTGTACTAATCAGACATTCATCTTCTTCAAATAGAAGTTCTACTACTAAATTTTCCATCTTGACCCAAATACAACTGAATCCATAGACACACTCTGATGGACGTCTAGAAATTCATAAAAAGCCTGAAGTGTTTCAGCCTCTTCATGAACTTCTAGGTCTCGGTCTTGGCCAATAGTATGCAGGAGAGACCGAGACACTTGTCTCGGTCTACTGCCTCGGTCTCTTGCCTCTTTCGCGAGCCGCTACCATAAGGTAGTAGACGGGTGGTTTATTGTTTAACACAAATGTTTGTTGTACACGTGGTCCGGTACGTGTAGTGTTTGCGTTCGTTCAAGGCGGGTGGGGCGACGCGCGGCGGCTGAGCGACATGCTGCTGCCGCTGCTCGCCCATCTGCCAGCTGAGCTGCTCACGAAGACGTTCCATGAAGACTTCTTCGCCGCGCTTTATAGCGGGTATGTGACAAATAATAATAATTATAATCTAGCCGTCCACAGTGGAGTCGCCCGCGTAAATTTCGGTCATTGCAGTCGCCAGCACATCAAGTTAATCAATTTTGATGCAAACTAGCCCTTAGTAAAATTGCATAAGGTACCGCAGTGTTAACCTCGACGTTCTGTTGTCCGTATTTAAGCTGCGAGCATGATTATGGTGCGGAGTTTTTTTTTTAAAACTGTGATAGCTTCTAAGATATTTTTTGAAGCAAATGATGTAAAGGGTAATTAAATGTTAAAAATTAAATGCCCGTGCTGATGAATCTGTTTAATTTGATAAGAATAAATACATGTGTGCATCAAACACCTTTGAAAATAGAACATTATTTTTTATCAAATTTATAAAAAAATAAGTTTGTAGTGAGTAAACCGTATAGGTTTACCGTAAGGTTGTAGTAAGTCAAGCATAAAAGACAGACATATGCTGTCGCGGACTTTATTGTAGACTAGCGGTCCCCCGCGACTTCGTCCGCGCGTTTTGAGTTTGCTCCCTCCCCTCCCGTCGCAGCGTGATGCTTTATATCCTAAAGCCTTTCTCAATAAATAAGCTATCTAACACAGAAATATTTTTTCAAATCGGTTCTGCAGTTCCTGAGATAAGCGCGTTCAAACCAACAAACTCTTCAGCTTTATAATATAATTAGCGCAAGCGCACGTTGTACTTAAGCTGCCAACATTATTTTGGTGCGGAGTTATGTTAAAACTGTGATAGCTCCTAAGATATTTATTGGAATCAAATGATATAAATAAATGAAATGCTCGTGATGATAAATGTATTTATTTTGATAAGAATAAATACCTGTGTGTACAATACACCTCTAAAAATGGTGCATTATTTTTTTACAAATTTATTAACATAAAAAAGGTTGTAGTAAGTCAAGCATAAAAGATAGACTTATGCTGTCGCGGACTTTATTATAGAACTCTTAATGCTGAACAATCTTGTCATACATAATTTTTGTGTACCTTTAGCGGTTTCAGCAGCGTACGCAGCGGAAGCTCTCAAAAGGAATATCTTTCTCCCGTTTTCGCAACATTTTTCATTGCTGCTGTGGTCTTGTGAGTCGTATCTTTATGTTATATAGCTTAAAGCCTTCCTCGATAAATGGACTATCCAACATAAAAATATTTTTTCAAATCGGGCCAGTAGTTTCTGAGATTAGCGCGTTCAAACAAACAAACAAACAAATAAACAAACAAACAAACTCTTCAGCTTTATAATATTAGTATAGATTTTTTAAAGGGGAACCCGTCTTACATGATTTTTGTGTATCTTAAACGGTTAACGTTGCGTACGCTATTAAAAGGAATGTTTTCTTCCCCTTTTAGTATCATTTTTCAGTGTTGGTCTGCTTTTATAAGTCATATGTCATGTTTTTTTTATTATTTTTATTTATACTTTATTGCACAATAATAAAATTTTGTACAAAAGGTGGACTTAACGCCATATGGCGTTCTCTACCAGTCATGCCTTTGGGCTAAGCAGAAATTATTGTGATGTTTTATATATAAACAAGCTACCCAATAGCGATGGGTCGTTATCGGATTTTGAGATAACGTAACGTAACCGTTAAGTGATTCCAAATAACGGGTTTCATAACTAGTGATTTTTGTAACTAGCTATTTTTACAACGTCCCAAATAAAACGTGCTACTATACCTGTTTCGTTTACACTTACGTTCGCGTACTATAGTTGTTTCATTCATTCACGCAACAAAGCTATCACACGTTATGTTACGACCCTTTTTACGGTGCTTTTATCCATTTCTCGTTTTACTCCTTCATGTTAAGAAAACGTTGTGTAGGATGGTCAATGTAAAACGTCGTTTTCAACTTGTCGTAACGAATAACGTAAAACCAGTGATTTTCGTGAGGAGTGAAGCCACCCAAACATCTACACTATGTCTTTTGCTTAAGAGTTAATTCAGTTTGACTTCAGAGCGTTGTGAGATAAGAAGCAGTTATTGAAGACCGATACCTATTTATTTCGATCGTTTTAATGGCGTTATTAATGTAACGTGTTATTGTTGAGGAGGATAACGAGTGATCACTGTTTGGTCTCGTAACTAGTTAAAAAACTAGTTACGGTTAATAACGCCCATCGCTACTACCCAATACAAATGATTTTTTCAAATCGGTCCAATAGTTCTGAAATGAGCGCGTTCAAACAAACAAACAACCTCTTCAGCTTTAAAATGTTAGTATAGAGGTAGATATCAATCACGTTAGAATTTGTCGCAGTCACTCCCGGCTAGTGTGGACAAAGGGTGTTTAAAAGGTACTAATATTCGAATGAAATAAAGAAATCCGGGTATAGCATTTGGCAACAAAAGTTTATTCAAATTTGCTATTTCACAATTTCCTTTTAACACCTTCAAAAAAATCAAATACAAAACTTAGTAGCTCAGAATACAGTAGAGACTAGGTTAGGTTCTAATTTAGTTATCAATATCTATACTATTACAAATCTTAATGTTCCAAATTTCTAATTAAATAAAGATAAACCACCAATTTAAGTGTTTAATTACCTAAATAAATTCCAAAATTTATCCTCAAAGGGATTCCTAAATTATGCCTAAATTAATAGCTAAATTATCCCACTTTTCCTAAGTTAAAGTAAATACAAGAAAACCAACCTTGGATTTCAACGGAGGTTACTATTTCAAATCTTTGTTGCATCAAACTACAAACAATTCTGCAACATTACCCCAAAATTTCACCGATACCGATCCATCCTCAAAACAGCAGACAAGAAGCAAATCAATCCATAAGGAAGTTCTGACTTCAAAAATTAATCCAAATGAGGTCTAAGTAAGGTCTTAGTAAGGTCTAAGTAAGGTCTAAGTAAGGTCACTGAAAAGAATTTACAAAAGGTTAGTTCAACGCACAAACCAAAGTAAAAGTTAAAAAACACTAACTTTTCATAATAAATATTTACCTGAGGTTACAACATGATCACCAAATTGTGACTGTTCAACTTACAGACACATATCAAAAGCGAAACCTAGAAATAAAAGAAAGTTCTAGTTAACAACCAATTTTTTTTTCTAAGTGAGGGTGGTTATACTTTTCATCACCCTATTTATGAAATCTATAATAAACCAATTTAATACCTGCAAAAGCTGGCTCGCCATATAATTTCTGAATTAATTACTAAACATTTATGCTAATTTTTCTATTTGAGACCTGAAATGATAAAAATTACAACTCTCAATACAATATGCCCAGATGTAGGTAGGCTACATTTTCTTTACAAGGATTTCCAAAGGAGTTTCCCCGAAATACTTACCATTTTCCAGTCATTTATATCAAATCATTTTTGAAATTAATTCATCCAAATTGACATGTTGGCGGCGTCTGAAACGATAAAAGAACCATGTGCTCAGACTCTAAGAAACGTCTCGCAACAAACAAAAATCAACGCAAACCTTTCTGCAGATACTTACCAGGAATAACTATCAAACTACAAAATAATTTGGGGCGTGCCCCGTAATCACATTTCTTTAATTAATTACATATTAAGACACGTTCCACTCCGACGCACGACCAACAGTGCGGCACCGGAAAAAAAGCAGCTGTCACACTTGACACATGTCAGTGTCACCATCCATCTTATCTATGCCAAAATATGGACTGAAGTCCTACATCCATTTAGCTTTTCGTTTCACGCGAACTTAGACAAAAATATACAACGTTACAATACCCCCCTCCCAAAGAAAAGAGGTTCACTACAGTGAACCGAAAGCTGTCCCCAGCTTCCGTAACTGTAAAAATATGTACTGTTACCAAATGCCAAAATAAAATCAAAATAATTTCCTTCCACTATCCAACAAGTTCAAACTAACCTAAGAAGACATTCTATTTACTATATCACTAGTTGATATTATTTGAAGGATCCAAAAGTATAAACCAAAAAACTACATCTAAGAGGCCTCAAAATAAAACTCCAAACCATAAATAAGTACAAAGCTTCGAAGCTCAAAAAAATAAAAATAAACCCGCAATCCATACAGCCATTTCATGCATAATGACTATATAATATCCTTATATTTTCTTACCGTGAAAGAAAACACAGTAACAAACATCCTCAACCTTTTTTATTATTATAATTTACTCATAATCATTAAGTAAATTATGTTAAAATCCTGAAAAAAAAACATCGCCAAACCAATCTGGAATGACCTAAAGCTAGACAACAATTCAAAGTCATAAGTTACAAGAGACTCTCCTTAAAGGTTTCAGCTAAAACAAATCCCCAACCAAAGTTATATCATTCATCCACAAACAAACCATTCTATCAACCTCGCCATTCATACTTCATCATACAAAACAAACAGTTTTATTTCCAAATTCAAATAAAACTGAACTCTTTCACTTTTGTGTTTAGAATTTTCATCAATTTAAACACAACTAAAGAAACTCTAGTCGAACCAGAACTTATGCTTTAATATCCTTAATATGCCACGAACCGAGTGAATGACCATCCATCGTCTCCAACTCGTAAACCAATGGTGACAAAACTTTAGTGATCCTGCACTTAATAAACTTTGGCGCCAACTTGGCCATTTTAAAGTTTTGGGCATCACTTTGAGTGTAGTTGGTCTTCCAAACTACATCACCAACCGAAAATTTCGCATTTCTGCGCCTCAAATTATAATAAGTGGCATTTCTAGCATGAGCATTTAGCATGTGTGCACGAACCTTCCCAAAAATGTCCTTAAGACAACCGAACTCACCGGCATACTCCTCCCTAGGCATATTCACTGAATACTCCGCCTCGGTATCCCTGTAGAATGATCCGTTGATGACTGGTTCCCTAGCATGTACTAGGAAGAATGGAGAAAACCCAGTCGATTCGTTGACAGCACTATTGATTGCGAATTGTATCTTGTGCAGGTGTCTGTCCCACGAACGATGGTTTTCCTGAACGAAAGAAGCTACCGCAGTCATCACGGTTTTGTTGTACCTTTCCACAAGGTTTACCTGGGGCGTGTATCTGGGTGTGTAATGATGTTTCGGAATGTTGTAACGAACCAGTAACTCCCTAAATTCTGATCCCGTAAATTGTGTCCCGTTATCCACAATCACGGTTTCAGGAACTCCATGGGTTAATATAACATGATTTTCAAAATTTTTTGCAACATTCGCACTAGTAGCCCGCCTAAGTGGAAATAACAAAGTAAATTTACTAAAACAACACGTCACAACTAACAAAAAGGTAAACCCTGATTGTGACCTGGGTAGAGGACCAACTAAATCAACGGAAACCACTTGGAATGGTCTCTGACAAACCTTAGGATTACCCATCAACCCCAGAGTTCGCCTGGTGGAGTGTTTATAAGCAGCGCAAGTATCACAGTTCTTAATGAATCTTTGCACGTCAGCAAACATTCCGGGCCAAAAATATCTCAAACAAAGTTTTCTGTGCGTTTTAAATACCCCTAAATGTGCTGCTGTCGGTACTGAATGATTCTCGCGGATAATTGTTTCTCTGCGATCCTTACGAACGACTTCCTTCCAATCAAACTCTGACGTCAAACTGTACTTACCTTTACTGTACCTGTACAGTATACCATCCTTAATTTGGTAATTTGGGACATTGGTCGGGTTATCCTGACAATTTTTAAACAAACGGTCATACCAAGGATCATCGACCTTTTGTGACGTTTCTACATCATTTATGACACTAACAGGCAAAAGTCTAGATAGTGCATCAGGGACTACGTTATCCGTACCTCTCCTATGCTCTATCTCAAAATTGAACTGGGATAAGCGACAACCCCAACGAGCTAATCTTCCCGACGGGTTTTCAAGTTTAAGAAACCATTTTAATGAGGAATGGTCAGTAACAACCTTGAATTTCCTAGAACCCAAATATGCCTGAAATTTTTCAACTGCAAAAATAACCGCAAGAGCTTCCCGCTCGGTTGCACCATAGTTTTGCTCAGCTTTGTTCAATGACCGGCTAACGTAAGCAATAGGATGTTCACGGCCATCAATTTCTTGAGCGAGCATACCACCCAAACCGTACGCAGAAGCATCGCAGTGTACCGTGAAAGGTTTACTGAAATCAGGCACAGCCAAAATAGGTGCCGTAACTAAAGCATCCTTCAGCTTATTGAAGGCTTCTTCGGCTTCATCAGACCATTTAAACGGAGGTGAATTTTTGCCCTTCGAAGTCAACCTGTTTAAAGGCGCGGCTATTGTTGAAAAGTTCCGAATGAATCTGCGATACCATGAGCACATTCCTAAAAATACTTTAACATCATGAGCTGAAGTTGGTGTTCTAAATTCCATTATAGATGCTACTTTACCAGGATCAGTTCTTAAACCATGCTCATCAATAACATATCCCAGATATTTAAGAGATTCTCTAAAAAATTTGCATTTTTCCCTGTTAATTGTCAAGTTAGCCATTTTAAGTTTTTCCAAAACTCGATTTAACAACAAAAGATGACAAGAAAACGAATTTGAACAAATAATTATATCATCTATGTAACAAAATACTTTGCCGCCCTCTATATCACTACAAAAGTTCTGATTGAACAGCATGTCCATCAGTCTTTGCTGTCTAGAAGGAGCTCCACAAAGACCAAAGGCCATAACTTTAAATTTAAAAGAACCTCGACCCGGAACTGTAAATGTTGTCTTTTCCTGTGACGCAGCATTTAAAGGGATTTGCCAAAAACTAGAAGATAAATCAATAGAGGACAGAAACCTGGCTTCCTTTAAGCTGTCTAAGATTTGAGGAATATATGGAATGCCATAAGAATCACTTTTAGTGACAGCATTTAACTTATGACTGTCCAAACAAAATCTCCATTCATCGTTTGGCTTTGGGACCAAAAGTACTGGATTGTTCCATGGACTTTCACTTGGAGCTACCACATCAAGGCTCAACATCCTGTCTAACTCCTTGCCTAAGGCTTCCTTTTTCTCTGGAGACAAAGGATATTGTCTGGCCTTAATAGGTGCAGCATCACCGGTGTCAATCACATGTTCAATCAGTGTTGTCCTACCTAAACCTGCCTTTTCAGTTGAAATCTCCTCAAACTTGTCAATCACAGTAGCTGCAAGCTCACGTTGTTCTGGAGTCAAATTGCCATAAGGTGTTATACAGTGAAACTGATCTGAATTTGTCAAAATGTTATACGAAAAAATATGTTCCGGGGATCTTCTATAATCAATACGTTCAAAAATTTCAGGGGCCAAGTTAAATCGTTTCCAAAAGTCACAACCTAATATCACATCAGAAACTACTGACGGAATAACATAAAACTGAATAACATGAGTTTGATTGTTGAACGTCACTGGCAAATAAAAACGTCCAATTGTTTCCAACTTACAACCATTCGCAACACTACACGACATATTTTGTTCATGCACGAACGTAAAACCCAAATTTTCAAAGTGTGTATGCGAATTATTTCCTAAAATTGAAACACAAGCACCAGAGTCCAACAAACCAATCGTTTCCAAATCCTGAATCTTAAATTTTAGATACGGCCGAACATCATCCTTATTTGTTGCAAACCGGACTGTAGCAATTGAGCTAAAACTGTAGTACTTCCTAACTGAATCTAAGCATTTATTATTTTCTACAATGTTATTGTTACAGTCCAAGCTGCCTAGTTTTTTGGTTCTTTAGCCTGTTCGCCTATTTTATTTAAGCAATTTCTAGCAAAATGACCATCTTTACCACACTTGAAGCATGACAATGGTTTAAAATTTCCATTTGTGTAGGTTTTGCACAATTTAAAATTGTGGTTAGGTTTACCACATTTAAAACAAAGTTTTTTACTCTTGGTAGTACCGGAAACACTCGAAACATTGCTGTCACTACTTTCCACATTATTTACTTTCAAATCGTGTTTGACACTTTGCTTCGAAACACTAGCTACCGAAGAAAATTGTGACTGCTTTTTCGGTTTATACAAAAACTCAGACGTAAGTACCGAAAACTTTTGTTTTTCCGGTTCAGAAAAATCCAAACAACGCTGACGCGTAACCTCAATGACCTTGCATCTACGCAACAACTCATCTACCGAAGTAACCTCAACAAAAGCCAACTGCTGTGAATAGAATGGTCTAATATTTCGAAGTAAAATCTCTAATTTTTCTGTTTCAGGAAGCTGTTTTCTCAACCTGTCAAACATACACTTCATTATAGAAAAGTAAATATGAAGCGGTTCATCCGTTCCCTGTGTGCGAAGACGAATCTCACCTAAGAGCTTGTAATCGTAATCCACAACACTAAAATCCTCCAACAATAAAGATTTAAGTTCACTCCACGATGACACATTTGAACGCACTGCCCTATACCAAATCAGTGCCTGGTCTACAAAAAGTCGTGCTGCAGAATTTAAAAGTTTCTGGTCAGAAACCCCGTCAGCTCTTTGCAAGTCTTCAACCCGATCAAGGAAAGATCTCGGATCTGAAACACCATTGAACCGAACGTTCCACTTCGAAACACATTTGTCACCAACTTGACTGCCATCTGTAACAGCCAATTTTTCTACCTGAAGATCCCTGACTTCAACGTCTTCCTCCTCTATGTTGCTAGAAGTTGTTTGTTCCAACATGGCAAGTAAAGTTTTTAATGAACCGAAACAAAAACTTACCTTTTGTTTTATTGAAACATCCTCCACTGCAACCCTCTTCAACCTGTAATGTAAGTGGCAAGCTAATGTTTTTGATCTATTTAGTGAAGAACCAGAAGGTGACCTACTCTGTTTAATGATATTTTCTTGTAAATCTTTAAGTTTTTGTTCAATGACTACTAACTCCTCTTTTGGATCCAAATCAGTTTCTGATATTTGATCCGAAGGATTATCATTCAGCAAATTTCTCAATTGTTTTCTAAGAGCATCAACTGTACTTTCTGGTGTCTCCTCTCTAATTTTGACTTCATATACCAATTCATCTTTATTTAAATGTGACGGAATAACTTCCTTACAAGCCATTATTAAATTTCAATTTTTTCAACTAATTTGCAATGCAAACTTATATAAATTACACTGTTATATCACTGTTAAATCAAATTATTTACTATTTCTTTTGGTGGTTTATATTTTTACAAGTTGTGACCTAGGCAAATGTTTTCTTTTTACAACAAAGTTATAATGGTTAAAATAGGTGTGAAAATATCACAATCAAAACAAATACAAAATATACCTCAATACATATACAGGTTTAGAGAATTTCATTAATGCTAGGTAAAAGCAAACAAAAGGTTTTGGGATTTCACAAAATAAGGTTTACACCATAACAATAACTTTTATTTGGTTAGTAAATACAAATTGTTTGATGCAACACTAAACTTGTGGGATAATTCCTAACCAGTTAGTAACACAGGCAAAATAAACCTAAGCTAAATAATATGGTGGTTAATTAGCATTCCAAAAAAATTCTAACAACAAAGTGCTCAAAATTGTACTAATAATTAATTCTAAAGTTGGGCGCCATTTGTCGCAGTCACTCCCGGCTAGTGTGGACAAAGGGTGTTTAAAAGGTACTAATATTCGAATGAAATAAAGAAATCCGGGTATAGCATTTGGCAACAAAAGTTTATTCAAATTTGCTATTTCACAATTTCCTTTTAACACCTTCAAAAAAATCAAATACAAAACTTAGTAGCTCAGAATACAGTAGAGACTAGGTTAGGTTCTAATTTAGTTATCAATATCTATACTATTACAAATCTTAATGTTCCAAATTTCTAATTAAATAAAGATAAACCACCAATTTAAGTGTTTAATTACCTAAATAAATTCCAAAATTTATCCTCAAAGGGATTCCTAATTCCGCAATTCTATTCCGCACAAACCAAAGTAAAAGTTAAAAAACACTAACTTTTCATAATAAATATTTACCTGAGGTTACAACATGATCACCAAATTGTGACTGTTCAACTTACAGACACATATCAAAAGCGAAACCTAGAAATAAAAGAAAGTTCTAGTTAACAACCAATTTTTTTTTCTAAGTGAGGGTGGTTATACTTTTCATCACCCTATTTATGAAATCTATAATAAACCAATTTAATACCTGCAAAAGCTGGCTCGCCATATAATTTCTGAATTAATTACTAAACATTTATGCTAATTTTTCTATTTGAGATCTGAAACGATAAAAGAACCATGTGCTCAGACTCTAAGAAACGTCTCGCAACAAACAAAAATCAACGCAAACCTTTCTGCAGATACTTACCAGGAATAACTATCAAACTACAAAATAATTTGGGGCGTGCCCCGTAATCACATTTCTTTAATTAATTACATATTAAGACACGTTCCACTCCGACGCACGACCAACAGTGCGGCACCGGAAAAAAAGCAGCTGTCACACTTGACACATGTCAGTGTCACCATCCATCTTATCTATGCCAAAATATGGACTGAAGTCCTACATCCATTTAGCTTTTCGTTTCACGCGAACTTAGACAAAAATATACAACGTTACAAATTATACGGATTTTTGCACCAATACTAAAGCCATTTACTGTGTAAAAATGCAGTTGCGCGATTGCCTAGAGTAAAACAATTCGAATCTTTGCATTAAGTTTTTAACTTATTATAGTACAAACTGTTTTAATTGAAATGTGTTTTTGGGATCACGTAACAAAAATTTCGAAATTTTCTTTTTCGCAGGGAATCATATTTTATTTTATTTTATTCTTTGAACCGTATCTAAATATGTACATTACATTCGATTCCACAGGTTAGAAAAGAAGAGTATACTCAGTTCAAAAAGCGAGCGACAGTACTGGATTACCAGTCTATCAGAGTGCTTGCGATATCTGTCTATTCAGCAATACGATTACGTGGTAGAGCTCGCCACCTCAGTACACAGGACGTGGCTAAAAAAGATTCTAAACCCCGAATACGAAGCGCAACTCAGAAACAACTTAGTCAAACACTCCGCAACAAGTATGGCGGCCCTCGTCAAATATTGGCTAAAACAATCGAAAGAACCGAACGGAGAAAAATATGATCAGCTGGTCAGAAACTTCTGGCAGAACGTCGCGTCGACTGCACTCCAGCAAATCGACGAGCCAATCAAAGACGCCGATAAAATCATACACATAATTGAGGGCCACATACTGCTATTACAAACATTGAAGACGGCGTTTCTCACTGAGAGTAAGAAACCACAGAGCATAAAGTTCCACGGAGACGTGCCGAATGAGGCAGAAGTCAAAACCGCACCAATGCCAGAAACAGATCCAGCGTCTATTGAAAGATACAAACATAATTTAAACGACGTCGTCGAGAAAATTCTGTGTGGTTACTTTGAATATACAAACAAGAATGACGTGTGCGAGCCTATTTTGACTCCGCTTATCACCATCCTCAACGATTTTGACAGTAAAAACTTGTACATTTCTCTGGCGAAGCATTTCAATGCGAATGGAGTATACGAGTTGTATGACAAGGTGCTTCGGGACTGGATGGTGAGAGACACGACGCGCTGCAAGGCGGTCGTTGACGTCATATTCATTATGATGAAGCACTTGACGGAGGAGGAGCAAGATGCTGTGCTGGCCTCCTTCGATCAGGTAAACATTTTGATGTCATATCATTCATTCAAAATTGCCTGTCGCAAGTTAATTAGGAGAGTCGATCCCACCTAAATCCAAAATTTCAAAATTTTAAATTCAAAATATTTATTCAATTTAGGACACAATATGCCACTTATGAACGTCAAATGTACAGTGAAAAATAAAATAAAAATAATTGTGCCCTGAAGGGGCCGAATCATGTCTCCTTATCTTTTGGGCCCTACCAGCGCTTCGAGACAGAACACAGACAATTAGGCAAGTGCTGAGAAGAAACGCCGGAACAAACTCAGTCACCACTAGCTGCCGTAAAATTAAAATCATCAAAGGTAAGTACATCAGTCGGTGCAGGCTGGACAGACCACACATTCGTGTCGTTCAGGTAGTCTTGAACCTTATAATAGCCTTTAGACATAAGCGCCCACCTGGGAAATATAAGTATATAAATATAAGGATACCAAATCACTTACATTGCTCTGATCTGAAAGTAAGACGCTAATGCACTTGTTTTATGGAAATCAGACACAACACCCAGACCCGAGACAATATAGAAAAAAGTTCTATATTGATCCGACCGGGAATCAAACCCGGGACCTCGGAGCGGCGACGCCTTGAAACCAGCGTGCTTAGCTACTACACCACGGAGGTCGTGGGAAATAAGAAGATATGATTCATTCCAAAGTTACTAGTTAAGCCTCTCAGTCCCTTCTTTAGCCCTCTAAAAGATTGAAAATCTCGTAGGGCATCTCAATTTATGAAAGTATTCACTAAGTCGTCGGTATTATATCAAATAGTAGTTTTTTTTCTGTTCAGTATTATTATTTTGTAATTGTAACTATTTCATTGATTTTTTCACTAGTTTAACATTGTGGTTATAGGTATACACATTATTGGGATTCCTCCCTGTAGAAGAATAATACCTAAATTATTTTCATCTCTTCTGTCCGGACAATTGAATATTCATGTGCAAATAGACGGGTGGAAAATAGCTTTTCCATCCCTAGGGTGGAAAGTGATTTATTTTTAATTGCTAGGATCAGACACTGAGTTAAAGATAATTGAGTCACATCATATTATTAAAATAAAAAAGGTTTCCATATTTTTAAGATTAGCTTAACAATAAAAGCGTGTTTATTATGGTCACAGATTTTTTTTATTTTAAATTGTCACATTTTGTTTGTCTTTGACAATATATTTTTTTAGTTTATTCGATTATTGCACAGATTATTAAGCAGGCGGAGGCGACTTGCCGCGATTTTGTTGTTCATTAATCTTCTTACTCACACCCACCTTTAGCAGTCACTCATAGTGTTATCGCATGGGCAAAATTGAACTTGGAATTTGACATAACCTGTGGTAGTTTTGGTGACAAGGTTAAGCTTGCGTTCTTCAACTATTATTATTGTCTGTGAGAAAAAAAAGATCGGTATTTTTAACAATGATTTGAAATATTTGATCTCGTCCGCGTTTTATGTACTCTGTTGTCTTTCGTGCCGTTACTGTCCTTCTAATCGTGTGTCTTATGTATCACGACATTAAACAAACTGATATGTGATGTAAAAACTTGAGATTTCATCTCTCGTCAAACAATTTAATATCTCATCATCGCATCACAATCACACAGCAAATTCATTTATTTTTCCTCACAGTCGAAATGAAAAAATAGTATGTTTAATTCGGGTGGAAACACCCAATTCACTCTAGAATTATTACATATTAAAAACAACTCGAGAGAAATGGGTTTTTCCTCTTCTATAATACTCTACTATTCTTACTAATGTTGTCTATGTACGCTGTTTGCGTACCATATTTTAGAAATAAAATAAAATAGTCGTCGATAACAACTCGAAATCATCGAAAGTCAGTGTGAATAGCTCCTTTCCGGTGAACAGAATCTTCGACTCTGTCTCGGCCACGCTCGCTTCAAGCCCTACTCCCATTACGCTACTTGTAGGGTACGATACACCAGTATAATACTAGTTGGATACATGTTCGCTACGTGACGCTCGCATATTATGCTACTGAAAAATTACTAAATTCATCATTTGTGCAAACTCGTTTTTTGTAGACGGACGTTATGTCGAGCGACTCCAGTGACTATGGATTCATCCATATATTGAAAGAAACATAAATTGTAGAGTTTTTGTAGCTGCACAAGATCTACAACATGATGATAAGACATTTTTATCTTTCTACCGAATGTCTAAAGAGACCTACTTGCATCTTGTTACATTATTAAACCAACGAAATACTAAATTTAGAGAATGTTTAAGTGCGGAAGAAAGGATTCTGATAACCCTTGTGTACATGCACAAGCATGTTTTTCAATTTCTTGTACAAACTTAATATTTGTTTCTTGCTCCGCCGCCATCTTGTCGAACGCGCGAGACGCGACGCACAAGCGACCAAAACGGCAGGTATCGCGAGATTAGTCGCGAACGCGTAGAGTACTAGTATCGTAGTGTGAGAGTTTCCATGTAAATGTATGTGAGATACTTCGCGGCGACTAGTCTCCGAGACTAGAGTCGCGCGGGCGTATCGTAATGGGAGATGGGCCTTAGTCTTAAGTCGAGAGCAAGCCCATTTTAAATAAAAAAAGAATATGTATATTGGTGACTTGTTATTGAACTTTTCTTCTTGTGCCAGTTCCCATGCGGAGCACTGGAGTGGTGCATATCCGCAGCGGCGTGCCACGTGCACTGGCGCTGCGCGGCCGTGCGGCGCTGGCTGCGCGCGCGCGCCGTGCGCTCGGCGCTGCTGGCCCTGGCGCGCCGCCTGCTCACGCGGCGCTGCACGCGCGCCAGGGGGCTGCTGTTCATGTGCCTGTCGCGGGACAGTGAGCGCGGTGAGTGCGTACGAAGCGACTTGTCGCTCCCGGCGCTCGGCGCTGCTGGCCCTGGCGCGCCGCCTGCTCACGCGGCGCTGCACGCGCGCCAGGGGGCTGCTGTTCATGTGCCTGTCGCGGGACAGTGAGCGCGGTGAGTGCGTACGAAGCGACTTGTCGCTCCCGGCGCTCGGCGCTGCTGGCCCTGGCGCGCCGCCTGCTCACGCGGCGCTGCACGCGCGCCAGGGGGCTGCTGTTCATGTGCCTGTCGCGGGACAGTGAGCGCGGTGAGTGCGTACGAAGCGACTTGTCGCTCCCGGCGCTCGGCGCTGCTGGCCCTGGCGCGCCGCCTGCTCACGCGCGCCAGGGGGCTGCTGTTCATGTGCCTGTCGCGGGACAGTGAGCGCGGTGAGTGCGTACGAAGCGACTTGTCGCTCCCGGCGCTCGGCGCTGCTGGCCCTGGCGCGCCGCCTGCTCACGCGGCGCTGCACGCGCGCCAGGGGGCTGCTGTTCATGTGCCTGTCGCGGGACAGTGAGCGCGGTGAGTGCGTACGAAGCGACTTGTCGCTCCCGGCGCTCGGCGCTGCTGGCCCTGGCGCGCCGCCTGCTCACGCGGCGCTGCACGCGCGCCAGGGGGCTGCTGTTCATGTGCCTGTCGCGGGACAGTGAGCGCGGTGAGTGCGTACGAAGCGACTTGTCGCTCCCGGCGCTCGGCGCTGCTGGCCCTGGCGCGCCGCCTGCTCACGCGGCGCTGCACGCGCGCCAGGGGGCTGCTGTTCATGTGCCTGTCGCGGGACAGTGAGCGCGGTGAGTGCGTACGAAGCGACTTGTCGCTCCCGGCGCTCGGCGCTGCTGGCCCTGGCGCGCCGCCTGCTCACGCGCGCCAGGGGGCTGCTGTTCATGTGCCTGTCGCGGGACAGTGAGCGCGGTGAGTGCGTACGAAGCGACTTGTCGCTCCCGGCGCTCGGCGCTGCTGGCCCTGGCGCGCCGCCTGCTCACGCGGCGCTGCACGCGCGCCAGGGGGCTGCTGTTCATGTGCCTGTCGCGGGACAGTGAGCGCGGTGAGTGCGTACGAAGCGACTTGTCGCTCCCGGCGCTCGGCGCTGCTGGCCCTGGCGCGCCGCCTGCTCACGCGGCGCTGCACGCGCGCCAGGGGGCTGCTGTTCATGTGCCTGTCGCGGGACAGTGAGCGCGGTGAGTGCGTACGAAGCGACTTGTCGCTCCCGGCGCTCGGCGCTGCTGGCCCTGGCGCGCCGCCTGCTCACGCGCGCCAGGGGGCTGCTGTTCATGTGCCTGTCGCGGGACAGTGAGCGCGGTGAGTGCGTACGAAGCGACTTGTCGCTCCCGGCGCTCGGCGCTGCTGGCCCTGGCGCGCCGCCTGCTCACGCGGCGCTGCACGCGCGCCAGGGGGCTGCTGTTCATGTGCCTGTCGCGGGACAGTGAGCGCGGTGAGTGCGTACGAAGCGACTTGTCGCTCCCGGCGCTCGGCGCTGCTGGCCCTGGCGCGCCGCCTGCTCACGCGCGCCAGGGGGCTGCTGTTCATGTGCCTGTCGCGGGACAGTGAGCGCGGTGAGTGCGTACGAAGCGACTTGTCGCTCCCGGCGCTCGGCGCTGCTGGCCCTGGCGCGCCGCCTGCTCACGCGCGCCAGGGGGCTGCTGTTCATGTGCCTGTCGCGGGACAGTGAGCGCGGTGAGTGCGTACGAAGCGACTTGTCGCTCCCGGCGCTCGGCGCTGCTGGCCCTGGCGCGCCGCCTGCTCACGCGGCGCTGCACGCGCGCCAGGGGGCTGCTGTTCATGTGCCTGTCGCGGGACAGTGAGCGCGGTGAGTGCGTACGAAGCGACTTGTCGCTCCCGGCGCTCGGCGCTGCTGGCCCTGGCGCGCCGCCTGCTCACGCGCGCCAGGGGGCTGCTGTTCATGTGCCTGTCGCGGGACAGTGAGCGCGGTGAGTGCGTACGAAGCGACTTGTCGCTCCCGGCGCTCGGCGCTGCTGGCCCTGGCGCGCCGCCTGCTCACGCGGCGCTGCACGCGCGCCAGGGGGCTGCTGTTCATGTGCCTGTCGCGGGACAGTGAGCGCGGTGAGTGCGTACGAAGCGACTTGTCGCTCCCGGCGCTCGGCGCTGCTGGCCCTGGCGCGCCGCCTGCTCACGCGGCGCTGCACGCGCGCCAGGGGGCTGCTGTTCATGTGCCTGTCGCGGGACAGTGAGCGCGGTGAGTGCGTACGAAGCGACTTGTCGCTCCCGGCGCTCGGCGCTGCTGGCCCTGGCGCGCCGCCTGCTCACGCGCGCCAGGGGGCTGCTGTTCATGTGCCTGTCGCGGGACAGTGAGCGCGGTGAGTGCGTACGAAGCGACTTGTCGCTCCCGGCGCTCGGCGCTGCTGGCCCTGGCGCGCCGCCTGCTCACGCGGCGCTGCACGCGCGCCAGGGGGCTGCTGTTCATGTGCCTGTCGCGGGACAGTGAGCGCGGTGAGTGCGTACGAAGCGACTTGTCGCTCCCGGCGCTCGGCGCTGCTGGCCCTGGCGCGCCGCCTGCTCACGCGCGCCAGGGGGCTGCTGTTCATGTGCCTGTCGCGGGACAGTGAGCGCGGTGAGTGCGTACGAAGCGACTTGTCGCTCCCGGCGCTCGGCGCTGCTGGCCCTGGCGCGCCGCCTGCTCACGCGCGCCAGGGGGCTGCTGTTCATGTGCCTGTCGCGGGACAGTGAGCGCGGTGAGTGCGTACGAAGCGACTTGTCGCTCCCGGCGCTCGGCGCTGCTGGCCCTGGCGCGCCGCCTGCTCACGCGCGCCAGGGGGCTGCTGTTCATGTGCCTGTCGCGGGACAGTGAGCGCGGTGAGTGCGTACGAAGCGACTTGTCGCTCCCGGCGCTCGGCGCTGCTGGCCCTGGCGCGCCGCCTGCTCACGCGGCGCTGCACGCGCGCCAGGGGGCTGCTGTTCATGTGCCTGTCGCGGGACAGTGAGCGCGGTGAGTGCGTACGAAGCGACTTGTCGCTCCCGGCGCTCGGCGCTGCTGGCCCTGGCGCGCCGCCTGCTCACGCGCGCCAGGGGGCTGCTGTTCATGTGCCTGTCGCGGGACAGTGAGCGCGGTGAGTGCGTACGAAGCGACTTGTCGCTCCCGGCGCTCGGCGCTGCTGGCCCTGGCGCGCCGCCTGCTCACGCGGCGCTGCACGCGCGCCAGGGGGCTGCTGTTCATGTGCCTGTCGCGGGACAGTGAGCGCGGTGAGTGCGTACGAAGCGACTTGTCGCTCCCGGCGCTCGGCGCTGCTGGCCCTGGCGCGCCGCCTGCTCACGCGCGCCAGGGGGCTGCTGTTCATGTGCCTGTCGCGGGACAGTGAGCGCGGTGAGTGCGTACGAAGCGACTTGTCGCTCCCGGCGCTCGGCGCTGCTGGCCCTGGCGCGCCGCCTGCTCACGCGCGCCAGGGGGCTGCTGTTCATGTGCCTGTCGCGGGACAGTGAGCGCGGTGAGTGCGTACGAAGCGACTTGTCGCTCCCGGCGCTCGGCGCTGCTGGCCCTGGCGCGCCGCCTGCTCACGCGGCGCTGCACGCGCGCCAGGGGGCTGCTGTTCATGTGCCTGTCGCGGGACAGTGAGCGCGGTGAGTGCGTACGAAGCGACTTGTCGCTCCCGGCGCTCGGCGCTGCTGGCCCTGGCGCGCCGCCTGCTCACGCGCGCCAGGGGGCTGCTGTTCATGTGCCTGTCGCGGGACAGTGAGCGCGGTGAGTGCGTACGAAGCGACTTGTCGCTCCCGGCGCTCGGCGCTGCTGGCCCTGGCGCGCCGCCTGCTCACGCGGCGCTGCACGCGCGCCAGGGGGCTGCTGTTCATGTGCCTGTCGCGGGACAGTGAGCGCGGTGAGTGCGTACGAAGCGACTTGTCGCTCCCGGCGCTCGGCGCTGCTGGCCCTGGCGCGCCGCCTGCTCACGCGCGCCAGGGGGCTGCTGTTCATGTGCCTGTCGCGGGACAGTGAGCGCGGTGAGTGCGTACGAAGCGACTTGTCGCTCCCGGCGCTCGGCGCTGCTGGCCCTGGCGCGCCGCCTGCTCACGCGCGCCAGGGGGCTGCTGTTCATGTGCCTGTCGCGGGACAGTGAGCGCGGTGAGTGCGTACGAAGCGACTTGTCGCTCCCGGCGCTCGGCGCTGCTGGCCCTGGCGCGCCGCCTGCTCACGCGCGCCAGGGGGCTGCTGTTCATGTGCCTGTCGCGGGACAGTGAGCGCGGTGAGTGCGTACGAAGCGACTTGTCGCTCCCGGCGCTCGGCGCTGCTGGCCCTGGCGCGCCGCCTGCTCACGCGCGCCAGGGGGCTGCTGTTCATGTGCCTGTCGCGGGACAGTGAGCGCGGTGAGTGCGTACGAAGCGACTTGTCGCTCCCGGCGCTCGGCGCTGCTGGCCCTGGCGCGCCGCCTGCTCACGCGCGCCAGGGGGCTGCTGTTCATGTGCCTGTCGCGGGACAGTGAGCGCGGTGAGTGCGTACGAAGCGACTTGTCGCTCCCGGCGCTCGGCGCTGCTGGCCCTGGCGCGCCGCCTGCTCACGCGCGCCAGGGGGCTGCTGTTCATGTGCCTGTCGCGGGACAGTGAGCGCGGTGAGTGCGTACGAAGCGACTTGTCGCTCCCGGCGCTCGGCGCTGCTGGCCCTGGCGCGCCGCCTGCTCACGCGGCGCTGCACGCGCGCCAGGGGGCTGCTGTTCATGTGCCTGTCGCGGGACAGTGAGCGCGGTGAGTGCGTACGAAGCGACTTGTCGCTCCCGGCGCTCGGCGCTGCTGGCCCTGGCGCGCCGCCTGCTCACGCGCGCCAGTGTCGCAGTCACTCCCGGCTAGTGTGGACAAAGGGTGTTTAAAAGGTACTAATATTCGAATGAAATAAAGAAATCCGGGTATAGCATTTGGCAACAAAAGTTTATTCAAATTTGCTATTACACATCTACCTTTTAACACCTTTAAACAAATCAAATTCAAAACTTAATAGCTCAAAATACAGTAGAGACGAGGTTAGGTTCTAATTTAGTTATCAATATCTATACTATTACAAATATTAATGTTCACAAATTTCTAATTAAATAAAGATAAACCACCAATTTAAGTGTTTAATTACCTAAATAAATTCCAAAATTTATCCTCAAAGGGATTCCTAAATTATGCCTAAATTAATAGCTAAATTATCCCACTTTTCACTAAAGTTAAAGTAATACAAGGAAAACCAACCTTTGATTTCAACGGAGGTTACTATTTCAAATCTTTGTTGCATCAAACTACAAACAATTCTGCAACTTTACCCCAAAATTTCACCGATACCGATCCATCTTCAAAACAGCAGACAAGAAGCAAATCAATCCATAAGGAAGTTCTGACTTCAAAAATTAATCCAAATGAGGTCTAAGTAAGGTCTTAGTAAGGTCTAAGTAAGGTCACTGAGGTTACAACATGATCACCAAATTGTGACTGTTCAACTTACAGACACATATCAAAGGCGAAACCTAGAAATAAAAGAAAGTTCTAGTTAACAACCAATTTTTTTTCTAAGTGAGGGTGGTTATACTTTTCATCACCCTATTTATGAAATCTATAATAAACCAATTCAATACCTGCAAAAGCTGGCTCGCCATATAATTTCTGAATTAATTACTAAACATTTATGCTAATTTTTCTATTTGAGACCTGAAATGATAAAAATTACAACTCTCAATACAATATGACCAGATGTAGGTAGGCTACATTTTCTTTACAAGAATTTCCAAAGGAGTTTCTCAACATACTTACGATTTTTCCAGTCATTTATATCAAATCATTTTCGAAATTAATTCATCCAAATTGACATGTTGGCGGCGTCTGAAACGATAAAAAGAACCATGTGCTCAGACTCTAAGAAATGTCTCGCAACAAACAAAAATCAACGCAACCTTTCTGCAGATACTTACCAGGAATAACTATCAAACTACAAAATAATTTGGGGCGTGCCCCATTATAATTTTCACTTCTAATACATTATTATAACAAACGTTCCACTCCGACGCACGGACCAACAGTGCGGAACCGGAAAAACGGCAGCTGTCACACTTGACAAATGTCAGTGTCACCATCCATCTTATCTATGCCAAAATATGGACTGGAGTCCTACATCCATTTAGCTTTTCGTTTCACGCGAACTTACATAAAAATATACAACGTTACAATACCCCCCTCCCAAAGAAAAGAGGTTCACTACAGTGAATCGAAAGCTGTCCCCAGCTTCCGTAACTGTAAAAATATGTACTGTTACCAAATGCCAAAATAAAACCAGAATAATTTCCTTCCACTATCCAACAAGTTCAAACTGACACTAATAGGGCAAACAATTTCACAAGAAGGATTCAAACTATTACTGTAGATCAAAAGTATATACCAAAAAAAATGTATACCAAAAAAAATATGTCCCAAAGGACCTCAAAAAAAGCTAACCTATGTTATTTAAGGGTGCTCTGCTAAAATTATTCAAAAGATCTACAAATAGAAACTCAAAATCAACGCTATTTAAGAATATTCCATTCCAAAATATCGACGATACCTCAAAAAAATCTTAACTCAAAGCTATTTAAGATTTTCTGTTCAAAATATCCAAAATAGCTACCTGAAAATATAAACTCAAAAACGCCGTTTTAAATTTTTTTCCAACTAAAAACATTCATAAATACCTAAAGATCTCAACGTCAACGCCATTAAAGATTGTTCTGTTCAAAATAATCCAAAAGCTCATAAAAAAAACAAATTAACTACCCACATTGAATGTTCTGTTCAAAATTATCCAAAAGCCCTCATAATAAATTCTCAATATCAAAGTATTTTTTTTTTTCTATTTACTCATAAAGTTAATTAAGTCAAAAATAGGGCAACAAACACATTCAAATAATTCCAAAACGACCTCATGCTAGACAACAATTCAAAATCATAAGTTTCAAGCGACTTAACTTAAGGGTTTCCGCTAAAACATACCCACAAACAAATTAATTTCATTCTTCCACAAGCAAACCATCTTATCAACCTCGCCTTTCATACTTCATCATACAAAAACTAAACAGTTTTATTTCTCAATCTAAATAAAACTGAACCCTTTCACTTTTGTGTTTAGAATTTTCATCAATTTAAACACAACCAAAGAAACTCTAGTCGAATCAAAACTTATGTCTCAATAACCTCAATATGCCACGAATCGAGTGAACGACCATCCATAGCCTCCAACTCGTAAACAAAATGGTGAAAAATACCTCAGTGATCCCACACCAAACAAAAAACAAACAAACTGGTGCCAAATTGGGCATCACTTGAGTGTAGCTGGACTCCCAAACTACATCACCAACCAAAAATCAAAACGCATTTCTGCGCCCTAAAACAACAAAATTTGTGGCATGTCTAGCACGGACACTAAAAACTTCAAAAAAAAAACCTTTAAACAACCGAACTCACCGATAAAATACTCCTTAGGCATAGTTACTGCGTACTCCGTCGCGGTATCCCTGTAAAATTATGTTAAGGAATGTTGTAACAAACCAGTGCCTCCCTGAATCACGATCCCATAATATGTGTCCAATTAACCACAATCACGGTTTCAGTAACTCATGAATCACTATAAATGGTTTCTAAATTTTTTTTTGCAACATCCGTACCAGTAGCACGCCTAATAGGAAACAACAGAGTCGATTTACCAAAACAATGCGTCACACCAAGAAAATTGTAACTGATTTCTTGGTTTATATACAAAACAGACGCAAGTTACATAATTTAATTCATTTTCAGAACAACTCCAATAACGCTGACACGTAACCACAATGACCCTACAATTACTTCATAACTCCTTTATCAATGTAACCAAAACAAAAGCAATAATTAAAATCCAAAATTAATTCAACTAATTCTCAACGCAAACTCATATAAATTACACTGTAATATCACTGTTAAGTAACATTAATTAATCATGTTAACTGTTATTTGGTGGTTTATATTTTTACAAATTTCATACAAAACAATATAAAGTGAATCCAAAATATTACAACCAAAACAACTCAAATATCTCACAATACTTAAACAGATTGTGAGTATTTTAAATGCTAAATAAAATCAAACACAACAAATTGGGATTTCACAAAATAAGGTTTACATCGTAACAATAACTTTTATTTGGTTAGTAAATACAAATTGTTTGATGCAACACTAAACATGTGGGATAATTCCTAACCAGTTAGTAACACAGGCAAAATAAACCTAAGCTAAATAATATGGTGGTTAATTAGCATTCCAAAAAAATTCTAACAACAAAGTGCTCAAAATTGTACTAATAACTAATTCTAAAGTTGGGCGCCATTTGTCGCAGTCACTCCCGGCTAGTGTGGACAAAGGGTGTTTAAAAGGTACTAATATTCGAATGAAATAAAGAAATCCGGGTATAGCATTTGGCAACAAAAGTTTATTCAAATTTGCTATTACACATCTACCTTTTAACACCTTTAAACAAATCAAATTCAAAACTTAATAGCTCAGAATACAGTAGAGACGAGGTTAGGTTCTAATTTAGTTATCAATATCTATACTATTACAAATATTAATGTTCACAAATTTCTAATTAAATAAAGATAAACCACCAATTTAAGTGTTTAATTACCTAAATAAATTCCAAAATTTATCCTCAAAGGGATTCCTAAATTATGCCTAAATTAATAGCTAAATTATCCCACTTTTCACTAAAGTTAAAGTAATACAAGGAAAACCAACCTTTGATTTCAACGGAGGTTACTATTTCAAATCTTTGTTGCATCAAACTACAAACAATTCTGCAACTTTACCCCAAAATTTCACCGATACCGATCCATCCTCAAAACAGCAGACAAGAAGCAAATCAATCCATAAGGAAGTTCTGACTTCAAAAATTAATCCAAATGAGGTCTAAGTAAGGTCTTAGTAAGGTCTAAGTAAGGTCTAAGTAAGGTCTAAGTAAGGTCTTAGTAAGGTCTAAGTAAGGTCACTGAGGTTACAACATGATCACCAAATTGTGACTGTTCAACTTACAGACACATATCAAAGGCGAAACCTAGAAATAAAAGAAAGTTCTAGTTAACAACCAATTTTTTTTCTAAGTGAGGGTGGTTATACTTTTCATCACCCTATTTATGAAATCTATAATAAACCAATTCAATACCTGCAAAAGCTGGCTCGCCATATAATTTCTGAATTAATTACTAAACATTTATGCTAATTTTTCTATTTGAGACCTGAAATGATAAAAATTACAACTCTCAACACAATATGACCAGATGTAGGTAGGCTACATTTTCTTTACAAGAATTTCCAAAGGAGTTTCTCAACATACTTACGATTTTTCCAGTCATTTATATCAAATCATTTTCGAAATTAATTCATCCAAATTGACATGTTGGCGGCGTCTGAAACGATAAAAAGAACCATGTGCTCAGACTCTAAGAAATGTCTCGCAACAAACAAAAATCAACGCAACCTTTCTGCAGATACTTACCAGGAATAACTATCAAACTACAAAATAATTTGGGGCGTGCCCCATTATAATTTTCACTTCTAATACATTATTATAACAAACGTTCCACTCCGACGCACGACCAACAGTGCGGAACCGGAAAAACGGCAGCTGTCACACTTGACAAATGTCAGTGTCACCATCCATCTTATCTATGCCAAAATATGGACTGGAGTCCTACATCCATTTAGCTTTTCGTTTCACGCGAACTTACATAAAAATATACAACGTTACACCAGGGGGCTGCTGTTCATGTGCCTGTCGCGGGACAGTGAGCGCGGTGAGTGCGTACGAAGCGACTTGTCGCTCCCGGCGCTCGGCGCTGCTGGCCCTGGCGCGCCGCCTGCTCACGCGCGCCAGGGGGCTGCTGTTCATGTGCCTGTCGCGGGACAGTGAGCGCGGTGAGTGCGTACGAAGCGACTTGTCGCTCCCGGCGCTCGGCGCTGCTGGCCCTGGCGCGCCGCCTGCTCACGCGGCGCTGCACGCGCGCCAGGGGGCTGCTGTTCATGTGCCTGTCGCGGGACAGTGAGCGCGGTGAGTGCGTACGAAGCGACTTGTCGCTCCCGGCGCTCGGCGCTGCTGGCCCTGGCGCGCCGCCTGCTCACGCGGCGCTGCACGCGCGCCAGGGGGCTGCTGTTCATGTGCCTGTCGCGGGACAGTGAGCGCGGTGAGTGCGTACGAAGCGACTTGTCGCTCCCGGCGCTCGGCGCTGCTGGCCCTGGCGCGCCGCCTGCTCACGCGCGCCAGGGGGCTGCTGTTCATGTGCCTGTCGCGGGACAGTGAGCGCGGTGAGTGCGTACGAAGCGACTTGTCGCTCCCGGCGCTCGGCGCTGCTGGCCCTGGCGCGCCGCCTGCTCACGCGGCGCTGCACGCGCGCCAGGGGGCTGCTGTTCATGTGCCTGTCGCGGGACAGTGAGCGCGGTGAGTGCGTACGAAGCGACTTGTCGCTCCCGGCGCTCGGCGCTGCTGGCCCTGGCGCGCCGCCTGCTCACGCGCGCCAGGGGGCTGCTGTTCATGTGCCTGTCGCGGGACAGTGAGCGCGGTGAGTGCGTACGAAGCGACTTGTCGCTCCCGGCGCTCGGCGCTGCTGGCCCTGGCGCGCCGCCTGCTCACGCGGCGCTGCACGCGCGCCAGGGGGCTGCTGTTCATGTGCCTGTCGCGGGACAGTGAGCGCGGTGAGTGCGTACGAAGCGACTTGTCGCTCCCGGCGCTCGGCGCTGCTGGCCCTGGCGCGCCGCCTGCTCACGCGCGCCAGGGGGCTGCTGTTCATGTGCCTGTCGCGGGACAGTGAGCGCGGTGAGTGCGTACGAAGCGACTTGTCGCTCCCGGCGCTCGGCGCTGCTGGCCCTGGCGCGCCGCCTGCTCACGCGGCGCTGCACGCGCGCCAGGGGGCTGCTGTTCATGTGCCTGTCGCGGGACAGTGAGCGCGGTGAGTGCGTACGAAGCGACTTGTCGCTCCCGGCGCTCGGCGCTGCTGGCCCTGGCGCGCCGCCTGCTCACGCGGCGCTGCACGCGCGCCAGGGGGCTGCTGTTCATGTGCCTGTCGCGGGACAGTGAGCGCGGTGAGTGCGTACGAAGCGACTTGTCGCTCCCGGCGCTCGGCGCTGCTGGCCCTGGCGCGCCGCCTGCTCACGCGCGCCAGGGGGCTGCTGTTCATGTGCCTGTCGCGGGACAGTGAGCGCGGTGAGTGCGTACGAAGCGACTTGTCGCTCCCGGCGCTCGGCGCTGCTGGCCCTGGCGCGCCGCCTGCTCACGCGCGCCAGGGGGCTGCTGTTCATGTGCCTGTCGCGGGACAGTGAGCGCGGTGAGTGCGTACGAAGCGACTTGTCGCTCCCGGCGCTCGGCGCTGCTGGCCCTGGCGCGCCGCCTGCTCACGCGCGCCAGGGGGCTGCTGTTCATGTGCCTGTCGCGGGACAGTGAGCGCGGTGAGTGCGTACGAAGCGACTTGTCGCTCCCGGCGCTCGGCGCTGCTGGCCCTGGCGCGCCGCCTGCTCACGCGCGCCAGGGGGCTGCTGTTCATGTGCCTGTCGCGGGACAGTGAGCGCGGTGAGTGCGTACGAAGCGACTTGTCGCTCCCGGCGCTCGGCGCTGCTGGCCCTGGCGCGCCGCCTGCTCACGCGCGCCAGGGGGCTGCTGTTCATGTGCCTGTCGCGGGACAGTGAGCGCGGTGAGTGCGTACGAAGCGACTTGTCGCTCCCGGCGCTCGGCGCTGCTGGCCCTGGCGCGCCGCCTGCTCACGCGCGCCAGGGGGCTGCTGTTCATGTGCCTGTCGCGGGACAGTGAGCGCGGTGAGTGCGTACGAAGCGACTTGTCGCTCCCGGCGCTCGGCGCTGCTGGCCCTGGCGCGCCGCCTGCTCACGCGGCGCTGCACGCGCGCCAGGGGGCTGCTGTTCATGTGCCTGTCGCGGGACAGTGAGCGCGGTGAGTGCGTACGAAGCGACTTGTCGCTCCCGGCGCTCGGCGCTGCTGGCCCTGGCGCGCCGCCTGCTCACGCGCGCCAGGGGGCTGCTGTTCATGTGCCTGTCGCGGGACAGTGAGCGCGGTGAGTGCGTACGAAGCGACTTGTCGCTCCCGGCGCTCGGCGCTGCTGGCCCTGGCGCGCCGCCTGCTCACGCGGCGCTGCACGCGCGCCAGGGGGCTGCTGTTCATGTGCCTGTCGCGGGACAGTGAGCGCGGTGAGTGCGTACGAAGCGACTTGTCGCTCCCGGCGCTCGGCGCTGCTGGCCCTGGCGCGCCGCCTGCTCACGCGGCGCTGCACGCGCGCCAGGGGGCTGCTGTTCATGTGCCTGTCGCGGGACAGTGAGCGCGGTGAGTGCGTACGAAGCGACTTGTCGCTCCCGGCGCTCGGCGCTGCTGGCCCTGGCGCGCCGCCTGCTCACGCGCGCCAGGGGGCTGCTGTTCATGTGCCTGTCGCGGGACAGTGAGCGCGGTGAGTGCGTACGAAGCGACTTGTCGCTCCCGGCGCTCGGCGCTGCTGGCCCTGGCGCGCCGCCTGCTCACGCGGCGCTGCACGCGCGCCAGGGGGCTGCTGTTCATGTGCCTGTCGCGGGACAGTGAGCGCGGTGAGTGCGTACGAAGCGACTTGTCGCTCCCGGCGCTCGGCGCTGCTGGCCCTGGCGCGCCGCCTGCTCACGCGCGCCAGGGGGCTGCTGTTCATGTGCCTGTCGCGGGACAGTGAGCGCGGTGAGTGCGTACGAAGCGACTTGTCGCTCCCGGCGCTCGGCGCTGCTGGCCCTGGCGCGCCGCCTGCTCACGCGGCGCTGCACGCGCGCCAGGGGGCTGCTGTTCATGTGCCTGTCGCGGGACAGTGAGCGCGGTGAGTGCGTACGAAGCGACTTGTCGCTCCCGGCGCTCGGCGCTGCTGGCCCTGGCGCGCCGCCTGCTCACGCGGCGCTGCACGCGCGCCAGGGGGCTGCTGTTCATGTGCCTGTCGCGGGACAGTGAGCGCGGTGAGTGCGTACGAAGCGACTTGTCGCTCCCGGCGCTCGGCGCTGCTGGCCCTGGCGCGCCGCCTGCTCACGCGCGCCAGGGGGCTGCTGTTCATGTGCCTGTCGCGGGACAGTGAGCGCGGTGAGTGCGTACGAAGCGACTTGTCGCTCCCGGCGCTCGGCGCTGCTGGCCCTGGCGCGCCGCCTGCTCACGCGGCGCTGCACGCGCGCCAGGGGGCTGCTGTTCATGTGCCTGTCGCGGGACAGTGAGCGCGGTGAGTGCGTACGAAGCGACTTACGTCAAGAACTGTCAGATACTATGGAAAATACTGCTGCGGCATGAGAAGCATGGCTGCGGTTACATGCCGGTGGCATGGCATTGTGGATACACCATAAAGCCAAAACGTGTAAAAAGTAAATCTAATAGTGTAAAATATGATTTTTCTTTCCGCTTTCAATATTTTAAAACAGCTGATTGGCTGACAGGTACTTGACAGATTTATCAGATTTCATGAATTATTGCTAGATTTTATTATTTTGAAAAGAGTGTTATTGTAGGTAAACAATATAGCTGAACATTAACAAACGAAGTTCTCATTACATTAGGTATAACTATAGATGTGCCCCGCGGGAATTTTCCCGGCAACGGAATAACTATAGGTATAACTCTCTCTAAAATTGGTGTTAGCAGGTGAAATCAAGTCATAGAAGTATGGCTATTATAACAACCATTAAATATTAGATTTATCATAAGATATAAGTCTCATCTGAGGTAATTTGTAAGCTTTTTGTCATAATTTAAAATCCATCCAATATTTTAACTTAATTCTCGTCCTATCCAGAAATGCTTATCAGCGAAGAGACGGCGTCTGAAATCGCGGAAGTGGTCAGTACAGCGCTCTGCGAATCTCTGGAACCTTCCAACACAACTCAAGAAGATACCATAGACCTGGAACACGCGGCGTCGATCGCGGCGCATCTGGCGACGGCGCTCGCTTCCAAGAACCCTGATGATAATTATTTGAAGCTGATACTCAATCTGTTCACGTTGACTGTGTATGTGCCGGTAAGTATGCCTACCACTTTATAATATAATAGAAACATGAACTTTATTTTCAGCCTGATATAATATAAATAGTCCATTGATTTGTTACTGACCGCATAATGATCACGCCAGTTCTTTTGAATCTGCAAGGTAACCATATTTTTTCTTTGCTACTCTTAGCATATTTACGTTGCGTGCTCCATTTTGAAAATATAATTCCCATACGGATGCGTCGATTTTATGAGTTGATTGAGTTCTATCGGACTTCTATATCTGCTTACAACATTGAACTGATTAAAAGAAAAATAGACTAAGAAAGAAAACTATCAAAAAAAAATACGTTAAATAATTAAAACAAATTGTTAAAGGTTAAGTTTTCCTGTATTCTAGGGGGTGGTAAATACTTTACATGCTCGTATCTCAGACAAAATCGAACTTTTAATGTTTAACAGCTATAGCCGTT
Organism: Pyrausta purpuralis; assembly: GCA_963924145.1. NCBI lineage: Eukaryota > Metazoa > Arthropoda > Insecta > Lepidoptera > Crambidae > Pyrausta > Pyrausta purpuralis. Next base: position 26,556,698 of record OZ001655.1, read on the forward strand.
CACTGTCATGAAAAGTGTTGAGAATTGAGGTTAGAATAAAGGAAAAGAAATTAAAAAAAAACTGTTTTTTTATTTTTCTTGTATTGTATTTATTTTATTTTTTTGTTACACGATTGACAAGCACCGTCTTGAATTTGGCTCGTACATTTTTAACACCCTGTACAGTGTCCGTATATTACTCGAGAGCGTGTCTGTTGCAGCGCGGCGACGCGCGCCTGCGGCCGGAGTCGTGGCTGGAGGTGCGCTCGGCGGCGCACGACGGCGTGGCCGCGCTGCCGCCGCGCGACCGCCGCGCCGCACGCGCGCGAGCCGCGCACGCGCTGCATCGCCGGCTGGCGCAACTGTGAGATATGCACGCGTTTTATTTTTTTGGCTACTTTAGTTTACTGTGCATCATATAAAACACGTTTTGTTGTAGTGACGTAATAACCTTTTAACTACATATTTGTTTGTAAAACTGAAGATCAAAAGAGTCAGTCGTAGTCGTCGTCGAGAAGAAAGTCGTCGGAGTAGTCGCAGAGAAAGAGAGAGTCGTAGGTCGCCCGAAAGTCGTTTCATAATTTGATTGAAGAAATACACCAAGATACTTGACTTCAGCATTTTGCAAAAAAAATATATTAAATTAATACAAAATAATGTATTCAGTTTGAGGTTTGAGAATACAAAAAACCGGCCAAGTACGAGTCGGACTCGCGCACTGAGGATTCCGTGCCAACTTTAACTGAATTAGGAAATCCATTTACTTCTACTTAGTAAAATACCGCAATATTTTGTTGACTGCAAATATAACTTTGTTTTTCATAGTGTTTGTATGAAGTACAAAGTTATGTTTGCGGTTGTTGAAAATGTGCTATATCTCAAAAACTGCTCGTCCGATCCCGTCCGAACCAATTTTTGTTGAAAGTATTTATTAAGATCTACATCATATATTTTTTTCAAAATTTACACTTGCTTGGTTTAGAAATTAGATGGGGGGGGACGCCCATTTTACCACTTTGGAGGCATCTAGCTATGAAACGTTAGACTTTAAAAGAAAATGGTTTTAGGAACCTCAATGTAATTTTAAAAGACCTATCTATAGACACACCATACGCATAGGTTTGACAATTTTTTTTTTTGTTTTAGTTTCATGTATGAGAGCCCCCCCTTAACTGTCATTATTTTTATTTTTTTGTATGAGAATCGATAAGCGGTTAACAAGATACATCTTCCTACCAAATTTCAATTGTGTAATGCTTATAGTTACAGAATAAAATGGCTGTGACATACGGACGGACAGACAGACAGACAGACAGACTTGACGAAACTATAAGGGTTCCGTTTTTTGCCATTCGGCTACGGAACCCTAAAAAAGAGATGTAAAGATTGATTGATCGAAATTTGCCGAGTTTGGTAGAAAAAACGCTTATAAGCAAAGTGACGCACCGCTCACCAAAATGGTGGATTGTGCCTAAAATTGACGATGAGCTCTAGGAAGTTAGCGCTTACAATTGATTTTTTGGAAGGGAAAAGGCAAAGTAAAGGTTTGCTATGATTTACATTTGATTGCCTAGATGGTGCTTATTCGAAATGTTTAGTGGAATAATTAGTGAAATGGCCCTAGACAGTGCGGAAGAGATTGACTCTTAAACTTAAAAACCCTGCTAACTACGTATATATTTATAACATATTCTAAAACAAGATAAAAAATGAATTATATTAATTTAGTTTTGGTCTCACGCAAAGAATTTAACTTTTGGGGCAAACAGTATATGGGGACGCGGCTATATCCTTTCTCACAAAATATGTAAACTCCGTTTATCTTATTGTAAAATGAACCATTTCGTTGAAAAGGGATGTCAAGATTGTTCACAATATACATACCAAAACGGTCTTTATAATCTTTGATGAAATGGCAAGACATAGGTCCTACGTTTGCATATCTTAGTTGGGGAGGCGAGGTAGCTAAATGGCGTAATTCAACGGCGCCGTCGAGACCTATCAAAATCGAAAGATAAAATAATTTCGAAAAGAAAAGCTTGTATGGTAAAAACCATTTTAGCGGTGGGTTTGGCGTGTACGGTATTTCAAAAATGTGAAAAAAAACAGTTACTTGGGCATTCTCGAGCGCGTCAGATATTCATACTACGTATGCCCCAAGTGCCTCTGATAACAACGGTATACTAATCTGCCGGTTTGCGTGGTGGGGGTAGGCATATAAAGTAGTCAAAAATGCAAGAAAAACAATAATACTCGAGCGCGTCAGATTTTCGGAAGGGGTGTTAAGTAGGCCCCAAGGAAGCTCCCTTTAAAAAAACTGACGATTTCGGCGTGACCATAAGTTACGATGAATATTTTAAAATGCAAAAAAAAAAAGTTTTTTTGAAATACTCGAGCGCGTCAGATTTTCATAGGGGAGGTTTATCTCGGTATCCTGAAAGCATATTTTCTTAATCTGACAAAAATGTTGGTGGGTTCTCTTAATCTGACCGGAAAGGTTTTTTGGTTTCTTTTTTTTCCCTTCTTCTTTCTTTTTAATAATTCTTCACTTCGTTTTGCTTACGGTATGTCCAAAAAACAATTTGAGGATCAACAGGCTATTAAATAATATACATACATGAAACTGTACATATTAATAATACTTTTGTATACAGATACGCGTAACTTTTTCCGAGTCCACAAAAATTGTCGAGAAGCTTTAGAAAAAATTTTTTTTGAGATATATTAAAAGTAACATAATTTATTTAAAACTACATTGGACTGAAATTATTTTTATTTTATTATTGTATTTAGTCACATTTAATTTTGTAAAAATGTAAGAAAACAAACACATTTAAGGTGTAATTCTTTCTCACATTTACTTAAAATACTACTGCATGCAAATCATGTTGTGAAAACTATTTTAGGGTATTACTCTAGTTAAATCAGTAATTCGCTTTTTTTGTAAATGTATTGAATAATACCTGTATCGTTTTCCAAATAAAATAAAATAATCATCGTTATTTCATATCAATTTTTTTAACACCCTCAGTTTTCAAGATGTACTCAAAAAAACCGGGAGTTTGAGTTTTTATGATGCTTCAAGTCAAAAAGTTTTAACTTTGGACAAAAATGTAAAGAGACCTTTTTTGTGTAAAATAAAATTACCTTTTTTGTTTATTTAAACTTTTTTTTTGTAAAATGTATCGTTCGCGACTTATATGCCGCAACGCGTTTTTTGGAAGACGAAATGGCTCCTCCACACTCCCGGTCATGCGGAAACCGGCAGATTTTGTATTTTTAGTACGTTTTAGATTATATTCTTCAAAATAAAATATAACAAAATCGCGCTCGAGAATGCCGGATTAACGTTTTTTTTTTACAAGTTCGCGACCCTATAACTCGGCAGCGTCAAGGACTTATCGTCAGATTAGTTAAATTTAGTCTTAAAACACTAAAATGAACCCCCAATATCTTAATCTGACGCGCTCGAGTATTTCAGACTATCGATTTTTTTTTACTAATCTGATCGTCTATCCTAGGCGCGCGTCACTAAATATAGAGCTAAATACTTCACAAGGTTGTTCTATTAGGTCCAAGGTATCTCTCATATCTTAAACTGCCACGCTCGAGTATTACCGAAAATTCCCCTATTCGCCTCCCTAACTATCTGCGTTGTAGGCGAAATACTCGCACTATCATAACTCTAAGATATATATTTTTTGTAAACTGTATTCTCAGCAAATACATGTTTGATTTGATTTGATTTACCGCTGCCGATCTTCTTGCACAGAGTGTGATATAGTATTTTGAGCAGCATAAACATCCCAATTTCCGATCAAATTACTATTATATTGCCAATGTATTGCGAAATTCAATAATCAATTGTATTTCAGTGTGGACACCGTCAGCATAACGCAAATCGAGCACATGACGTCGCTCTGCCCGTACCTCCTCAGCGAGTGCGACGACAGCGTCCCGCCCTCTGACGTCACTGAAATTGTCGAGTTCTCCAAACAAGTGCTCGACTTCACGTTACCACAACCCGCTACCCCGGTCGAAGCCTTCGCGCTGCGATACGACTGCATCGTACAAAAACTCAACTGCCCCTTCGCGAGCGACGGCGATCTTATAAATTCCATAGTACAGGAGGCCTCCAGCGAAAACCCAGAGGAACTAACGAAAGAGAACCTTGTGTCTTATGCGAATAAGTTCCTTTTCCGCGCGATATACTTACGCTCGATGATGCTTCATCGAGGCGCCAATGACGACGAGGAGGATGACGAGGCGGAACCCAAACAGAATGAGTCGTGGTGCAATAATTTGATGAGTGATGAATACTTCCAGGAGGAGTTTTGTAACTTACTCAGGGAGTACATGGTTGTGAATTCGCTGAATGAAGGATATGGTTATGTAAGTAAAGAAAAAATACATTTTTGACCTATGAAGAAATCCAAATAACTACAGTAGAACCCCGAAAAAATATATAATAAAATATAACGCTCTTTTACGTCGGTTCCTCCAATTTGGAGTATGTTTTTACACATTTATCACCCGCTTAATACGGTTCATCTTCCCGCTAAGTACGCTCTTTTTAGATGAATCTTGATATGATTAATGAAAATGGTCTTAAAATACTGTCTGATAATCACGTTGAGATGCAAAATAGAGTCCCAGTCTCTGTTTTTAAATCACTAATACTAGTATCGTGTTTCTACTTATGCAAATTTTTCGTATTCGAGTGTTGTTATTTATCCGAACTTATTGGTTGAAAATGTTAAGTTTTATGAATATTGGAAAGGCAAAAAGTAATATTCTATGATGAATCGTATGTTTAGGTACATTTCGTCTTTTTAGCTACTATAACTTATTTGTAAATACTCATAAATTTCGAGTGTTTTCTTAATTATTAATTGTCCTTTCCTTAGGTCGGTCCACATATAACGATTTTCCGTTTATTATGCGTTTTTGGCTGGGCCCCGACAGAATCGTATTATCGGGGTTTTACTGTATGTGCTTCTTAACATAGCCATAGCGGATAACTTTTAAAATTACATTCATATATATTTCTTTCAGTGGCTCCATCACACTCTTATACAGCAAACAAAATCTAAACTCGACCATATTATAAATGAGATTATAACAGAAACGTCTGAAGAAATCAAGGCTAGCATACTTAAACGACTCTCAGAGCGCGCAATTACGGAGGGCTACTACTGGTCGTATGCTAGAAGGTTCTACGAGACCAAGATAGAAAAGGAAGAAGACAAAGAGAAAGTAGACAGTGTTACAAACTTGACAGAGGGTTTGGATGTCACGAAATTGGAGGAAGTGCTAACCGGAAACGGATTCTTTCATAGTTTACAGGTCTGTATGTTATGTCTTTTAAATTTGGATAAGCAGTTGTTGTGTGATAATGTGCTTTGGAATCAGAGGAACCATTGATAGGCCTCATTACTTTTTTAATTTTGCACTATGATTTTGAAATTGTGTGCCCTGGGGTTTGGTATCAGTGCACACTAGGCTAGGCCCCTTCCAACATTGAACGTCCTTTACGAAAGCGGTGCCCTAAAGATATTGACAATTTTTTTCTGACAAATTATGACAACTAGCACTAAATTGTGTGAGAGTCCTCCCTCACCCGGACACCCTTTACTGAGGGCCTAAGGTCAAAGATAACTAACAGCTTTTTATATGATGGTAACTCCCCTGAAATGACTTCATCGAAGAGTTACTTAATTAACTGGTATCTCTCTTCGCGTAGAATCTAGTTAATATAACTCTAACAAGCGGTCCCCCGCGACTGCGACTGCGCGTCTTTTGTGATGTTTTATAGCCTTAAAGCCTTCCATCGAGAAATAAGCTATCCAAAAATAAACAAACAAACTCTTCATCTTTTATAATATTATAGTATAGATGATGAAAAATGAAAAAAAACAACAACATTGGATAATAAAAACACTGGTCTCTTTCGTCTAGCTAGAATGTCGTCGTACATTTGTTGCTTATATAATGTAAAGTGGGCTTACGAAATAACTAATATTAAGTAGAGTCAAAGTAAACAGAGAAAATGATTACAAGGCAAGAAAAAAAAGTACATAGTTGTCTGTGTGTATGTGTGTGTGCGTATGTTTGTACTTTCATCTATCAAACCACCAACTATTGTGTAACCAATTGTTCTGTGTCTGAATAATTTAAAGCTGTCCAACCATTTCTAGATAACGATTTGAATGAATGAACTGTTTCAGGCGAACACAGCTCATGATCCCGAGTCAGTGCCCGCTGCGCAGTGCCAGTTCGCAGTGATGTTCCGAAGCGTGTTGGCGTCGTATGCGGAGGCCGCGCGCGACCAGCAGTTCGCAGAGGCTGCCCTGGCGGCCTGCACCGACTTCAACCTAGACGCAATCATAGATTTCTACCATAGGAACTCGGATAAAATGTTTTTGGAAAGGTGTGTTTTTAGGTCACAAACAATATATTGTATTTTGTCTGAGTAGTGTATACGGGTCAGATAACTATTTCAGTTAAATCAATAGAATTCAATTTATTTATTTCAGGTAACTCAAGATCCATACTGATCGTAACAGAGTTCTTATGTTTTATATTAGTAAAAGTGCGATTCGATTGAAAACATTTAAATAATAATAAGTAAATAAATTAACCTAAAAATAATATGAACACTACTCAACTATCACAATAAATCATATTATAATGCAAATAGTTCAAATAATAATTTGCTAATGAAAGAGACAACTTTGTGTGTTGATAAATATTCTTATTTCATAACAAAGTTAGTAATTGTCCTGCCTTCGACTCTGAGATTTAATTGACCATGTAGTATGCCCTACTACGCGTCTATTCACTCGCACACAGGTTTAGCGCAAGAAAGAGAAGGTAAATGACCTCATTCCCTCCCACGCCTCACAGCACTGCCAGCCGCCTGTCGCTCATTCGTGTCCGTGCGCGCGCGCCGTTCCAACGCACGCAGTAACCACAGTACATAACCGTTAAGTTTTTATTTCGTGCTAAACGAAATTTATCTTATAGTGACATGTTAGTTCAAAAATGTTTTTGTTAATTTAACAAGTGAATGTGAAGTAAAACGCACTACCCAGCGTGGCTGCACCATGCATGCTTTACGCTTCGCGGCCGAGCGAGCACGCGATGCTAGCCAGTCCGCATTTTCCGCTCCGAATCAATACGCGATATTGATCTGTAGCAAATACTGGCAGAGCTGACACGTGAGGTCAGCCAGTCCTAATTATCTAGATTATTCTAGATCTTATCTGAGACTTTTGGTATGCGTTGCTTCCAATACCCTACCCTCATTTTCATTGCGAAAAAAGGGAAACAAGTTAGCTGAAGTTACAGCAAATTGTTCTTTGATGCTATAATAATAAATTACAGCCAAAGATATTCATGATTAATATTAAGCAGCGCTGACGATGCGCCACTATGGCCTCTGAGTATGAATCAGCGGCCCTCGCCCGCACTCATCCGGCCATACCTGTGATGTGTGTGGCCCATGACGCGCCGCGAATTGCTTCGCAACGGTGATCTACCGTCACAATTCCAGCGTGTTTTAAACGTCTCGCACTCGGAATCAGAATCCGACCAAAAAAGGTATGTGTTCTTATGAATGCTTTGTTATATCACATTAAGGCCGTACGTACATGTTACGTTAAATTACGGGCTACCGTATTCCACTCGTGGCAAAACCACGACCGAACACTTGTCTCAGCCAATATTTAGGCAAATATTAAAATGGAGCATAATGTGAGCTATCACACGTACAAACCAAAATAGCAATAAAATGGTTTACCAAGTAATAATAGTGGCAGAAGATTTATTTCAAATCGAATAAATTAATATTTATTTTGTAAATTTTTACTCAGAATAGTAAACATGAGAGACTCAAAAACACTTTAACAACTTAGACCTTAATCATAAATACACGTACTCTGCAACCTGCAGTACACGTTCCTAATATGTTTTCCACAAAGCTCTAAAAACGGTAGCATAGCATCCCACCATAGCTCACATAGTTATGGGTGGTTTGGGTCCTTATCCATTGATCACAACTCTTTTGTACTTATTTCTTGCCAATGGCTATAAAATTGTCTAACTAGACAATGCTATGGTAAACATAAATTGCTTAATAATACTACTTAAAATATTGAATTAAATAGATTTTGTAAAAAGAAAACAATGAACTTTTTAAGAAAGCTAGATTTTTCTACATACATTTCTGCTTTCTGCTCATACCTATAGCTATTTAGCTTGTGGTTGGCTCTTTGATTATAACTAGCAAGCAAGCAAGCTGTAAGCTTGCCCAGGACGTACCAAAATGTGGTTGGGTCCATATAAAAACCAGTCCGTTTAAAAACTCCATTAAATGATTTAATTTTAACAGCTATAATAAAAATGAGAATGAGCATTGCTCAATACCTGGCAAATGTATGATTCTGAATGGTAGAAAAATTGCCGTATTTATTTTATATCCAACTAAGATTAAATCAACTTCGCAGTAAATAATTCGGTAAAGCTTAGATTTTATTTACTGAAGCAATAACAACTACCTGGAAAGCGTATTTTTTTTAAATATGCCAATGAGACATCTTATAAAATCACGAAATCAATATAGTACTACCGTCATATTAGATTTATTAGGGTGCTCTGTATTCCATTGTTTTAGAGGTTATTTCGTTTTTCGAAAAATATGCTGTGAAAGTGATATGCTTATTTATAAATGCGTTCATTTAACCGTCACAAAGTTCGGTACTTAATCTCGAGTCGAGAAAATTTAATAAAGATCTGTGTCCTTTATCTTTGGAAAAGCCAGCCACCGCCCAGTTAAAATTGTGAGAACCTTTGGTCACTTGGAATTGACCTTTGTTTCTATGACCTTGTTTTTTTGTTACCATTTACTACCTACCACGAGCACCACCTAAGAATAATTCAAATAAAACGTTCTATTGTATTGAAGTATGCGGCAGATAGCACAAACCAAAACTTATCGACACATTGTTAGATATACCATAAGAGTAGGTAGCTATTAAATTGAAACAACCTCATTTTATGAAGATAATGCCTTTTTTGCTTTTTATGGAAATGCATAAGCAAAGCATATCAATTGACACAATTTTATTTTCTCAAGTATTATTACAATATTTCATATAATTCGGTTATTTTTATTTGCCAATTACACACACACCTACGTTTGACGTGAAATAAATACAAGCCATATTCATTATTACAAAAATATCACTATCAATATTTTTTTAACAAAGGGCTAGGAAATTATTATTTATATATATAAATATTTAAAAAAAAAACTGACATATCCTAAATCCAATGCAGCATTAGAATCAAATTGCACTATAATAATCTAATTCGAGTTATTGGAAATATGAACTATGTTTATTTTCCTACTATTTATTCTGTGATTTAAGAATAAACTACATCAAGTAAATATATTCTCTAATCATCAGTTTTTTGTAATCAATTACATCCACCCACTCCCCAACAATCTTCCCCAGAAAGCCACTAAGTTATTAAGGAACAATTCCTTGAAAACGTTGCTCTAATAAGCAATAAAATAGGTACTTATTATATGCATTTTATTGTTTGATGTTTATAGTATTCGATAAACTGTGTTTAATAAATTTTCAAAGGACATTTTGTCTTGATATTCACCAGTTACTTACATACGGTGGAACAATTGAAAATTAAAAATTAATAATAAAATAGGTCGGGTGGTATAGTTGAGAAAAAGTATTTTATTTTGAAAATGTTTTTTTTTTTATATAGGACTTTTCCTTATTCTTACGCCAGAGGACGTCATGTGATTCGACCATTTATTAAAATTTGAATCAATGAACTATTTCAAACCAAATTATCTATGTTTTTTATTAACCATATTTAAGGATGTTTGATGTTTAAATATGTATAAAACCAGTTTACCCTTGGGATCTCGATATGAAATAGGTACTTTTAATACGATATCCATTTATTTTTGGATTTCGTGTCAAAATAGGTACCCTTATTCTGAATCATCATCAGACTTTTTTTGACACAGCTCATTATATTGAAACAAGTCTCATCTGTAGCCAAATATGTTACAAATATTTGTCAACCTTAAAAATATAAATATAGTTTATTAAATAAAAAACTCATAGCAACCAACTCGAAACATAGGATTGATAAGGAATACAATAAATAATTGTTATCCTTAAAAGTAATCCAGACTTTTACCCAGGCAATAAAATTATGATTAAATTTATCATATATATCATATATATAAATCTGAACATGTGCCGACTATCGAATACTCGGCGAACATTCCTGGTCGATTAGTCGAATATTAGGCAAACGTATTTGGTCGGGGCCGGGTGGTACCAAAACTTATATCGGAGAAATCGTTTGCGGTCGTTTGCCCTTATAAAGCTCCCAGAAGCCGATTTTAAATCTTTTTTAGAAAAAAACTAATATACTTAATGAATTATAAATAATACATAAAAAATCATTACCTACCTACCTATGCCTTAAACTTTCTGATAACGATAATATTTCAAAGCCATTGAATTATTGTATTCTTTTTCTAACACAGCAAATAATCATATATCATTGATAGACACCCGTGAATATAATCATGATCTTAAAAGAATTACATTCCTAAGAATGAATCTTTTAATCAATTGCTTTTATACAAATCATTAAACACATTTTATAACCAAATTAAGCATATAAATTTTCTCAGGTATTCGAAATTTTAATGTATAAAATATTATTTATGTGTTTGGTATACGTTCGAATATTTTTCAAACAGTCGCATTAATACCTAAATATAAAGCAATAGAATATCATGTACATACGTATTTCAAAACTATAATTATAAAATATGCTAAATACTGCAAGAATAAGATAACGATTTGTCAGACGACTTTACCTTCACGCCCTTTAACTTACCAAAGATAAGGCGCTAACTAAAAAGTGTTTTCTGTATGTGGCTTTCCTCGTTATAAAATTATCATTTGTTTTACGTGCCAAATTCAGTGTGTAAAACTATATTATTCGCAAACCGTCTCAGCCCAACAATACGTATTCTGTATTGTTTGCAATTTTTATAACATGCCACAATTAAACAAAAATGCCTTATTTCAGTTTGAAATTACTAAAATAAATAAATTATCAATTTTTAGTTAATCATTAATAAAAAATACTAACATCAGAGATGTCAACTTAATATATTGTAACAACATTGATTTCACTCCAAACATCTACATGGTCAATTAAATCTCAGAGTCGAAGGCAGGACAATTGGATGATCAAACGAACTTACCTTAAGTGAAGTTCGATCCAAATTGTCCTGACTTCGACGAAGAGATTTAAGGTCCCACCCTTCCCAATTCCCGTGTACGTTTTTATGCAAAAATAATCGTCACCCTTACAATAAGTATAATCAATGTTGTACATCTCATACATCGGTCTCCTTGCTCTGAAATGAATGAGCGACAGGCGGCTGGCAGTGCTGTGAGGCGTGGGAGGGAATGAGGTCATTTACCTTCTCTTTCTTGCGCTAAACCTGTGTGCGAGTGAATAGACGCGTAGTAGGGCATACTACATGGTCAATTAAATCTCTTCGTCGAAGTCAGGACAATTTGGATCGAACTTCACTTAAGGTAAGTTCGTTTGATCATCCAATTATACAATAATCAATGCAGTAAGTAAAATTACGCGGGACAATTTCACAACAATCAACTTAATGTCAAATACAATCTATATGACAGTTCTAGTGCTGTCCATTAGTCCTAGTGTTGTCTACCATGGTAATGCCATAATCGATTATCCGTCTAACACTAAGTATCAATATAAATATTCAATCCAAACAAAGCGTTCAGATAGGTAGACCTCTACATAGTCTAGTCGAGTCATCGTAACGGTAAATTAGTTTTACAGAACCAAATGAGTTACGATCGACAAAAAAATATATAAGAGTTTTGCACGCGTTTTTTTGTCAACTGAACAACTCTTCACACATGTATTTTTTTAAACTCAAACTCAAAAATTTATTTGCCAAGAACACAGTTAACAAAGATGACAATTAAGAGTAAGTAAGTAGCATGTGTGTTCAGTCTGCTCGCAGATGTGCAAAAACTTAATTATAGTTATTATTACATAAAGATACATAATATTGGTGTCAATTAAATAATCTTGAATAAATTACATTAGTTTCAATAATATTAAGTATTTTAAATTAAATATTTGTACTTTGTAGCCAATTACAATATTCATTATTACTATAAAAGCATTTTTCCAAAAGCCAGATATTCAATCGCTTCTTAAATATTGGCCCTTGAAGTGTTTTTAGCTCTGCCGGCAGTAAGTTATATATAACAATACTCGTATTAAATGCATTTATTTTATATATATCCTTGTAGAGACATATCGACAGCGACATGGGGCGAGGTGGTCAGCGAGTCGAGCATAATAGAATGCGTGATATCGGCTCTGAGCCGCGACGGGTGGAGCGCGCCCTCGCACCACTGGGACTTCGCGACCGTGTCGCTCTGCGCGCTCGTCGAGGGCCTGCGCCGCGCTGAGCCCCACTACGGGTGCACTAAGGTACCTTGTGGCCTTCAAACAAAGACTTTATGTTTCTAAAAATGCACTCATTTTACTCTGTAAAGGAATTCCTAGAATTTCGACCACCTAATAAATGAAACTTCACGTGTCCGTTTGACTGCCTGCCAATAATTTAATTTGATTGACATGACATTTAATTTAATTTGATTTTATATAATTTTATGAATGTTGTATTTTAATATTTATTTGTAGATTCCGTTGTTTATTGTTAATTTTGACATGTATTATTTTCTTCCTTTATGATTGGACATTTGTATGCCGCTGAAGCTGATCACAGCGCACTCTTTATATACATTATTTATACAGTTAACATCTATGTACCTGTTTTGCAGATTTTTGATTAAATTGCACCCAGAATACTGCCTTCAATCTCTGTTCAAAACAAAAAAAAAACGGGTTGCACTCCGGGAGTGCCGGCAGAAGTGAAAACTTGAATATTAATGCTGTGCATTTTTGATTTTTTTGAATAGTTAGGGAATAATTTTGAATGAATTGCTTTTATTATAAATATAAAAGTACTATCATTTATGTGATAGAATACAATATTTATTTATTGCGCTATCGTACACAAACATTACAATTTATATTACACTAGCGGTCCCCGGGACTTCGTCCGCGCGTTTTGAGTTTGCTCCCTCCCCTCCCGTCGCAGCGTCATGTTTTATGTCCTAAAGCCTTTCTCGATAAATAAGCTATCCAACACAGAAATATTTTTTCAAATCGGTCCAGCAGTTCCTGAGATAAACGCGTTCAAACAAACAAACTCTTCAGCTTTATAACATATTAGCGCAAGCGCACGTTGTACTAATGCTGCGAACATTATTTTGGTGCGGAGTTATGTTAAAACTGTGATAGCTCCTAAGATATTTATTGAAATCAAATGATATAAAGGGCAACTTGGTTCTAAATTAAATGCTCGTGATGATGAATGTATTTATTTTGATAAGAATAAATACGTGTGTGTATAATACACCTCTAAAAATAATACATTATTTTTTTTTAAATTTATTAACATAAAAAAAGTTGTAGTAAGTCAAGCATAAAAGATAGACATATGCTGTCGCGGACTTTATTATAGAACTCTTAATGCTGAACAATCCTGTCATACATGATTTTTGTGTAACTTAAGCGGTTTCTGCAGCGTATGCAGCGGAAGCTCTCAAAAGGAATATCTTTCTCCCGTTTTCGCAACATTTTTCATTTCTGTTGTGGTCTTATGAGTCGTATCTTTATGTTATATAGCCTAAAGCCTTCCTCGATAAATGGACTATCCAACGTAAAAATAATTTTTCAAATCGGGCCAGTAGTTTTTGAGATTAGCGCGTTCAAACAAACAAACAAACAAACAAACAAACAAACAAACAAACTCTTCAGCTTTATAATATTAGTATAGATTAAAAAGTTTATCTCTCAGAAAAATCAACTTACATCCATAATTTCGATGACTTTTCATTTTCTAAATCTTTTAAATTTCTTTTATCCTCTGAATTTTTATTTATTTTGAAAAAACGTTTTTATAAAAATCGATTTTTTTAATTAATCGAAATCCTGACAATCGATTTTAAAATATCCCATCCCACAAAAGTGCTCAACGCTGCTAAAGAAGTTTTCACTTCAAAAGACTGATTACTTACGTGAAAGCTTCACTTGGCGCTGTTTTGGTTTAGCACAGATATAAGCGTCCTTATTATTACAACCCCTAAATGTATCTCTCGTTCTATTCTTAGGCGAACAAATAACAGCATCGAGAGCCCTTCGTATCTCATAGGAATATCATAGTCAAAAATATTTTTACTTTTAACAGGGTAGTAACAAATAAATGTTGATGGTAAATGTACAGAAACATAGTGCATCTATTTAACCATATACAGTAGCATGCAAAAGAAAACATTCATATTAAATTAGATACATTTGTACGAGCTGATCTCGCACATTTCAATGTAATTTGCACACACATGTGTCGCGGCCGATCGTAGCATTTTTGTATACGTAGCATTTTACTTCAGACTTTACAACTGTATAGCAATAAATCAGTGTCTTACAAACATTCATACGGATCGGTTTTATTTAGCACTGTCCGGAGTAAACCCATCCTTTATTATAGCAAGCAGTAGTAAATGTTAGGGTTGTAGCATAGCATCCCCTACAACATTAATTATTACATGATTAATTAGTTCCATGTTTCATTATATAATAATTGAAAAATAATATTCATAAAATCATGTCATATGCGAATATCTACAGCTGGGTCCAGTCGAGTGTAACGCAAAATGTAACACGAATTCGACGTGTTGACGGTACTACGAACATTTTATGTAACGTTTGCTCCGGCTCCCGGGCTGATCCATGTCTGTCGTTTTTTTGCGCGAACACAATGGCACTCACAATGCTCGTATGGACGGCATTCGTAACGGTCGTGTCGTGTGCATCACGATCCTTATCAGCATGAACATAACAACTGCGTATAAATAGCTCTTAAAATAGATTTATGTACACAATTCGCCTAGAGTTTGTGTGCCATCCACAATGTTGATTCTCTATTTTACACGTTATCCTTAATAACGCGTTACACTCGTCTGGACCCAGCTTTAGCGTGAGCTCATAGCACTCCGTTTGGTATCTCATCCCAGGTGGCGATGCTGGCGCGTTCCACTTTCCGCCTGTACTCGTTCGTGGAGCGGTTCATCAGCGGCGTTCGCGGCGAGTGCGAGCGCCGGCAGCCGCTGGCGCATGTCGCCGAGCTGCCCGGCGAGTGGGCCGACGTGTTCGCGCCCGCGCTCAACACGCATGTCTATTATATCTGTGTGCGCCTGCTTGGTGAGTGGCCTAGGATAATAAGGCCAGATCTAAGTAATATTGTCATCTATTAAAGACGTAAATATTAAATGTCTATATCCTGATTTTAATTAAATATACCAAAATTACATTTGGTCCCTGCCTTCTAGCCATCATCATAGCCTTATGTGCAATATTTAACTGCTTGATTGAAGAAACCGTGAAACGATCATTCGATCATTGAATCATTGATTAAAATTTTTGCTACTATTACAAGCCACACGCTGTACTCTTGCTTAATCACTTCAAACAAATTAAGCTCTTCCCTTCTTAATGAGCGTTGTTAAAATAAATAATTCCAGATTCTTATGTAATTGTTTTACGGTATGAAACTTTTTATTTTAGTTCAGGTGTGAACTCACCATAGTAGTTATGATTATATCTATTTACTTGTCTTTAATATAACTTCTGAACATGTATCTTGCAAGAAAGGATTATGGTGAGGGATAAATAAATAAAAATGAAAAAATAAATGAAATATATCGCCAGCACATGAGGTTTTGTTGTAGCAAACCAGCCCATATTACAACTGCATAAGACACCGCACTGTTTACCTTGTCCTGCTGTTGTCGGTACATTACCATCGCACTACTCTATTTATGTTGCAGAGACCGGGTCCATGGACATATCGAGCGGGCTCGCCCGCCTCGTGTCGGCCGTGTCCGGCGCCGTGACGCGCGTGGACTGGAACCTGATCGACTCTGCGCACAGGAACCACTCGCTCGCCCTGCCGAAGCTGGTGGAGAGCGCGGCGAGTTCGCTAGCGAGACCGATGCATCCCGCGTACCACTGCCTCGCGTATCGGACGCTCATGTCGCTGGTGGGGCCGCTGGCGAGATATGACGGTATGTCGCTGCCATCTGGTTCATTCAGTCAGTTCATTGGATGCCTAGGCAGTTAATTAAAACACCGCCGGCATCTAATCAAATGGACGAATGTCATCTAGCCAAGCCTTAACATTAAAAGCAATGTTTAGCCAGGCTGAACGTTGCGAAGTCATTTAGTGTGATTTGATACGTAAGTTCGCTGAACGTAAGCTAGCCAACGCTAGCTTAAAGACAGCAACATGTACATTCTAACAGTAAGTATCAAACATTGCCACAACCACGGTTTAAACCACTATCTTGTGAGACAATACATCATGATAAGAATTTGATTATCAGTTGTGAATTAGATTTCCAGGAGGTAACGCTTTCCTCTGCTGTCAATCATGTATTGTCGTAGCCATCAGGTTAAATCAGCCAACCAACTAAATGCCAAGGCAGTTAATGAAACGCCGCCGGCATCTAATCAAATGGACGAATGTCATCTAGCCAAGCCTTAACATAAAAAGCAATGTTTAGCCAGGCTGAACGTTGCGAAGTCATTTAGTGTGATTTGATATTGATAAATGTGTGGTGTTTGGCTAGGGTATACGACATATTCACAGGGTTCGAAACTATCAAGATAATTATGCTCCTTTATAATTATGACCTGTATAAAAAAATCATTTGCTATATTGTTTAAAAACAAATTTATAAAAGCTTATGAAGCGAGTCGAGTTATTGGTTGCGAATGTTGTAGTTGCAAAAGCGTTGTGTAAATCACAATTTTATTTTGGCACAATAATAATTGATTGTTTTCGAGCTTAACAGATAGTTTTACAAACATCTATACCGTATTACACTCACCACTAGACGTGTGTGCGGAAATACACGTTTAAATACTTCGAATACAGTTTACTTTCCCGAGCGATAAGTATCATTTATAATTACATTTTGTTTTTATAGTGTTTTGTCACTACAGAAACTTAATAATATGTATATACTCGTAGGCATACGTCCGGATAGCTAAGACACGGGGTTCGATTACACAGACTAAGTTGCTTTTTACAAGTGTAATTAAGATAATTATCATTTTGAACCCTACATGTTCAGTATTTTTAATTTTACGTTTAGGCGTTTTATAGTCTTTCTTATTTTATTAAACGTTGTCTGTTTATACGGCAGCGGAACAACTAGCCGTGTGGAGCGCGGGCGGGTCGGAAGATGGCGAGGACCGCGCGCGGCCGCAGCTGGCCGCCGAGTGGTTCCATCCACACTTCGCGCGCGCGCTCGAGCTCGCGGACGCCGCGCTCACCGGACACGTGTAAGTAGCTTGTGACTTTGCAGCAGTTTTCTTCATTCATAATTCTCTTGGTGCATTCCTTATTTTGGGTTTGCCCCCTGTAAGCCTAAAGCCGGTGCCAGACCTAGCAACAATATTTGAACACATATTTGAAGGACTTTGAACACATGTTTGAACAAATATTGTCGCAACCTGCCAGACATAGTTTGCAAACACATCTCTCCACAGTACGTTGACTAACAACAAACAAAATGGACGACGATTTTGTAGATGCAGTTTGCTTGTACTATTTAAGTGCATATGTATGCATGGCTTTAGATAATACTGTAGAACTCAAACAGACAAAATAAGTATGTACCTAAAATCGCTGCTAAAAGGGACCTAGACTTCCGGAGATCACTGCGATAACCGATAAAGTCGCCTTAATTATAGTACATTAACATAATATTTATTTCATTGCACCACTTAAAATGCGAGAACGGGTGGACCAATTTTCATGATTTTTACTTTGTTAATTTGTCTTCGCCCCGAATAAAATAATAATCCTAAAATGGTTCCGGAGGCTATGCGTCGCGCTGAATAATATTAATTATTTACCCTATTACCCTATTATTATATGAATGCATATAAATAATGCTCCAGTCCATCTTTACATATCAAAATACGTAAGCGCACACAACTTTGTAGTTGCCGATAAAACACACGACCGTCCCGCTCGTCACTGCTCGCGCGACTGAACTTTGCACAAGTGTGGCAGGCTAAACAAACATTTGAACAAAGTGGACTTTGAACGCTTTGATGTGCGCTGAAAAACCGACACCGCTCGGCAAAGTGCCAATATTTGCGCACATATTTGAACAAATGCTCAAAGTTTCGTGCCAGACTATAGCTACAAACATGTGTTCAAATATTTGAAACTAGGTCTGGCGCCGGCTTAACATGCAAGCCTCTATTGCGCAACTGTGTGAGCAAGGCAAAGGGAAGCGCTTCCTACCTTCCCGGGGACCCTATTGCCGGGGTCCGATGATCACCGTCTTGGTTTATTCATATGTAGATAGTTCGCTCTAAATCTTCAATATCGCGGTTCAGTCTCCATACTTCGACTACAGTGCCATCTAGTCGCGTCGAGCCGAGTCAGCGTGTTGCGAGGATATGTAGGGACAGTGGGTGATCATAGATGTCGCTACACCTTGATACCGTTTATTGCGTCGATTAAATAAACATTTCCCAAACAACATGTTTTCCCTCAATTGTTTTCACTTGTAAGGCAATCCTAATCGCATTTAAAAACAAAAGAAAACATACAAGTTAGTAAAAACCTGTTTAAATAGAGATAAAATTACGTTAGAAATTTACCGATTGCCGCGATAAATGATAAAAAGACGCGCATCTTAGGCCCGCTGATAATTGATCGCCACAAGTGGCGCTCCTGGGTCATTGCTGTAGTAAGGCCCAGCGTTGTGATATCCTTGGAAATGGTTCTAATCAGGGTAGTTGGTAGACGACCTCTGCTTCTCTCTTTCTTTCGTCCATTTCCATCAAATTTCGCGTCATATAATTCTCCTCTCTGCGCATAACATGGCCATACAACTGTCCTTCTTGTATTTTATGCTGTATATCGTCGACCTTAAAGGTGCCTCGGATATGCTCGTTTCGGACTCTGTTGTACATCACCAGACCATCGCAACATCATCATTTCGGTGATATGAACTTTCAGCTCATCGCATTTCCTGACACCCCAGCATTCGGATCCGTAGTGCAATGCAGGTCTCACAGTTCTTTTGTCCACGGTGCATTTTGTTCTAATTGGCATTCTAGCGTCGCAAAAAACACCGTTGAGAGTTCTTCACTTAAGCCACTCTATCTTTATTCTATTTTGAATATCACTCTCGGTATTGGTTTTAATGTCGACTTATTCATGGGGATTGCTTCGATCTTGGGTGGCGCGGTGTGCATGCTACTTTGAGAGAAACTGCAGTGCATATATTCAGATTTCGGGCGGCTCACTCTTATGCTTTTACCCTCCAATGCTTCCCGCTATTCTTCGATATTTCTTTCAAGTTGCGGCAGTGAATCCTCTACAAGAAAGAAAAAAAAATACTTTTCTTAGACCGAAAACAGAAGGACATTAAAAATACATGCAAAGTCGAAAAGGCTCAGCATAAGTCGTGGCAGCGGAACGCATACCACGACGCTGATTTTCAAGTACGAGTACCTTTGTGGGTAGGATATTCTGATAAAAATAAAAATAAAATAATTTAAGCAAACAATACAACAATGCAAACAGACCGAAAAAATAACAGAAACCATTACACAAACAAACATAATACAATCATAAGCAATTACTAACACAGAAATTCCAAAAAATTAAAAATAATAACTAATAATAATGTTATATTATCAAAAAAGTTATCATACAAATTATCATATGAATATCTGAACATAGGCGTCCCCCATTATTCAGATTTAATTTTAATTAACAATAAACAATTTCAAAAATATATATCATTCTAAAAAAAAATTACAAAATAACTTAAATTGTACAATATTATATTATAACCTTTAAATACATACAGCCTTCGGGTCATATTGGACCTCATGAACTCTGCGGTTTGTTGTTGCTGAGCTCAATAGTCTCCGGCACAAGCCGTGCGATAAGACATAAAAAATGTCTTTGGGTTGGTCGTGACGGCCATCATGCATTCACAAGAACTACACCAGCGGCGTATAAAAGTGTACAAGGAATTGGCTATTGATGGTCTTTCGTGATGTAGTCCATG
The DNA here is from genome assembly GCA_963924145.1 of Pyrausta purpuralis. NCBI lineage: Eukaryota > Metazoa > Arthropoda > Insecta > Lepidoptera > Crambidae > Pyrausta > Pyrausta purpuralis. The sequence continues at coordinate 26,577,022 of OZ001655.1, forward strand.
ACGATGTTAAAAAGAAGGGGACTCAGTGTAGAGCCTTGGTGGACGCAAACCTTCGAAGCTGCTGCTCATGCCTGCAGGTGATACAACGCGGGTGGTAACGTTGTTTTACACATCCCTTGTTATTCTTATATACTGTTCCGGTATTTGCTGGGCTCTGAGTGCCTGCCATTTGAGCTGACGCGGTATTCTTTTCGGAGACCTTTTTTGAAGGCTTTCTATTTGTATCCGCAAAGTGTGTATCACATCCGAAGTTTCCACTCCTACAGTAAATCCAAACTGGATGGACGACATGCTGATTAGGTTATTGAGTCTCTTGACCATTACTCGTTCCCAGGGTATCTTTAGGGTATGGGACGTCAGTTTGATAGCTCTACAATTTCCACATTCCGCGATATTTCCCTTATCTTGTAGACTGGTATCATGTTGCTAACTCTTCACATATCTGGCACAGTTCCTTCAGACAGGATGAGGTTTCAGGTCAGACCGTTAACACCTGTTTTCATCCACAGATCTGCAGGTATTTCTTCAGAGCCGGTAGCCCGACGAATATCACGACCTTCGAACACTTTACAGCGTTCATGATCCCGGGTGGACTAAGATGTTATTTGTCATTTACAGAATTAAAAAGAAAAACTAACAGCAATCATTAATATTACTAAATGTTTCTTTCCACGCAGAAATAGCTAATTGTGTCTTGTGATCTGGGTGTAACTTGGTTTGGGTCTTCGATAGCACCGGATGCCATGCTGGTGGAATTTTCTAACCATCTTCTCTGTTGATGAAAGATATACAACGTGTAACGTTAAATGCGCCAAAACATGTGATTGGAATAAACAGCAGTATCAATGAAAGCACTTTTTAATATTATGGGCTACATTTTATAAAACTACTATTTATTTATGAAACAAGCCATAACGTCCGCAAACCCGCCAAAATAGAGTTTTTTATGTGCGTAGATAGTAATAATAATAATGTCAGCGCGGTGTAGCTAGCGACCTGGCGATATACCTACTAACTCCCCTTTCGACAGAGAGTTGTATGGAGAGCAAGAAATGATCAGAAGTGCCAGTAAACCTAAAATACCCCATGAAACCCTTTTTTTTCAGAATTAGGCCAATTGAATTAAAAATCATTTGGGGTGTCTGAGGTTTTGCGCATTTAACATTACACTTTTAAAGCATAGATAGATAATAGATGCGTCGATAGACTGGAATGTGACTTTGGCCTTCCCTACATCGGGCAAACCAAACGAAGTATACGCTTGCGGCTAAAAGAACATATCGCTTTAAAAATAGTCAGAACATGAAAGCTGCAGTGTAACAGGCCTTATAATACAGGCTTATAAAAACAACTACTTCATACGTTTTAACCTGCCCAAAATACTTTCAAACGAACGTCGGTTCTTTCCTTGTATGCTACGCGAAGCTATAGAAATAAGAAAACATCAAAATTTAAACATAATGGAGGTTGGAAAATTCCACCAGCGTGTTATTCAATGCTATCGAAGACCCAAGCCAGACCACTAACTGCAAGATCACAAGACACAGATAGCTCTTTCTGCGTGGATAGGAACGTTGATTAATATTATTGAGACATGGTAGATTCATTTTTTCAATACTCTGTAAATGACAGATAACATCTAAGTCTACCCGGAACCATGAACACTGTTAAGAATTTGAAACGTCGTAATATAAAAAATAATATATATTCGCGATAATTTCCGTAAAATTGTGTTGGATTCTTGTGTTGGTTTTTTTGTCAGCACTTTGAAATGCTTGATTTAGAAACATGACGTAATACTTAGCTTTTGCGATCATCATCATCATCATTATCAGCCAAAGGACGTCCACTGCTGAACATAGGCGTCCCCCACGGCTTTCCACAGCGACCGATCACTAGCGGTCTGCATCCAGTTTGATCCTGCGATCTTTTTAAGGTCGTCTGTCCATCTTGTTTGTGGACGTCCTACGCTGCGTCTTTGGTCGAAGGGTCTCCAATCTAGAACTTTCCTGCCCCATCGGCCATCAGTTCTTCGCGCTATGTGCTGTGCCCACTGCCACTTAAGCTTACGGATTCTCAAGGCTATGTCCGTTACCTTAGTTCTTCTACGTATCTCCTCGTTTCTGATTCGATCTCGTAGAGAAACACCGAGCATAGCCCGCTCCATCGCTCGTTGTGTAATTTTGAGGTTCTTTATGAGGCCCATAGTTAGATACAATGTTTCGGATCCGTATGTCATCACTGGTAACACACACTGGTTGAAGACTTTCGTCTTTAACACTGAGGTAATTGAGACGGGAAGACGCTCTTGCGCAGTTTCCCAAACGCTGCCCAGCCGAGTTGGATTCGTCGATTGACCTCTTTCTCAAAGTTGGACCTACCCAATTGGATCACTTGTCCCAGGTAGACGTACTCGTCGACAACTTCGAGAGTTGAGTTCCCAACAGATACTGGAGTGGGTACAACAAGGGAGCTTGACATAATTTTCGTCTTTTCCATGTTCATTTTAAAACTCGCTTGTTGGGATACTCGGTCGAGGTCTTCGAGCATAGTGCCAAGATCATCCAGCGTCTTTGCCACAACGACTATATCATCGGCAAACCGAAGGTGTGTTATGTATTCGCCAGTGACGGAGATGCCGAATCCTTCCCATTCCAGGAGCTTGAAGGCGTCTTACAATGCCGCTGTAAACAGTTTCGGAGATATAACATCGCCCTGTCTTACACCTCTTCGCAATGGAATCGCCCTCTTATTCTGTTCCTGTACTCGGACCGACATGGTGGCGTTGTTATAAAGACACTTTAACACCTCTATATACCTATAGTCTATGTGACACCGCTGAAGAGACCGAAGCACCGCCCAAGTTTCGATCGAATCAAAGGCCTTCTCATAGTCCACAAAAGCTACACATAGAGGCATATTATACTCCTCGGACTTCTGTATAGTTTGCCTTAGCGTATGAATGTGGTCTTAGGTACTGTGGCCTTTTCGGAATCCGGCTTGTTCGGGAGGCTGGAAGTCAACAAACCTACATGCGAGACGATTCGTGATGACCCTTGAGAACAGCTTGTAGACATGGCTGAGGAGTGAGATGGGTCTATAGTTCTTCAATAAGGTTTTGTCTCCTTTTTTGAAGAACAACACCACCACATTCCTGTTCCATGCCTTAGGCGTGATGCCCTTTAGCAGAACGGAATTAAAGAGCCTCTGAAGGACTTTAAGTACCAGTGTTCCACCCGCTTTCAGAAGCTCTGCTGTAATTTCGTCCTCGCCAGGTGTCTTATTGTTTTTAAGCTGTTTCAGGGCCATCCTAATCTCGTAGAGGCTGATGTCCGGGATGTCTTCGCTGTAGTGTCGGGTCAGAACAGCTCTTGGGTCTCTGACCGAGCTGTTAACGGGTTCGGCAGTTGAGGTGTACAACTGCTCATAAAACTTCTCAATCTCCCTCAAAACCTCTGCTTTCGTCGACGCTACACTGCCATCCTCTGTCTTAAGCTTCGTCAACAGGCTTTGCCTAATAGACATATCCCTTGCAAACACTTTGGAGCCTTGGTTCCGCTCTACTGTTTCTTTAACACTATTCGTGTTAAAGGAACGAATGTCATGTCGCAGAGACTTCAATATTCGTCTATTAAGCTGCCTGTAGGTTTGAGCATTAACGGAGGTTTGCAGTGCCATAGATCGACGTTCTGCCATAAGGTCGAGAGTGTGGACCGAGAGTTTTGAGGTCTATTTTTACGGCCAGGTCTAAAAAAATTAGATCCGACCGTTTGGACAGTCTCCACAAACCCGTTGTTTATTTCGTCCACTGATACGCAATTCTCTAGGCAATCAAAGCGGTTTGACAACTCGAGTTGAAAGCTCTCGGGATTTTGTATATGGGCACGAGTAGGTCGGAGCGTAGAGTTCATCAAGCGGAACCTTTCCAATTAGGCATTTATATTCAATGTGCCTCGAACCATACGGTGATCACTGCCGGTTTTTACCCTGTTGATCACGGAGACATCATTGAATAACCGTCTCTTGGTGGTCACGATGAAGTCATCTCATTTCTCGCCTTGCCATCCGGACTCAACCAGATCCATTTTCTTTGAGGCGGCTTCTAGAAGAAAGAGTTCATCGCAAAGAGTCCCTCCTCCTTCAGAAAGTCGACCAGCCTATTTCCCCTGGCGTTCCTTTGACCATATCCAAAAGGCACCACTTTCAACTCATCCTCGCCTCGCCATAACAACAGTGAAATAGGTTTTGGAAGTGTGTATGGCTCTACTTACGTCCTCATACATTTTCTCCACCACTTCATCCGGGTGATTCGAGGTCGATGCATATACCTGTATGACCTTCAGCGGATAACTTTCGGTTATTCTGAGTATAAGGTATATCACCCTGTTCGACACACTCTCGATGGTAACGATGTTGTTAACAAGGGACCCGTGGACAAGAAGTCGTCGATTAGTCTTGGGACAATTTAATTTATCGCCCTTCCACCATCCACACTGCTAACACTATGTCAGAGATCTGACAAAATGACCATTGTCATCATCATTATTATCAGCCAAAGGACGTCCACCGCTGAAAATAGGCCACGGATTTGCACAGCGACCGATCCAGCAATCCATCCATCGCATCCAGTTTGATCTTGCGATCTTTACAAGTTCGTCTGTCTATCTTATCGATAGACGTTTAACGCCGCGTCTTTGGTCGAAGGGTCTTCAATCTAGAACTTTATGGCCCCACGGCTTTCAGGCCAAAATGACCGTCGTAGTTATACAAAAATGCGGGTCTGCACGTCGGTCAACTAAACGCAGATTCACTTGAGCCGGCGTTGCGCCTCTGGTTGCGTTCTTCTCTACAGCTTCGGACTCATTCAATGCGTCTGTTTTTAGCTTCAGCATCGTTCACAGATAGATAGAATAACTCTTTTTTTATACTCGAGTAACTCAAGATCGTTTTCAACATAAAATTGTACTTGGAATAACTAAACTCGCATCAGAATGAATTATTGATGAACTGTTTTATTATCTATCAAATCAATGCTGCCCTAAATCAGTGTGATGTAAAAGTTAAAATTCTGTCAACTAAACATTGTTGCGTGGGAAAGTATAGAGCTGTCAAAAGTTTAGAATTTGACAGCATTTTCTGACAGAATGACATAAATTATATGGCCCTGGCCCGTCCTGTCCAGCCCCATAATTTTAAAATTTAAGTCGCCCCAGCTAACATTATTTCGCCCTGGCCCCGACCCGTCCGTCCCAGCCTCAGCACCGTCTAACGGGATAAAAATTATAATATGTCATCTTAGTTCTAAGCTACCTCCCCAATAATTTTCAGTCAAATCGGTTCAGCCGTTCTTGAGTAATAAATAGTGTAACTAACACGACTTTCTTGTATATTTATATAAGGTCACCTCGTTTTAAGTGATAATATTTAAAGGGCTGATACAGCGCAATAGATGGATATTTTTTTGTAGAAAACGCTTTGGGTTTTTATGCGCTATTTTTCAAGAAAAATCAAGATTAAGATAATATATTTTTTTTCAGTATTTTTTTATTTATTAATTAAGTACAAGATAAAAGAAAAAGAAGTATTGGCATTGAATTGAGAGGGGCGAAGCCGATGACGTTGATAGCTTTTAAAATCGTTAGGGTTCTGTTTTATAAAATGTTATTTTTTTTGACAGAGAAAATAAAAAAATAAAAAATCTCAAATTTCCAAAAAATAATGATAGTTTCCTGTTTCTATGATGTATACAAAGACACAGTTAAAATATTATCACTTAAAACGATTTGACCTTATATTCTATCCGTTTTCACGCAACACAGAAGGTGTAATAATTACTCCGTATAAACGCGATATTCTAGGAGAGTAAGGATCTATTTCTAAACGTCAGATAAGACTCGTCTGACTAAATAAGTATAAAACGACTGATTTTTAAATGACATTCACAATAAATATTGCAAAAAAATACGAGGAGCACTCAATAATTACTTAGCCTCGCCGCCCGATGGCGCTGTTGTTACAAAAGAGTTTTACTATCGTGCAGTAAATACATTTTGAAGTCTACTATGTAGTTTTCAGTCTTTTCCCTTCATGTGTTTTGTTTTGACAGCCTTTGGAAGCGAGCGTGTCGGTCGGTTTGACAGAAATGGAAAAAGAACAATATCGTTCAGTGATAAGATTCTTGTTTTTGGAAGGGAAAACGCGCAGCGAAATTAAAGAGCGGTTGGATACTGTGTACGGTGACTCTTCTCCTTCGATGGCGACTGTAGGGATACTTCATACACTTCTTTATTAGTAATTTAATATCCTAATATTATATTTACATAAACCTTAAAATTAGTTATTTACATTACACAAAAATCTTACAGTCCTAAATCACAATATACCAATATATTTTGGCAATATATTTTATAATTACTTAAACCTATTTATTAATACATTCACTAAACAAATAAACAAGACTAATAGCATGCGATGTGCACTAGGTATCGGTTTCCGTATTGGTATCAACAGTTATCGACACTTCTACATCCCTAGACTCGCCCGATGCCATATGTAGCCGACTATGTACAGCAGCGGGCGCCGATCGCACGCGCACCGGTCCGACCAGTCGAAACTTAGTCACGACGCGGAGCGCACGCTTGCCTTGCTCAGTTTCTATGCATACGATCTTGCTATCGCTTATATACTTATTCTTCCGTTATATATTTCTTGCTTATGACTATCTCTGTGCTTTCTTAGACAATCTGTCGTTGTGTATGTGCTATTTCTTCTGCTTATTTATTGTGCCTTCTGGACCTTTACTGGATGTGTGGACTGAAACAATATATACCATCAAACCGTAATTTGGAGTCATCATTTACTTACACCTACCACGCATCATTACCTATAGCGACCGTCAAAAATTGGTTTAACGAGTTTACTCGTGGCCACACGTCGGTTTTTGATGAGCCACGCCCAGGTGCACCAAAAAGGCTACTACGGAGGTTAACGTAAAAAAAATCCACGATCTCGTGTTGACAGACCGGCGATTGAAGATTCGCAAAATAGCTGAGACTGTAGGCATCGCAGAAGGGACAGTGCATCATATTCTGCACGAAGAACTGGGTATGAAAAAGTTATCGTAGCGATGGGTGCCGCGTTTGCTCACACCAGACATCAAGCGGAACCGTGAGACCACATCGGCGATATGTTTGGCGCTGTTTCAACGCAAACCAGCAGAGTTTTTGCGTCGTTTTGTAACCGTCGACGAAACATGGGTTCACTGGTACACACCAGAGACCACAGAACAATCGAAACAGTGGACTTTACCCGGCGAACGTCCTCCAAAGAAGGCGAAGACTGTTCAATCGGCCGGAAAGGTGATGGCCAGTGTTTTTAGGACTCGCAAGGTGTGATCTACATCGATTACCTTGAGAAGGGTAAAACAATCACGCGGCTCTACTATTCTGACTTATTGGGCCGATTCGACGCCGAATTGAAAAAAAAACGGCCCCATTTGGCAAAGAAAAAAGTATAATGTTTTAAACTTTCATGGTCACTTACATTAGAATAGTTAGATACGGGATTGCTACCATGTACCTTATTATTTATGAGTTTCCGATATTTCGGCGACTCATAAATAATAAGGTACATGGTAGCAATCCCGTATCTAACTATTCTAAAGAAAAAAGTGCTGTTCCACCACGACAACGCACCGGCTCACACCTCCGACGTCGTCATGGCCAAATTGGTCTAATTGCGCTACGAATTGCTGCCCCATCCATCGTATTCTCCAGATTTGGCTCCCTGTGACTTGTTCTTGTTCCTAAATCTGAAAAAGTCACTGGCTGGCAAAATATTTGGATCCAATGATGAGTCATCGCCACCACGGAGGCCTATTTTGAAGACCTCGGGAAATCGTATTTTTTGGACGGGTTGAAAAAGTTGGAGTATCGCTGGGCCAAGTGTGTTGAATTGAAAGGAGACTATGCTGAAAAATAAATCTCTACTTTCTCAATTTTCTTTTTTCTTTTGTAGGCTAAGTATTTATTGAATGGCCCTCGTAGATGACGTGTTCGATCGATCGGACGTTGAAAAAATCAGGCCTTAATGATAAAAGTGAAAATTGATTCACACTCAGATGACTTGCGATTTATTCTAAAGTTATAATCATTTACTCTCGTTTGGTCGAATCCGACCTTATTTTTGGGTAAAGAAAATCGTGACAATCGTTGGTTAAGGAAATTATGAAATACGTAGGATTTTTAATGCGTATTATTTCGTTTCCAGCGCCGGCATAGACTCGTGCGAGATGGTTCCCGGCTCCGACGCGCACGCGGTGGCGCTGGGCGGGCTGCTGCTGGCGGAGCCGCTGCACGAGCTGGCGGCGCGCGCGCGCGGCGACCTCGCGCACCACTACATACAGCACTACAGGTCAGTGGCACGTAGCGTGAACACAGCATAGCGCCGGGAGCCGTGCTGACCTGTACCCACTGACTGGGCGGGCTGCTGCTGGCGGAGCCGCTGCACGAGCTGGCGGCGCGCGCGCGCGGCGACCTCGCGCACCACTACATACAGCACTACAGGTCAGTGGCACGTAGCGTGAACACAGCATAGCGCCGGGAGCCGTGCTGACCTGTACCCACTGACTGGGCGGGCTGCTGCTGGCGGAGCCGCTGCACGAGCTGGCGGCGCGCACCACTACATACAGCACTACAGGTCAGTGGCACGTAGCGTGAACACAGCATAGCGCCGGGAGCCGTGCTGACCTGTACCCACTGACTGGGCGGGCTGCTGCTGGCGGAGCCGCTGCACGAGCTGGCGGCGCGCACCACTACATACAGCACTACAGGTCAGTGGCACGTAGCGTGAACACAGCATAGCGCCGGGAGCCGTGCTGACCTGTACCCACTGACTGGGCGGGCTGCTGCTGGCGGAGCCGCTGCACGAGCTGGCGGCGCGCGCGCGCGGCGACCTCGCGCACCACTACATACAGCACTACAGGTCAGTGGCACGTAGCGTGAACACAGCATAGCGCCGGGAGCCGTGCTGACCTGTACCCACTGACTGGGCGGGCTGCTGCTGGCGGAGCCGCTGCACGAGCTGGCGGCGCGCACCACTACATACAGCACTACAGGTCAGTGGCACGTAGCGTGAACACAGCATAGCGCCGGGAGCCGTGCTGACCTGTACCCACTGACTGGGCGGGCTGCTGCTGGCGGAGCCGCTGCACGAGCTGGCGGCGCGCACCACTACATACAGCACTACAGGTCAGTGGCACGTAGCGTGAACACAGCATAGCGCCGGGAGCCGTGCTGACCTGTACCCACTGACTGGGCGGGCTGCTGCTGGCGGAGCCGCTGCACGAGCTGGCGGCGCGCACCACTACATACAGCACTACAGGTCAGTGGCACGTAGCGTGAACACAGCATAGCGCCGGGAGCCGTGCTGACCTGTACCCACTGACTGGGCGGGCTGCTGCTGGCGGAGCCGCTGCACGAGCTGGCGGCGCGCACCACTACATACAGCACTACAGGTCAGTGGCACGTAGCGTGAACACAGCATAGCGCCGGGAGCCGTGCTGACCTGTACCCACTGACTGGGCGGGCTGCTGCTGGCGGAGCCGCTGCACGAGCTGGCGGCGCGCACCACTACATACAGCACTACAGGTCAGTGGCACGTAGCGTGAACACAGCATAGCGCCGGGAGCCGTGCTGACCTGTACCCACTGACTGGGCGGGCTGCTGCTGGCGGAGCCGCTGCACGAGCTGGCGGCGCGCACCACTACATACAGCACTACAGGTCAGTGGCACGTAGCGTGAACACAGCATAGCGCCGGGAGCCGTGCTGACCTGTACCCACTGACTGGGCGGGCTGCTGCTGGCGGAGCCGCTGCACGAGCTGGCGGCGCGCACCACTACATACAGCACTACAGGTCAGTGGCACGTAGCGTGAACACAGCATAGCGCCGGGAGCCGTGCTGACCTGTACCCACTGACTGGGCGGGCTGCTGCTGGCGGAGCCGCTGCACGAGCTGGCGGCGCGCACCACTACATACAGCACTACAGGTCAGTGGCACGTAGCGTGAACACAGCATAGCGCCGGGAGCCGTGCTGACCTGTACCCACTGACTGGGCGGGCTGCTGCTGGCGGAGCCGCTGCACGAGCTGGCGGCGCGCACCACTACATACAGCACTACAGGTCAGTGGCACGTAGCGTGAACACAGCATAGCGCCGGGAGCCGTGCTGACCTATACCCACTGACTGGGCGGGCTGCTGCTGGCGGAGCCGCTGCACGAGCTGGCGGCGCGCACCACTACATACAGCACTACAGGTCAGTGGCACGTAGCGTGAACACAGCATAGCGCCGGGAGCCGTGCTGACCTGTACCCACTGACTGGGCGGGCTGCTGCTGGCGGAGCCGCTGCACGAGCTGGCGGCGCGCACCACTACATACAGCACTACAGGTCAGTGGCACGTAGCGTGAACACAGCATAGCGCCGGGAGCCGTGCTGACCTGTACCCACTGACTGGGCGGGCTGCTGCTGGCGGAGCCGCTGCACGAGCTGGCGGCGCGCACCACTACATACAGCACTACAGGTCAGTGGCACGTAGCGTGAACACAGCATAGCGCCGGGAGCCGTGCTGACCTGTACCCACTGACTGGGCGGGCTGCTGCTGGCGGAGCCGCTGCACGAGCTGGCGGCGCGCACCACTACATACAGCACTACAGGTCAGTGGCACGTAGCGTGAACACAGCATAGCGCCGGGAGCCGTGCTGACCTGTACCCACTGACTGGGCGGGCTGCTGCTGGCGGAGCCGCTGCACGAGCTGGCGGCGCGCACCACTACATACAGCACTACAGGTCAGTGGCACGTAGCGTGAACACAGCATAGCGCCGGGAGCCGTGCTGACCTGTACCCACTGACTGGGCGGGCTGCTGCTGGCGGAGCCGCTGCACGAGCTGGCGGCGCGCACCACTACATACAGCACTACAGGTCAGTGGCACGTAGCGTGAACACAGCATAGCGCCGGGAGCCGTGCTGACCTGTACCCACTGACTGGGCGGGCTGCTGCTGGCGGAGCCGCTGCACGAGCTGGCGGCGCGCACCACTACATACAGCACTACAGGTCAGTGGCACGTAGCGTGAACACAGCATAGCGCCGGGAGCCGTGCTGACCTGTACCCACTGACTGGGCGGGCTGCTGCTGGCGGAGCCGCTGCACGAGCTGGCGGCGCGCACCACTACATACAGCACTACAGGTCAGTGGCACGTAGCGTGAACACAGCATAGCGCCGGGAGCCGTGCTGACCTGTACCCACTGACTGGGCGGGCTGCTGCTGGCGGAGCCGCTGCACGAGCTGGCGGCGCGCACCACTACATACAGCACTACAGGTCAGTGGCACGTAGCGTGAACACAGCATAGCGCCGGGAGCCGTGCTGACCTGTACCCACTGACTGGGCGGGCTGCTGCTGGCGGAGCCGCTGCACGAGCTGGCGGCGCGCACCACTACATACAGCACTACAGGTCAGTGGCACGTAGCGTGAACACAGCATAGCGCCGGGAGCCGTGCTGACCTGTACCCACTGACTGGGCGGGCTGCTGCTGGCGGAGCCGCTGCACGAGCTGGCGGCGCGCACCACTACATACAGCACTACAGGTCAGTGGCACGTAGCGTGAACACAGCATAGCGCCGGGAGCCGTGCTGACCTGTACCCACTGACTGGGCGGGCTGCTGCTGGCGGAGCCGCTGCACGAGCTGGCGGCGCGCACCACTACATACAGCACTACAGGTCAGTGGCACGTAGCGTGAACACAGCATAGCGCCGGGAGCCGTGCTGACCTGTACCCACTGACTGGGCGGGCTGCTGCTGGCGGAGCCGCTGCACGAGCTGGCGGCGCGCACCACTACATACAGCACTACAGGTCAGTGGCACGTAGCGTGAACACAGCATAGCGCCGGGAGCCGTGCTGACCTGTACCCACTGACTGGGCGGGCTGCTGCTGGCGGAGCCGCTGCACGAGCTGGCGGCGCGCACCACTACATACAGCACTACAGGTCAGTGGCACGTAGCGTGAACACAGCATAGCGCCGGGAGCCGTGCTGACCTGTACCCACTGACTGGGCGGGCTGCTGCTGGCGGAGCCGCTGCACGAGCTGGCGGCGCGCACCACTACATACAGCACTACAGGTCAGTGGCACGTAGCGTGAACACAGCATAGCGCCGGGAGCCGTGCTGACCTGTACCCACTGACTGGGCGGGCTGCTGCTGGCGGAGCCGCTGCACGAGCTGGCGGCGCGCACCACTACATACAGCACTACAGGTCAGTGGCACGTAGCGTGAACACAGCATAGCGCCGGGAGCCGTGCTGACCTGTACCCACTGACTGGGCGGGCTGCTGCTGGCGGAGCCGCTGCACGAGCTGGCGGCGCGCACCACTACATACAGCACTACAGGTCAGTGGCACGTAGCGTGAACACAGCATAGCGCCGGGAGCCGTGCTGACCTGTACCCACTGACTGGGCGGGCTGCTGCTGGCGGAGCCGCTGCACGAGCTGGCGGCGCGCACCACTACATACAGCACTACAGGTCAGTGGCACGTAGCGTGAACACAGCATAGCGCCGGGAGCCGTGCTGACCTGTACCCACTGACTGGGCGGGCTGCTGCTGGCGGAGCCGCTGCACGAGCTGGCGGCGCGCACCACTACATACAGCACTACAGGTCAGTGGCACGTAGCGTGAACACAGCATAGCGCCGGGAGCCGTGCTGACCTGTACCCACTGACTGGGCGGGCTGCTGCTGGCGGAGCCGCTGCACGAGCTGGCGGCGCGCACCACTACATACAGCACTACAGGTCAGTGGCACGTAGCGTGAACACAGCATAGCGCCGGGAGCCGTGCTGACCTGTACCCACTGACTGGGCGGGCTGCTGCTGGCGGAGCCGCTGCACGAGCTGGCGGCGCGCACCACTACATACAGCACTACAGGTCAGTGGCACGTAGCGTGAACACAGCATAGCGCCGGGAGCCGTGCTGACCTGTACCCACTGACTGGGCGGGCTGCTGCTGGCGGAGCCGCTGCACGAGCTGGCGGCGCGCACCACTACATACAGCACTACAGGTCAGTGGCACGTAGCGTGAACACAGCATAGCGCCGGGAGCCGTGCTGACCTGTACCCACTGACTGGGCGGGCTGCTGCTGGCGGAGCCGCTGCACGAGCTGGCGGCGCGCACCACTACATACAGCACTACAGGTCAGTGGCACGTAGCGTGAACACAGCATAGCGCCGGGAGCCGTGCTGACCTGTACCCACTGACTGGGCGGGCTGCTGCTGGCGGAGCCGCTGCACGAGCTGGCGGCGCGCACCACTACATACAGCACTACAGGTCAGTGGCACGTAGCGTGAACACAGCATAGCGCCGGGAGCCGTGCTGACCTGTACCCACTGACTGGGCGGGCTGCTGCTGGCGGAGCCGCTGCACGAGCTGGCGGCGCGCACCACTACATACAGCACTACAGGTCAGTGGCACGTAGCGTGAACACAGCATAGCGCCGGGAGCCGTGCTGACCTGTACCCACTGACTGGGCGGGCTGCTGCTGGCGGAGCCGCTGCACGAGCTGGCGGCGCGCACCACTACATACAGCACTACAGGTCAGTGGCACGTAGCGTGAACACAGCATAGCGCCGGGAGCCGTGCTGACCTGTACCCACTGACTGGGCGGGCTGCTGCTGGCGGAGCCGCTGCACGAGCTGGCGGCGCGCACCACTACATACAGCACTACAGGTCAGTGGCACGTAGCGTGAACACAGCATAGCGCCGGGAGCCGTGCTGACCTGTACCCACTGACTGGGCGGGCTGCTGCTGGCGGAGCCGCTGCACGAGCTGGCGGCGCGCACCACTACATACAGCACTACAGGTCAGTGGCACGTAGCGTGAACACAGCATAGCGCCGGGAGCCGTGCTGACCTGTACCCACTGACTGGGCGGGCTGCTGCTGGCGGAGCCGCTGCACGAGCTGGCGGCGCGCACCACTACATACAGCACTACAGGTCAGTGGCACGTAGCGTGAACACAGCATAGCGCCGGGAGCCGTGCTGACCTGTACCCACTGACTGGGCGGGCTGCTGCTGGCGGAGCCGCTGCACGAGCTGGCGGCGCGCACCACTACATACAGCACTACAGGTCAGTGGCACGTAGCGTGAACACAGCATAGCGCCGGGAGCCGTGCTGACCTGTACCCACTGACTGGGCGGGCTGCTGCTGGCGGAGCCGCTGCACGAGCTGGCGGCGCGCACCACTACATACAGCACTACAGGTCAGTGGCACGTAGCGTGAACACAGCATAGCGCCGGGAGCCGTGCTGACCTGTACCCACTGACTGGGCGGGCTGCTGCTGGCGGAGCCGCTGCACGAGCTGGCGGCGCGCACCACTACATACAGCACTACAGGTCAGTGGCACGTAGCGTGAACACAGCATAGCGCCGGGAGCCGTGCTGACCTGTACCCACTGACTGGGCGGGCTGCTGCTGGCGGAGCCGCTGCACGAGCTGGCGGCGCGCGCGCGCGGCGATTTCGCGCACCACTACATACAGCACTACAGGTCAGTGGCACGTAGCGTGAACACAGCATAGCGCCGGGAGCCGTGCTGACCTGTACCCACTGACTGGGCGGGCTGCTGCTGGCGGAGCCGCTGCACGAGCTGGCGGCGCGCACCACTACATACAGCACTACAGGTCAGTGGCACGTAGCGTGAACACAGCATAGCGCCGGGAGCCGTGCTGACCTGTACCCACTGACTGGGCGGGCTGCTGCTGGCGGAGCCGCTGCACGAGCTGGCGGCGCGCACCACTACATACAGCACTACAGGTCAGTGGCACGTAGCGTGAACACAGCATAGCGCCGGGAGCCGTGCTGACCTGTACCCACTGACTGGGCGGGCTGCTGCTGGCGGAGCCGCTGCACGAGCTGGCGGCGCGCACCACTACATACAGCACTACAGGTCAGTGGCACGTAGCGTGAACACAGCATAGCGCCGGGAGCCGTGCTGACCTGTACCCACTGACTGGGCGGGCTGCTGCTGGCGGAGCCGCTGCACGAGCTGGCGGCGCGCGCGCGCGGCGATTTCGCGCACCACTACATACAGCACTACAGGTCAGTTGCACACGCACTGCGTACAGCACGACAGGTCGCCAAACATACACTCGTTCAAGATGAGCACTGGGTTGGACGAGTCCCATGCGTAAACATAACCTAAATAAACGTAAACGCAACCTTTTTTAAGAGACAAATGGCGATTGATAGTTATACCTGATATGATTATATATGATATGATTGTGAATAATATCCCAGGGAGCATCAGTACTCGGAGTCGCTGCTGCCGACGGCGCTGCGGCTGCTGCCGAGCGCGCTGCTGAACGCGGCCGCGCCGCCGCCGCAGCTCGCGCCGCACTTCCACTCCGTGCCGGACTGGGCTCCCGACGGTGAGTTGTTGTTTTTACAGTACTCAAAGCGTGAAAACGGGACTCGTTCTGAGGCTTCTCTGTGTATCCGGCCATATTTTTTTTTTAATTTTGGCTTTGCTCTTGACTAGCCTAGACCTAATTGAGCTTAGAAAGGGTCGACGATATAGCGAGCTCACTTAAAAGAAGCCTGTTCACTCTGCCGTTAAAAGTTTTCGGGTTATATTTCCTTGGGAACACTGAGCCGGGCAAAGAATCCCTCTCTTTGGCTGTGCGCATTTTAAAGGACGACGTGAACCGCTTAGCTCGCAAGCCCGCCTGTCTGTGGCCAGGCTGTTTCTCGATAACCTCGATAGCTAGACAGTGGAAATTTTCCCAAATTATCGCCGCTGTTACAATAAATTCTGAATACAAAATGTTTTTTTTTTCTATATGGCTCAGTCACTCTTTCAAAGCTAACACCCCACCAAACCATCACTGAAGTCGGCTAATGCCCACGTTGCACTCTGTCGACTAATTGGGAAGCTTCCTTAGAGATTTGAGCATAAATACGGTCATTTTGTTTGTTAATAAAATGTTGCTCCATTGTAAATATTTTCTCATCCGTAAACAAATTTTTTCGTGACCTCCCTTTGCATACCGCTTTAGTAGTCTTTTCGATTTTACCACCCTATTCTTTTTTAAATTATCAGTTAAAATATGACCAGTGCGTCTCTTATAATATCTCTTCTCGGTCTCTTATAAATCATCTTTTGAAATACGCGACATGGTTCTGGGTGCTATCTTCATCTCCCGAGATAAAATCTTTTGCTTTCGGACAGAATTTCTGCGAATTCTTTCCCTTACTGCTTTGACCACCTTTTTCGTACGAACACTACGTGGACAGCCAGATCTTTTTCTGTCACAAACAGAGGAGGTCTCATTGTACCTATTGATAGCCCGGTACACAAACATTTGACTTATACCAAGCGTATGGAGAGTTTTAAAAATTGCATTTGGCTCCATACCAACTTTGTGTAATGCGAATACAATCACAGCGATTCGGTCCTCTTTATCACCCCACTCCATTTTGAAATATTAAAAAATGTATTGGCGCCAAAATTAGAAAACACAATGAGCAATCGTATAAAATTACAGATTCCAAATTTAAATGTAATATCTTTCTTATTTTTAATTGTAACAGTATTTATGGCCAGACTGTGTACTGACACTTCTATTTTTCATTTACAATTGTCACATTTTGTTTTTACATATTTGTTTTTTTTTTTAGTTTGGTCGATTATTGTACTGATTATCAAGCAGGCGGAGGCATCTCATGAGGCTAAATTGAACCTGTAATTTGACATAACCTGTGGTAGTTTTAGTGACAAGGTTAAGGTTGCGTTCTTCTACTACTGTTGGGGAGGTCGCGAGGTGCAATATAAATAAAACGTCCTGTTTGAGTGAAATATGGATGTACACTGATTTATTGTACGAACGTTTTAAACAGCGTTACATATCATTTGAGTCAATCGTGAAAACGCTTACTCGCTAGCTAAATAACTATATGAAGTCGAAATATGACTGTAAACTCCGTTTTATTGGCTAGTCCAATAATGTTAACATTTTTTTTTGTAACTTTTAAAGTAATATCAGTGAATAAAATAATTACTAAACTATTTGATTGAAATATATCTCAGTATAAAACAATGAATAAGCCATGTGTGATTCGAGTTTTGAGTTTATCTCATTTTAAAATTAATATTTTAGTTAAAAAGGAATGTCACGATTGTTTGCAATATTCGACTTTCGAAATTTTTTAACGATGATTTGAAATATTTGATATCGTCCACGTTTAATGTACTCTGTTGTCTTCCGTGAAAACAAACTGATATGTGATGTAAAAACTTAAGGTTTCATCTCTCGCCAAATAACATAAGATCTCATTATCGCATCACAATCACACAGCTAAATTTGATTATTTTTCCTCACAGTCGAAATAAAAAGCAGTATGTTTAACTCGGGTGAAAGCACCTATTTCGCCCTCGTATTATAAGCGCGCTCACTCCGTTCGAGCGCCAAAAACATCTCGAGTAAAATGGGTTACTTTCTCCCCTTGTATAACAATCTACTATTCCCTGTATTCAGCAAAAACTTGCTACAAAAAAACTCGATTGGAATTTACTCTCTTGAATGTAGCTGGTAGATTTTAACATCGTGTACTATTGTCCGTGCACAGACAGCCGCTGGTGGAGCTCGATCGGCGTGGTGTCGTGCCGCGCGGTGTTCACGTGCGCGGGCGGCGCCGGCAGCGGCGGCGCGCGCGGCTGGTGGGGCGCGGCGGGGCGCGCGGGCCGCCCGCTGGCGCGCCTCGTGGCCGCCTACGTGGCGCCCGTGCTCGTGCGCCGCCAGCTCGAGCGCTTGCTGGCGAGGAAGGCCGAGCTGGAGGACGCCGAGGTGAGCGACGCTCTGACGCGGCAGCGGCGGCGCGCGCGGCTGGTGGGGCGCGGCGGGGCGCGCGGGCCGCCCGCTGGCGCGCCTCGTGGCCGCCTACGTGGCGCCCGTGCTCGTGCGCCGCCAGCTCGAGCGCTTGCTGGCGAGGAAGGCCGAGCTGGAGGACGCCGAGGTGAGCGACGCTCTGACGCGGCAGCGGCGGCGCGCGCGGCTGGTGGGGCGCGGCGGGGCGCGCGGGCCGCCCGCTGGCGCGCCTCGTGGCCGCCTACGTGGCGCCCGTGCTCGTGCGCCGCCAGCTCGAGCGCTTGCTGGCGAGGAAGGCCGAGCTGGAGGACGCCGAGGTGAGCGACGCTCTGACGCGGCAGCGGCGGCGCGCGCGGCTGGTGGGGCGCGGCGGGGCGCGCGGGCCGCCCGCTGGCGCGCCTCGTGGCCGCCTACGTGGCGCCCGTGCTCGTGCGCCGCCAGCTCGAGCGCTTGCTGGCGAGGAAGGCCGAGCTGGAGGACGCCGAGGTGAGCGACGCTCTGACGCGGCAGCGGCGGCGCGCGCGGCTGGTGGGGCGCGGCGGGGCGCGCGGGCCGCCCGCTGGCGCGCCTCGTGGCCGCCTACGTGGCGCCCGTGCTCGTGCGCCGCCAGCTCGAGCGCTTGCTGGCGAGGAAGGCCGAGCTGGAGGACGCCGAGGTGAGCGACGCTCTGACGCGGCAGCGGCGGCGCGCGCGGCTGGTGGGGCGCGGCGGGGCGCGCGGGCCGCCCGCTGGCGCGCCTCGTGGCCGCCTACGTGGCGCCCGTGCTCGTGCGCCGCCAGCTCGAGCGCTTGCTGGCGAGGAAGGCCGAGCTGGAGGACGCCGAGGTGAGCGACGCTCTGACGCGGCAGCGGCGGCGCGCGCGGCTGGTGGGGCGCGGCGGGGCGCGCGGGCCGCCCGCTGGCGCGCCTCGTGGCCGCCTACGTGGCGCCCGTGCTCGTGCGCCGCCAGCTCGAGCGCTTGCTGGCGAGGAAGGCCGAGCTGGAGGACGCCGAGGTGAGCGACGCTCTGACGCGGCAGCGGCGGCGCGCGCGGCTGGTGGGGCGCGGCGGGGCGCGCGGGCCGCCCGCTGGCGCGCCTCGTGGCCGCCTACGTGGCGCCCGTGCTCGTGCGCCGCCAGCTCGAGCGCTTGCTGGCGAGGAAGGCCGAGCTGGAGGACGCCGAGGTGAGCGACGCTCTGACGCGGCAGCGGCGGCGCGCGCGGCTGGTGGGGCGCGGCGGGGCGCGCGGGCCGCCCGCTGGCGCGCCTCGTGGCCGCCTACGTGGCGCCCGTGCTCGTGCGCCGCCAGCTCGAGCGCTTGCTGGCGAGGAAGGCCGAGCTGGAGGACGCCGAGGTGAGCGACGCTCTGACGCGGCAGCGGCGGCGCGCGCGGCTGGTGGGGCGCGGCGGGGCGCGCGGGCCGCCCGCTGGCGCGCCTCGTGGCCGCCTACGTGGCGCCCGTGCTCGTGCGCCGCCAGCTCGAGCGCTTGCTGGCGAGGAAGGCCGAGCTGGAGGACGCCGAGGTGAGCGACGCTCTGACGCGGCAGCGGCGGCGCGCGCGGCTGGTGGGGCGCGGCGGGGCGCGCGGGCCGCCCGCTGGCGCGCCTCGTGGCCGCCTACGTGGCGCCCGTGCTCGTGCGCCGCCAGCTCGAGCGCTTGCTGGCGAGGAAGGCCGAGCTGGAGGACGCCGAGGTGAGCGACGCTCTGACGCGGCAGCGGCGGCGCGCGCGGCTGGTGGGGCGCGGCGGGGCGCGCCAGCGAGTATTGAGCGGTGGGGCGCTGGAATTCCGACAGCCCTATAATGACGGCTCATATCGATTTCATACGTTGAGGAATAATTTTAAGTTTGGGAACGATGACGTAGCTCGATGTTTATGAACTTTTTCGATAGTGCAATATTTTGAAGAAATTGAACATCGTAAATAAACAAAGGGAAGGTGATAAATGTTTCTGTACTTTTATTTTTAATTAAATAGACCGAAATGACATTTGGTGGGATGCTTGTCTTTCATTATTTGAAAATAGTGTTGTTCCTTAATAATCGACTAATTCAATTGTTATTCAATCGCTGCTTTGAAATGTTCTTAAATAATCCAATAGATATAGTTTAAATGAATGTTGAGAAGTAGATTATCGATACTCATATTATAAATCCGAAAGTAACTCTGTCTGTCTGTCGGTGACTCAATCACGCCTAAATTACTGAACCAATTTACATGAAATTTGAAGTGGAGATATTTTGATACCCAAGAAACATACGCTACTTGTTACCGCGAGAAAATGACGCATTCCCAGGGAAAAATTCAGATGGGACGATCGCTTTTTCGCCTTAACTACTGAACTGATTTAAATGAAATTTTGTAAGGAGATAGTTTGAGACTTAAAAAAGGGTATGCGTGAATTTTGACCGCACAAAAACAACGCATTCCATCCAACGCATACAAAAACGTACAGCTCAGATTTTTTTTTCATACTACTATCCAAAAAACTATCTTATGCGGATGAAGTAGCGGGTAAAATCTAGTTTGTTATAATTACAGAAATAATAATACACAAATATAATTCGTTTTAAAATTATGTTTCCTTTAAAACAATCATAATGTACCGCACTACGCCTGCAACATAAAAAAATAAAAGTGCGATTGAAGCTGTCATTCTGGTCTTGTTAATAAAAATCAGAGTATTAAGCTGCTCTTTTAACGTTCGGTGTATCATATTTTTATGAAGTGCTCGTAGCGCAGTGGTAGCAGCGCTTTGGTAGTAATACCGAAATGAAGCAAACTACTGCGCGGTCGTGTTTGAATGGGTGAACATTCCGACTTTGAAAGTGACGTTTATCGTGAGCATCTCTGTCCTTCGGAAGGCACGTTTAGCCGTTGGTATCACCTAATATCGGGTGATATTAGTCGCTAAGCCTAGTCAGAGGCCTTATGGGCGGCTTGATAACATCTGACAGCACGGTTAGTCGCTTGCCTTGCCAACACCCCTCCACTGCACCGCACTGAGCCCGCGTGGTAGAGTATGGCTCAAACTACCTCATAGTTGAGGTAAGGCCTTTTCCCAGCAGTGGGACGTTACAGGCTAACTTTACTTTTAATTTTTAGGTGACGGTCCACTGGACGACGAACGAGGCGATCACGGTGTACCGCATCGAGGACCGGCCCGTGGAGCTGTGGATCCGCTTCGAGGCGGAGTTCCCGCTCGCGCTGCCGCGCGTCTCCGCGCCCACCGTGCGCCCCGCCGTCAGCACCAACTGGATCGCCATGTACATCGCGTACCAGGTCGGTGCCCGACATGACAGCTCTGAACTACACCTGTGTAACTCTTTACTGAAACGACTCTCGGAACACAAACGCTGTTTCGAAACGTATCTGCATCATTTGCAACTTGAGATCGAATTCGGCGCGCGTCGCTCAGGAAGTTAAAGATCCGGAGATGTTGCTATGACAGAGAGAGACGCGCGCGCTTTGATGCGCATTGATGAGAGGGAGGTGCATGACGCAATGTTATTATTTTTCAGTCGACTTAAGTTTGATACAAAAACATTACACATTAATCCAATCAATTTACACGATATATGAAACGCGAAAAACTTGATTGATTCGACATTAACATTTGCAATCATGTGCTTAACAGAGGCTTATTAGGTTAGGTTAGATTATATTTAAAACCGCAATTAGTCCTTACTTAGCTAGTAATTGAGCTGAATTTATACATTTTCTCAAACACTTTAATAGAATGCGTCTCCCATGCATGACATAAACCTGTCTATGTCAATACCAAGAAATTAGTTTTCATTGTTTTGTGTATTTTAAACCCTTCATAATCAATGTTTAGATCCGGAATAATTTTTCTTTGAGTGAAATACATTAAATTTGTTTTTTATAAATTAACCCTTAACTTATTTTGTTCTTACTATTTTACT
Organism: Pyrausta purpuralis; assembly: GCA_963924145.1. Taxonomy (NCBI): domain Eukaryota; kingdom Metazoa; phylum Arthropoda; class Insecta; order Lepidoptera; family Crambidae; genus Pyrausta; species Pyrausta purpuralis. The sequence goes on from OZ001655.1 coordinate 26,598,827, forward strand.
GCGACTACTATAGCGTGGTTTATTTCATTTTAATTTCTTGTAGTTACTATTTTTGCACTCAACAAAAATAGTGCTGCCATCGGAAAAAGTATCATTGTATGTTTATTAAATCTAACTATATCATTTAATGTATATTATAAAAAGCAGTGGTTCGAACACCCTAACTTGTAAGACACCATACTTTATCAGTCGTTCTTTAAATTTTAAATTCATTTTTTTTTACAATACAGGCAATAAGGTATTTGGGCGATAGTTGCTACCCAACTCTTTGTCCCTCTTTTTAAAAAGAAGTTCGACAGTGATTGGTTTTTTTATTGGATATGTACCAGCAGAAATACTCAAATTTATTATATGACGTAATGGAAAAGCGATCAAATTGCCAACATATTTAACAACCTTGTACATGTGTCATCAAAGCCAACACTGTTTACGTTAACTTGGTCAGATGTTGTAAGATACATAAAAATTGAATTAATACTATTTTTTATGTCAATGGTATTATTCAATACATTATTATTACTATTATCACTAACGTCGTCAATAAAATAGTTATTAAGAGCATTGCCAATATCTTTGGGGTCAGTTAAGTATGTGTTACCTATTTTCAATTTACTTATGGGTTCTTTCGGCATTTTAGTTTTTGTGTTGTTTATGAATGTGGCTTTTTAAATGTCCTTATAAAATTGACATTTTGTGAACATTGTAAAAGTTGAATTATTCTTTTAAGTATTCTAGAGTATGATTTATAAGTAGTTCTGGAATCTTTGTCATTTTTACATCTAAATTGCCATAAAAGTTTACGTTTTTTAGCTTACAGATAGCCCTTATGCCTTTCGAAATCCATTTTGGTTTGATGTTTCAGCTTTTTTATTATTATTGAATAAGGAAAACAGAGTTCGTATATCCTTCGTCGTGCGGCCATCTTGATTCCCGAGTGACGTCGACTGAGTTACGCCCGTCCCGCCAAAATGGCCTCTGACGACTCCGGTTACAAAAAACAGCGATAAGCGAACACCACTTGGCATGTGTGCGTGTGATTTATAAGTCGAGTTCCTCGAAACACAAGCTAGCTCGTTGTATTAAAGCGTAAACACATGCGTATTTGTAATACGCACATTATTTTGCTCAAGTGGGTATTTGCACTTGAGTTCCGCCATTTTTATTTTGAACCCTAATACGTAGTAAATAAGGTTCATTACTACTCGGCGGCCCAAACGCTCCGTCAAAAATGGCTGAATTCTAAGAAAAAATGTATGCCTGCCGGTCTGCTGTTGCCATATTTGCCATCCTTGTTTATCATACAGTGTTTTGTTTCATTCTTACACGCTTTCGTTCACAGGTGACGTCATTTAGACCGACTTTGCCGTTAACTGGCAGAGCAGACATATTATGTCTGTTCCGCGGTCAACGGTTTTTTGACAGCAGACATGATATGTCTGCTGCGCAGTTAGAAGGAGCATTTAAAAATATCAATGAAACAGTCATATGCTACGAAAAAGTTTCATGAAAAGTTAGGTGCTCAAAATTTATTTTAAATATTTTAAGGTTTTCGTCTCTAACGTCGCGACGCTTGATGAAACATTTAAAGTACACGATTTCTTAACCGGACATTCTAGTAACAGCCTTGCGTGCTCTGACAGAGCCGTATCTATAACCTCACCCTTTGATCTCTTAATGTTATTAGCAAAATTGTCAACACATGTTCCACTAACCGGTTAAGTCGGTTTTTTATTTCAAACTTCAAATTGCGTCTCAATAATTTGAAATCACGAGACATGGGAGTGTCATGAGAGTAGTTGTTAGTTGCTATAAACAATACTCTGTATTAGTAATAGTAATAAAAGAGTGGTTTTCCGCAAATGAATGTTGGGGCAGTCATAATTATATTGGTATTTGCCACTTTTTGTAATCCTTCTTTCTTTTAGACGGTTTACTAGTGTTTGGAGATCTTGTGCTATTTTGTAATCAGTTTCTCCAATCATTTTTATTAGGGTTCCGTAGCCGAATGGCAAAAAACGGAACCCTTATAGTTTCGTCAAGTCTGTCTGTCTGTCTGTCTGTCTGTCTGTCTGTCTGTCTGTCTGTCTGTCTGTCCGTATGTCACACCCAATTTATTCTGAAACTATAAGCATCACACTATTGAAATTTGGTAGGGAGATGTATCCTGTTAACCGCTTTACGATTCTCATACAAAAAATAAAAAATAATGATATTTAAGGGGGGGCTCCCATACATGAAACTAAAACCGGAAAAATTTTTTTTAGTCAAACCTATGCGTGTGGGGTGTCTATGGATAGGTCTTCAAAAATGACATAGAGGTTCCTAAAACCATTTTCTTTTAAAGTCTAACGTTTCTTAGCTAGACGCTTCCAAAGTGGAAAAATGGGCGTCCCCCCCCCATCTAACTTCTAAACTAAGCGAGTGTAAATTTTGAAAAAAATATATAATGTAGATCATAACAAATACTTTCAACGAAAATTGGTTCGAACGGGATCGAACGAGAAGTTTTTGAGATATAGCACTTTTTCAACAACCGCAAACATAACTTTGTTCTTCATACAAACACTATTTTCAAAACACAAACATTATAAAAACAAACTTATATTTGCTGTCAACAAAATATTGTGGTATTTTACTAATTGGAAGTAAGTGGATTGCCTAATTCAATTAACGTTGGCACGGAACCCTCAGTGCGCGAGTCCGACTCGCACTTGGCCGGTTTTTTTAATTCTATCGCGGACGGTAAACGTCTGTAGACGTCATAACAATAAAAAATATTGTGTCTGGAGTACTGTACGCTATGTGTTAAGCAAGAGTTATGTGTCTCCCTTAGTCTTCTACTAAGGGAGACCTTATGTATATAGTCCTTTAATTTCACTTCCATATTTTTCTGTTAGAATATCGAATTGAACATCATTTGTCACGTATTGCAGTAATTCAAAATCATCCTACGAACGAGGTGTGGTCCAAAAGTTTCTGGCTGGATAAATTTGGCGGCTTAAAATAAAATAAAAATATCTCATCGCGATTGTCATTTATTCCGCTTTTTCGTGTATGATTTTGGTGTTTCTGTTTCTTGTGGTTTTGATTTTGCGGCGTTTTAACGACATGAAGTTAGTAAATTTTCGATATGTTCAATTGAAATATCGTTCCGTGATCAAAGTCCTGACCAAGGAAGGAATCAGTCCGACCTATATAAAAAAAGGTTAGATGCCGTGTACAGGGATTCTTCTCCGTCGTTTTCCACCATTGAAGAATAGAGTGAGCAGTTTCGTTTAGGACGGGAGTCCGTTGACGACGAACCTCGCTTCGGCCGGCCTGTGAAAGTACTAACCGAGGACTGTGTCAAATTAGTGGAAGAGGAAGTTCTGAGTGATCGAAGATTTAAGACTAAAGAAATAGCGACAGGAACCGGGCTTTCGAACACTTTAGTGCTTAGGATTCTTCATGAACAACTTCACAGGAATAAAATTAGTGCTAGGTGGGTACCCAAACTTCTTTCGAGCTTGCAGCGAACAGAGCGAAAAGCGTATTCTCAAGAAGTTTTAGACGCGTATAGGCGTTACGAAAAAAGTTATTTAGAGTTGATTGTTACGGGAGACGAAATCATGGTTTTGTACTATGATCTCTCTTGTCCAAAAGGGAATCGATGGAGTTGCGTCGTCTTGGTAAAAAGCCGCCTAGAAAGTCCAAGGTAACGCAATCCACCAAAAGATAATGGTAACGGTATTCCGAGATTGTCACGGAATACTGATGATTGACATAAAAGAAAAAAATACCACGGTAAATGGCAGCTACTACGCTACCCTTATTGAGCAGTTACGAGAGGTGATCAAGCAGAAGCGACGTGGAAAAATCTGTAGAGGTGTGCGGTTTCTCCACGAAAATGCTCCCGTTCACACTGCTGCAATTGCCAAAACTGCCGTTGGGGAAAGGTGGCTTCGAGGAAATTCGCCAACCACCTGACAGCCCTTTTTTTTTAACGTCAGGAAATGCAGTTTACGCACCGTACCTCTCCGTCGGGGAACGGAGGGGCGTGTGTGGGACTCCCCCGGATTCGCCCCCGGGTATACCCATTAAAACCTGACGACGCCCGCCGCGTTTGGTGGCTTTGACAGCAGGGGCCGCGGTGTCTCAACAGTCCCGCGACCCTTGCCAGCGCAACCTCCACCCTCCATCAGGAGGGCGGATCTCCACGGAGTGGGGCGATCCCACTCCCGACGGCACACTGGCGCCTCAGGAGGGTCCCTTGTGATTGGACAGAGGTGTCCCCACACCGTCTGTCCGAGACCCTCCCGACGAGACGAGCCACACCCGACGGCAGATGCAGGCCGAGCTCGCCCAGAGGACCAAAGTCCTCAGGACATCCCCTGCCTCCTCTGATAAACCAGAGGGGTGCCGGGAGTCCAACGACTTTTAGTGAGCCGCCGCTCGATGCGAGACAGACGCGACTCACTATGGCCACTGCCGCCCGATACGGGTACAGACGCAGTGGCACTCTCCACGGAGCATCTTGGCTTCACCCGCCGCTGGATTGCGACAGGCTACTGAGCCCCCTCGCCACGACAAGGCGTGCTCCATTCGAGGGGGCACCTGATAGCCCTGACCTGGCCCCAAGGGACTATTATTTGTTCTCAAGACTTAAGGCAGACTTAAGGGGAAGACGGTTTTCTTCGGATAATGAAGTGGCCCAAGCGGTTTTCGCCCATTTTGAGGACAAAACTCCAGAGTTTTTTTTTAAGGGGATAGAAATGCTTATCACGAGATCTGCAAAGTAGAATAGAGGGGGACTATATAAGGTCACCTCGTTTTAAGTGATAATATTTAAAGGGCCGATACAACACGATAAAAGAAACATTTTTTTTTGTAGTAAACACTTAGGTTTTTTATACGCTAGTTTTTGAGAAAATTTGAGACGAAGGTGATTTTTTTTTCTGATTTTGACTTTTTATTAATTAAGGTTTAGATAAGAGCAAATACAATACAGAAACAATAGGGAATAGGCATTGAATTGATGATGATTGAAAGGCGATGCCAATGACGTAGATAACTTTTAAAATCTACAGGAATCTGTTTAATAAAAAAAAAATTCTTAACTTCTGTCACTTGTAATAATGCATATAATTTTTATATAACTTCGTTGTTTGTTTTTTTCTTTGTATACAGAAGTTTGATGTCGGTAGATTTTTCGATTTGTATTTCTTGTTTAAGTCTTTTAATAATAGTGTTTAAATTAAGAATCTCTTCTTGTGCATTTATAAGAACCTGTTCAAATATTTTATGTTCTATAACTATTATTTGTTGAGATTTTCCTGGACTACATTTCTCTAGATGAGTAGGTGATAAGCTTCTGCGGCTTCTTCTAGGGGGTTAGGGAGATTGACAGATATTTTTTAGTAAGTTTATCTCGTCGATATGATATGTTTCTCTTATTGACACTTTAGTTTACTATTTTTTAGAAATTTATGCATTATCTAATAAAATTTTCGGTCATCTCCAGATCGGTTCTTAGTTTACTTATTTTCAATTGTAATTCATGTACATTGTCAAGATCATTTGATATTTCTACACTGTTTGATAACTCGTCTGTTGTTCAAAAGTACAATTTAGAGAACTAATTTGTGGGAGGTCCATAGACAGTAAGTAAACATTTCGATGTCGTGTCTTGAGATTCAGTCGTACTGTTTGGATCTAATACACTTTTAGACGATTCATCTTGTTTTTTTTCCATTGTGTTATCTATAGACTGACTTGCTGTTAATCTATAGTGTCGATTTTTACTTAATATAAAAGAAAACATGGATTCGTGAATTTTGTATTTAAATTGCTACAGAAATGGTGAGATAAATGTCCTCCAACGTATTTTTTTTAAGTCATTGTAAGCGCTGTCATCGATTTGGGTTCCCCCATTTTCTACTTCGCACACAGCAAATACGTTAATAAATAGGACTGTATCACCGATAACCTGCTGCGAGCAGTACTAAGTGAAGTTTGTGGTAGAGATGACTAACTGTTTTTAATACTCGGTGGTTCTTGCAACGAAAATTAAACCTTCATTCGTTTATTCACGGTTACTAACATGAACACCAAGTGATCTGTCTCTTTTTCTCCCATAAAACGAGTACTTTCAACTCAGCTTGGCGATTGTTTTGGTGTTTACTGTTTTGTCAAGGTTTCTTAAAAGTCATATAGTCAAAGTATGTTTAATCTATTATCTTTACAATACAAATACAAAAATACAAAAATACTTTAGGTATTTGTATTTGTATTATCTTTAACTTTGAAGCTTGAATTTGGGTTACATTTAAAACTTATTGCACTTAACCAGAATTATGCTCATCTCTCTAGATGACCACACGTCTCGTCGCGTCACAAACGACATTTGAAGTGTCCTCTATAACTAACGCTCTGCTTCGCCTCAGAACGGCACGAGCCTAAATATGCTTATCTCTATATATGACCATACGTCTCGTCGCGTCACTAAAAACAATCCCACCTCCGCCCATGAGTCTTCCTGCCGTCTTGGCATACGACCCGAATCGTGGGAGACGCCGACCGGTCTTTCTCCTCCGTGCCTGCTAATTAGGCTGCTTCACCGATCGGCGCTTGCTTCAGGCTCCCTACAAGTTTCTGTTTCCTGTCCCCTCTGAATTTCACCTCTCCCCCTTCTGGGGCGTGAACACCACAAAAACGTGACTTCGCGTCGGGCTGCTCTACTTGTCAAATCTGAAACCAATCACACTTCAAAATTACGCCTAAGCATGTGCCAAGAGTGCGCGAATTCGCGCAATGCCTCCCAGTTGTTACGGCTACTCACGAGGTCCTGGTGATAGATCGGACCAGGTTGAGCCGTTCGTATAGCGTCTAGCATCTTATGTCTGGCTTCCGCGTATAGCTCACATTCCCAAAGTGCGTGATCGCGGCTCTCTTCAACTTCCTCACCACAGGGGCACAGTGCCGACTCGCACAGCGCAAGCTTATGTAGGCGCCGTCTGAAGCAACCGTGTCCTGTGAGAATCTGCGAAACAACATAGTCCGGTTCGACCCAGTCGAAAGATAACCTCACGACTACGTCGGGAAAGAAGCTGAACAACTCGCGTCCGTCCTCGCTCGAAAACCACCGCTCTTGCCAAATGGCAACAGTCTCCTCTCTGATGCGACGTTTTAATTCCCTACGCTCCCTGGGGGCCAGTTGGTGTCTCTCCTGCTCACTTCGTCCTGCACGAAAAACTTCCAAGTCGGCAGGGAGAACTCCCGCGAGCACCGGTAGTGCCGCGGAACTGCACGTCCTGTAGGCCTTCGTGAGTAATATTAGCGCCGGCCTCTGAGTGCTAATCAGCGCTCTGCGGATAACAAAATTCGACGAGCGTCGGCACCATACAGCCGCAGCGTACGTCAAACACGCCACAAAGGTCCCTGAGTACAGGACCTTAAGGGCGCGGTATCGGACGCCCAAGGAGGACGCCGACACCCGAGACACCTTCGCAAAACAGCGGGCGGCACTCTCGCCAATCAATCTCGCATGCGGCATGTAGGACCTAGCACCGTCTAGGGTAACACCCAACACCTTCGCCTGGGAAACGCTTACGATCGAAGCACCGTCCAGTTTGATAATCGGAGCCCGCTGGAATTTACCTTTGTGCGTCATGGTGAGGGACTTCCCAGGGGAGAAACCGAGTCTATTTCGTGCTCCCCAACCGGATATGTTCCCCAACATCGTAGCGGCTTTGCGTTCGATATCAGCCCGCGACTGTGCTTCTATTGATATCGTAACATCGTCGGCGTATGCAGTAAGGTGGACTCCGTCGGGTCGCGGCAGCAGTAGGAGGTCGTTGAGAAGGAGATTCCAAAGTGTCGGGCCGAGCACCGATACCTGTGGACATCCCATAGTGCTGCGTTTCCAGGTCGTTTGGTTCCCCACATAGAGTCCCACACGCCTGTTCGTGAAGTAACTGACCAAGATTCTGTAAATGTTGGGCGGTATGCCCGCCTGCTTGGCCTTCAACAAAATCATTGGTCACCACGCGTTGTCGAAAGCACCAGAGATGTCCAAAAAGATCAGCTGCACGTAGGGCGCGGCACTGTTCTCTGTAATAGAGTTAATAGCGTTGAGCGCCGTGACCGTAGAACGGCCACGGGTGAAACCGTGCTGCGCCTCTGAGATATGTCCGTGCAGACAGGGAGTGCAGGATATCACCACGCGCTCCAAGATCTTACCTAAAATAGGTAGTAAGGTGATAGGCCTGTATACCTTCGGGTCCGAAAGAGGTTTACCGTTACCCTTCGGCAGAACGAGAAGTCTTCCGACCTTCCAAATGTCTGGAAAGATACCTTGAGCTATGCATAGACGATACATGTGCCACATCTCGTCCGAGGCAGCCCTCCACGCCCACTTGACGATTCTGGCCGTGATACCATCCGATCCAGCGGCCGTATTGGGAAGAGCGCGAATGATCGAGTCAAGCGTATGCTTGCTCGGTTCGGGTGAGTCGCTTCCGCTAGGAGCGAAAGCGGCAGCAATACGTACGGTACGGTGATATGCGGTATCATCATCGGGTCTATAGTCTGGGTACAGCGAGGAGAGTAGAGACGCCATGGTGTCGCCAGTAGACTCAGTAAAGCCCTCGACAAGTTTCATACCGTTGATGACGTTCGGCGGGGGGCGCAAGCAAGCGCCCACTCGCCTCACGATAAGCTCTACCCCAGGGGTCATCGTTACCTGAGTCAGCGATTGAGCGAAAGAAGTCCAGCTCAGCCTTCTTCATTGCCTGCTTGTATGCTATGCGCAAAGCTCTGAGTTCGCAATGAAGTTGCTCCTCCTGGTCTCCTCCCACTCGGCGCGATCGCTGCCAGTCACGACGTGCTCGACTAACTCCGCGGCGCAACTGATCTAACTCTGGCGACCACCACTCGTATCTTCCGTCGTTCTTACGTGCGCACTGACCGAGGATCTCTCGAGCAGTGCGCAGAAGAACTCCGGTGTACCTCTCGCAATACTGTGCAGCGGGGAGGTGTGTTGCCACATTGCCCAGACGAGCATGCAGCACCGCGCAAAACCTGGTCCAATCCACACCTTTCGTGCGGAACGGTGCCGGCAACTGGTCGCCGTCTCCTTGCACTGCCGAAGTCGGGCGTGCATTATCATTCATGATTTCAAAAGTGATCAACTGATGGTCGCTCAGGCTGGCGCCCTCGTGAACCATCCAGTTGCCCACATTGACTCCTCTCGAAGAAAGCGTAAGCTCTACATTGGACATACCATTCGGTCCGCTGAAAGTAGGTGGTTGGTCGGGAACATTGTGTATCAGAAGGTTTCGTCCGAGGATGAAGCCCTCCATGTGATTCCTCCTGTACTCGGTGTCCCTCCCTCGGCCTAAGTATTGCCTTTCTTCACAAAACCACATCGGTGAATGAGCATTGCTGTCAAGACCAAAAATAATTGGTTTGCCAGCAAGTTGGTTCATAACCGTGTCCAAATGTTGTATGTGACGGCTGATGTCGTGGCTGTACTGAAAGTATGCTGAAACAATGTAGACGCTCGAGTCTCGGTACACAATGTGAGCGACCAGACAGTAGTCGTTGCTCAGGTGATGCAGCACAGTGACCGCTTCATCCCTGTTCAATACGAGAACGCCAGCCATAGGGTTCTCACCACACTGCAGAAGCCCGGGGTGACGACGATACTGCTCCTGGATCAAAACTAGATCCAGTCTGAGCGAGCGTGCCACCACCGGTAGCTCTGAGGTAGCGGACTCGGAACCGTTAAGATTGAGCTGCCCTACCCTACTCTCGTGAGAGCCAGCTTAGTGGTACTGCAGCATGCTCACCGTTTGCTGCTCAGAGTACAGCCGGGCTGGACAGGTCGCCGCTGCGGTAGCGTGGGTGTGTGCGTCTTTGCGCTTAAAGCGCTTGCAGGTGGCACAGCACTGCGTCGTGGATTGGCACTCGGCAGATTTGTGCCCGGTCTCGCCACACTTACCGCAAACGGTTTCCTTGGACCGGCAGTACTTCTCCGGGTGACCATACTGCTGACACTTGTTGCAGCAAGTGGCTCTCACGTGGTCACTAACCTCTAATTCGCTCCATCCCAGGTACATCTGGCCTAGAGCCACCAACTTGTCTCTGCAGGCCATCGAGCACTCGAGGAGCACGAGCCACTTGGGACCAACGGCTTTCTTCAGGGCGACCTTACAGCTGGACCTGAAATTCTCCAGGGACCAACTGGGGTCGTCCGCTAGATTGCCCTGGTGGAGTCCCTCGATAATCTCGGCGTCCTCCATGTTATGGCGTAGATAGCGTAAGGCTACCCTGGGCTGTCTGGCTTTGGGCTCCGACACTTTGAGGTTCGGTGGAGCCACTGCCTTCAGCTTCTGGGCAGCCTCCTTGTTGGCGGTCCGCACGACGATCCCCGAATTGCCCACCATCCTGACACTCCGGATGCGGATGCCCTCTGAGGACGGCTTGACTGCATTCTCCAGTGTCTTTTTTGTTTCCTCTGAGGTCTTAATGGCGGCATCGGCTGGGTAAAAGATAACTGCCGGGCCCTCCTGCGGAATCTCAATTGGGGCCTTACCCTTTGGTAAACGCAAGACGTTAGCAAACGACGGGACGGTGGGCGCTCCGGGGGCTGGTGGCTGCTGGCCAGGGGCCGACATGACCAAGGCACTCTTAGAGAACTCCAGTTCGGCGTTTGCCGCCTGGAGTTTGCAGGCCGCGAGCTGGTGCTCCAACTCAGCTTGGCGTAACTCGAGGGCCGCCACGACAGCCAGGATCTCCTGACTGTGCGAGGCGACCGCAGTCTTATCGCCCATGTTGAGCTTATTGCTGGCGTTCGTCACCTGTGCGATTCCTCGTACGGCCCTATGTACAGCGTCCAAAAGCTCCAACTTAGACATGCCGGCCAGCGTACCTGATGCAGGAACCTGCTGTGTCGTGGCTGCTGCTGATGGGCGAGCGGCGGGCGGCTGCGATGGGGAACTCTCTCGGGGCTGCGTCGTCAGGATCCCACCGACAGGAGGAACCGGCTTCTTGCGTTCCGTTACCCGGCGCCGAACGGCTTCCTGGACCTCCTCAGGAGAGCCCAGGGGCCGCTTCGGGCCGGAGGCTGCGGACTGCTGCGGCTGCGGCGGCGTGTTGAAGCCGCTGGGCGGGGTGCGCGCCAGCGACTTTCTCGGCACAAAACCGCTTTCAGCTGCAATTTCCTGTAAAGCGGCCAGTTCCTCCTCCCGGCGGGCCAACTCCTCACTTATAAAAGAGCGCTCCATATCTGTGGGGTCGTCCCCACCGCTAGCCGCCATGGCGGCGCTGCGATCGCTCCGTGAGCAACGCGCAACGATACAAAATAACCGATAACGTTACCGCTACCGATTAAATATAACGCACGCGGCGCGCAACGGAACGCAACTCGGACACCTGTCAGAAACGTCACCAGCACTGACAGTGACAGTGACGTACGTCAAGATGGCGCGAGCTGTCAAACGTAGACCACGCGGTCGCCTAACCTCGCGAGCACGCGGTCCTAACCTCACTTTTAGCACGCGGTCTCGTTTCACGGCTTATTTTCGGATAAAAACCACGTAACTCGCGAAATTAGGCAACAAAAACACCACTCACTTGCCAGGCAGTGAAAACCGCCTGTCCTTATAGCCCTCCTAGGCCGGGAAAACCGGCGTAGACGGCTTTTCTTTCCTTACAATTTCCAGCGCACGATTCACAGAGATCACGACACTTTTTATTTATAAACGTAAATCTTCCACCGCGATATATATTAATAAAAATATATAGGTGGCACAAAGTTTATCAATGCACTAGACACACTAATTAAAACACTAAGGATTTAATAGCGCGCGAGAGCACCTCCGACACACGTCTGCACCGTAGCACGGCCGAGCGCGAAGTGCGTCACTAAAAACAGTCGTAGTGTCCCTCTAACCACAACTAACGCTGTGTCCTCCCCCAGAACGGCACGATCCTGAACGCGGTGAAGATGTGGATGGCGGCGCTCAGCTCGCACGTGGAGAGCGCGCCGCAGTGCTACGTGTGCTACTGCCGGCTGCACCCCGCCACCGGCCACCTGCCGCAGGTGCGCTGCCACCAGTGCAAGAACCGCTTCCACACCGCCTGCATCGTGAGTATACACTGTGCACAAAAAAAATACCTGTTTTTTTTTCTGTTCAGAAATTCTTAGGGTATCCCGGAGTTTAGAAGTTGGCGGTGTTTCACCCCCATGCCTCGGAAAAGCACGTAAAGCCGTTGGTCCTGCACCTGATCTGAGTTACTCTGTGTTAGATTGCTGTCCCATCGGTATATGAGAGTGAAAGGAATAGAGAGTGCACCAGTGTTTGCGCACACACGCGTGCACTTTAATATATCCCGCGCAATCGGGTAGTCGTTGTGACTGTCCAGCGTAGTCGAAATCGGCTAGGGAGAATACTATAGACCGCAGGATCTCTGTATGCAGAGTCGCAGTGGGCAGAGCACATAGCGCGGAGAACTGACGGACGTTGGGGCAGAAAGATTCTAGACTGAAAACCCTTCAACCAAAAGCGCAACGCCCTACGCTGCGCACCGACAACAAACCGTGCACGGTTTTCCACAGCGACCGATCCCCCATGGGTAGGCCTCTGTTCAACAGTGGACGTCGTTTGGCTGATAATGATGATGATGATGTACTGAATGCAGACCGCTCGCTGTTAAAAACCGAAGGGTAGACTAGGAATGGGTCGATTTGCTAATTCACTTACCAGGACTTTAAAGTACGTAAGTACGTACTTGCAAGAGTTTTTAAAACGTTTAAAATTGAGCCTTGTAAATTACAATGAGAAATATTGCGTAATCGTGTTTGCATAGCTAAGTACCTTTCGTGCATCGTTTATTTATCGTGTAATAATCTGGTTGGAAGATAAATATCTACCACATTTGTTACACATACTTTTCGTTGAGCCTTATCGGGCACCCCAGCACCGCGGCGCGCCGGCTTTCGGGAGTCCTTTCGCTCGTATACTCACATTTGCAATAATGTAGTTTGGCATAACAGATTCAGCAAGAACCCTTTTCAAATAAAAAATGATAAACATAATGTTATAAATACTAACACGCGTTAGCATGGATGCCAAATAAAATCTGTTCATTGCGTGAATAGCAATGATAGCAATGAACATAGATACTAAAAGTCACAGTGTGTAGAGTAGGGTCGGAACGTATTTACCATACCAGGTTTACAAACCTAGTATTTGCTTCAAAGTACGTAAAACAGGTACGGGCTCAAAATACTTCTAAAGACTATGAAAGTATTTTACTTATCAGCGAGCGGCACTCCACAAGCCCCGCATCGCCTAAATACTTTCAAAAGAGCCGTAGTAATGAAATTAAACCGTACGCACATACAAAAGAGGTCTAAAATTGCGACAAATAAAAGAATACTCGCAACATTAAAAGTTTTTTCTTGCTAGCGTGATTTTGCGCTTTACATGTATCGAGATAAGGATGAATTTTCTATCAAATACTTTCAACGTATTTTAGTAGGCACTGGGCAGCTGGCGCGCGCCGCGCCGCCGTACCAGGGCCACGCCAGGGCGCCCGATAGAAACTCGAATCTAAGGCTCAAACGAAAAGTATTTCCTTAAAAAGTATTATGTTCTCTATTACTAAGCAAATAAAGATGAAGTTTGAATAAAATACTTTCAGTATTTTGTGGATGCAAGGTGGAGCGATATATTTGTTTCATTCGGTTACGTGAGTTATGTCAAGTAAAAGGAATCTTAAACCAATTCGAATACGGCATGAAATTAAAAAGCTACATACAAATGACCTGTGAACTTGACCCCGAGACGCAGGTGCCTTTTTGCAAATATAATTGGCGTTCGCTCTTAGTTTTTTTACTGAGGAATAAGGATCACTTTCGCGTGTGCTATAGTTCTTTAATAATTGTTGGTTTTGGTGGCACGTGCTGCGTGCATCTTTTTTTCGTCTTTAGTTGATAGTAGATGTTTGTTAACAAATGAGTAATTAGTAAATCGCGGAAGAGATTGACCTAGATTTGATGTATACTGTTTATGTTTATGTATACTATTTGTGTTCAGTTAAATGTGTAATTGTGTATATTTTCTAATAGTTGATAGTAGATGTTTGTTAACAAATGAGTAATTAGTAAATCGCGGAAGAGATTGACCTAGATTTGATGTATACTGTTTATGTTTATGTATACTATTTGTGTTCAGTTAAATGTGTAATTGTGTATATTTTCTAATGGAAATACTTAAAAATAATATCTAGGTAAGTCCTTGTATTTTGACTAAACTTTGTGCCGGTAATTTAGGTTAAAAACAGTCAGGAATTTGTTGTTTCAATTAATAACACTTACCTTTATTTGCATTCTGTTTGTTTGCAAGTAGTGTGATATTTAGAGATGATTTTATCCAGTATATATGTGGTATTTATCTTCCAACTATATTATAACACGATTAAAAAACGATGCATGTAATGTATTTCGCCATTGAAACGCGATTACGCGAAATTGTTCTTTATGGCAATAAAAAGAAGGTTCAGTTTTCAACGTTTGTAAAAAAAATACTTGCACGTATTTTATACCTGGATTTTAGCCCTGGTGCTGATTTAGGGACGTACTTTAAAGCCCTGGTACTTGAATCAGCAAGTACGACCCATGCCTAGTGTAGAGTTTAGGACGCAAAATCGCGCTAGTAAGAAAAATACTTATTTAATGTTGTATTTCTTTTATTTGTCGCAATTATACCGCCTCATCATCAGTAGCAGGATGCCCACTGTTGGCCTCCCTCATAGTTTCACGCAATGAGTGTGATTCTGCGATATATTAGGCTTGACTTGTTACACATTGAAATACTTTGATGGGTCCACTTTTCTTACAGCACAAATGGTTCGTGTCGAGTCATAAATCAAACTGCCCGCTGTGTCGCTCCAACTTCTGATGCGTCAGCCCCAGCCACTGAGAGCCACAAGCATCTTGAAAACGGTAATATTAATTCAACCTCTCGCTACTTCTTTATCTATTGATAAAGGATACTACTAGTACAAATTCATGTGCTGTGTAAATATAAAATTTATAATGTATTTTCGATAGTTTATGCTGAAATTTCTATTATGGGAATCATTAAAATAAAATCAATTGTTTTCTTTATTTCGTGTAATATAGTATGTTCACGTAAAGTATGTTATAAAATTTTGTAACGACGATACATGTGTAAAGTTTATTTGTTTAATATAATAGTTGCCTTTTGAGACTGTCGAGTAGTTGATGTTAAGATCTAAAGCGACACTTATGTAAATGTTTGAAGATTAAATTATTGAAACAATTATAAAGTTATCGTTTTATTTTTTAGTTACTTAGTAAACATTTACTTATTTATTATATAAAACATTGTTGGGTCTATTAAAGGGATACTCACTTTGGCGTTTAAATGGAATAGAAAAAACATTGAGATTAGCCAAATAACAAGAAGGAAATAATTGTGCGAGAAAATGATGTCTCATTATTTGGTTATTGTAATGACACGCTGAAAATAATACCGATAAGTTGTTTGGCCATTTATTGTCTTCGTAAAATATTCTATATAATAATAACCTCTTTTAGTTTCTGTAACTATGATCGATAGATATAATAATTCTTGATGAAGAGGTAATACATTAACACTCAGTTATTCATTTTTTTTTAAATACATTCACATTCCAGTTAATTACTTAAACGCGAATAGGTATCATGATCACTGTAACATTAGGAATAAATTATTCTGGACATAGATATTGATAAAACATTTCATACTTTTACTTTTGCTGCCACGTTGCAGGAAAGTTGTTCTAATGTAATGTATGTCTTGGAACACCCAAGGGCAATTCTCGTGCAATTTGTATACGAAAAAAGTTCACCGATCGAATTTTCTTTGTAGAAGAAAAAATGATTTTGATTTTAAGGGGCACGATTTCTATGTATTTAAATTTTGCTCGTGCGATAGTTTTTAGGGTTCCGTAGCCGAGTGGCAAAAAACGGAACCCTTATAGTTTCGTCAAGTCTCTCTGTCTGTCTGCCCGCCCTAATGTCACAGTCATTTTATTATGTAACTAATAAGCATCACACTGTTTAAATTTACTAGGAAGCTGTATCTTGTTAACTGCTTTACGATCTTTTTACTAAAAATAATAAATAATAATATTTAGGGGGGGCTTCCATACATGAAACTAAAACCGATATTTTTTTTAGTCAAACCTATGCGTGTAAGATGTCTATGGATAGGTCTTTTAAAATGACAAAGAGGTTCCTAAAACAATTTTCTTTTAAAGTCTAACGTTTCATAGCTAGACGCTTCTAAAGTGGTAAAATGGGTGCCCCCCCCCCCCCCCCCCCCCCATTCTTACTTCTTAACCAAGCGAGTGTAAGTCGGACTCGCGCACTGAGGGTTCCGTGCCAACATTTACTGAATTAGGGAATCCACTTACTTCTACTTAGTAAAATACCACAATATTTTGTTGACTGCAAATATAACTTTGTTTGACATAGTGTTTGTATGAAGTACAAAGTTATGTTGGCGGTTGTTGAAAATGTGCTATATCTCAAAAACTACTCGTTCGATCCCGTCCGAACCAATTTTCGTTGAAAGTATATGTTAAGATCTACATTATATATTTTTTTCAAAATTTACACTTGCTTGGTTCAGAAATTAGATGGGGGGACGCCCATTTTACGACTTTGGAAGCGTCTCTCTATGAAACGTTAGACTTTAAAAGAAAATGGTTTTAAAAACCTCCATGTCATTTTAAAAGACCTATCCATAGACACCCTACACGCATAGGTTTGACTAAAAAAAATTTTTTCGGTTTAGTTTCATGTATGGGAGCCCCCCCTTAACTGTCATTATTTTTTGTATGAGAATCGGTAAGCGGTTAACAAGATAAATCTTCCTACCAAACTTCAATTGTGTAATGCTTATAGTTACAGAATAAAATGGCTGTGACATACGGACGGACAGACAGACAGAAAGACAGACTTGACGAAACTATAAGGGTTCCGTTTTTTGCCATTCGGCTATGGAACCCTAAAAATTGCGATTTTGTATCGCTTACTATTAATGCATTCAGTTAAAATATAACTAGAGCCGAAACACATTGAATGATTTATTGTTAGCACAACAGAATGTTGATCTTTCAGTCTGTTCCGGGCATAATGCCTACACAGTGCCTTAAATTTAGTTTACGTGTAGGTACCTACTGCAAATTCCTTTTTTTCTTTTACAGTCGTGTATTGTTTAGGTATAGTTTACAAAAAATAAGAGCTCTAGCTCATTCCATGTTTACTAAGAAGAATGTATAAGGTCCGTGGGATGCGACGTGGAGTATCAGCTCAGCGCGTCTCGAGCTGGCGGTTGATCCAGTCGATGTCCTCGTAGAAGCGCGGGTCCGACACGCGCAGCGCGGCGCGCTTCGAGAAGAAGTAGTACCATGGAGACACTGAGGACGACAATTATGCTAAATGTAACGTTCAGATAGGAACCCGATTATATCTTAATTTATGTATGTTACTTTGAAATGCAAAAATAAAACAGGGGTAAGTAAGATCTAAACAGCGCCAAGTAATAACGAATTTAGTTTATTCTGTATCCTGATTCCGTTTTGAAAGTTTCAAGTTTTTAGTTTCCTCGAAAACCATATTTCGCTCGGTAAATGCCGAGAATTCGTGATTTTATTGATTGAGAAGTTTTCAATAAATGATAGGAATACCAAATATGTTTTAAAGATACCATCTCATATCATCAAAAAATATCATGATATCATCAAAAAAAATGTCTCAGCTTTTTTTAAACTTCATGTCTGGATACGGTATCTAAATAAGAAGATGAAGAATCTTACAACATTGTATTCTCGTTATAGGCTGGGTTCACACGAAACGACCCTAATTCGACCTCTAAAAAGGAAATTCAGCATTCGGTTTTGGACATTGATTTAAAAGACCCTCGTCTACATAGTCGAAGGAAGAGAATATGCTTATGTAAATGGTAATCAATACCAGCAATGACTTTCCTATTAGATAAGCGGTGCATACTCACACAGACGCTGCACCGTGAACAAGAATATCAGCATGGGTGTGGAAATGGAGTCCTGGTCGTTCCACTTCTCGAGCAGCCAGGCGGTGTGCAGCGCCACGCTGGCCACCACGTACGCCGCGCACACGCCGCCCGCCGCGCGGAATTTGCGCACCAGTACTTCCACGAGGCCCGCCTATAACGTGTCGGTTACCCCCTTAATAAGCTTGTTATTTCACAATTCAAGCTTCGAAAATTTGGTAATACTTTCATGGGGAAATGTTTTTTTTTTTCAAAAACTACCAGAATACAGTGTTGACTTACCGATTGATAAATTTAACACTGTCATTAAAGAAACAATGAAGAAAGGGTATGATTATTAAAAAGATAATAATGTATGGACTTGCATGATCACCACAAACATTGTAGGTAAACTTTTCAAGAAGCATTGACAATAGTGACTGACTTTAATTCGAAGCTTCTCAGCACTTCACTTTTGGACGTGTAAAAGTTCCCCCCCCCCCCCCCCGCCCCCCTAGATTTATTTGCAAAAATAAAAGACTTTTGTGACTTTTTTACTTCTAAAATACCCATCGTAGTCTGCCATAACTACTAAAAAAACCGGCCAAGTGCGAGTCGGACTCGCGCACTGAGGGTTCCGTGCCAACTTTAACTGAATTAGGCAATCCACTTACTTCTACTTAGTAAAATACCACTATATTTTGTTGACTGCAAATATAACTTGATTTTTATAGTGTTTGTATGAAGTACAAAGTTATGTTTGCGGTTGTTGAAAATGTGCTATATCTCAAAAACTTCTCGTTCGATCCCGTCCGAACTAATTTTCGTTGAAAGTATATGTTAAGATCTACATTACATTTTTTTTTTAATTTACACTTGCTTGGTTTAGAAGTTAGATGGGGGGGACGCCCATTTTACCAATTTGGAAGCGTATAGCTATGAAACGTTAAACTTTAAAAGAAAATGGTTTTAGAAACCTCCATGTCATTTTAAAAGACCTATCCATAGACGCCCCACACGCATAGGTTTGAGTTTCATGTATGGGAGCCCCCCCTTAAATCTCATTATTTTTTAATTTTTGTATGAGAATCGGTAAGCGGTTAACAGGATACATCTTCCTACCAAATTTCAACAGTGTGATGCTTATAGTTACAGAATAAAATGGCTGTGACATACGGACGGACAGACAGACAGACAGACTTGACGAAACTATAAGGGTTCCGTTTTTGCCATTCAGCTACGGAACCCTAAAAACATAACTGAATACTTAAAAATCTTGCCTAACCTTGCATAAGCTATGAAATCATGAAAAATTAATACAAGTCTATCTGACGATCATCTAAGCAAAGTATTAAAGGTCATTCGACACATGTAGTGTCAAAGGTCAATGAAGAGTAGAAGGTCAGAATAACGGTTTAATAATGCTCTCTTGCACACACAGCTTAATAAATATACTATCAAAGTATTATGTTATAAAATATATTTTTTTATTTACCTGAAATAAGTAAGTGGAGAACAGAGTCATTAGCATTGTTGTTATTGATAGTATCAGGAACAAATCTTGAAAGCTGAAATAATAAAAGCATGTTTTATTAACTCCACCACCTATGAATTACATTGAGTAGGAAAGTATCTACAAAAAAGCATTTACTTCTCGAGTTTTAGTACTTACACAAATATTACGAGCAGACCATCGCGAGTCCTCGGAAACAAACTCATACAATTGAAGATTAAATCGCCAATCATGGCCAATATTTGAAAGAATAAACAGAAAGTGTATCTTGAAGTAGAGAGTTTCATTTTAGGCCGCGAAATGTATGTAGTAACTGCTTTAAAATAAAAAAAAACAGCTACGATTACGACACGAATGTATTATTATAACAGACTAGACCCGGCAAACTCCGTTTTATTGATTTCTTTGTTGACGTCACGTGTACCCCTGGTTACGTGCAAGTGCACATTCGTAACAACAAGTATGTACTGCGCCGTTGTTACTTGTAATTTTATTCAGTGGTATCTTATAAAGTCTTATCTGTTTTCATAAGCAAGCATTTTACAATTATTTAGTCACAATCTAAGACGTTTGAAATTAAATCTAAACTCGCGCGCTTTGCCCCCATTTCCGACTTTAGAAAAGTATAAACGCCATTATGACAGTTGACTGACAGATGATCCATACTCCACCATGTTGTCAAATTTGTCAATGTGACAGCAGTCAGATACTACACAAGTTATTGTTTTCGATTCGTGTTTCTTTCAATTAATTCAAAGGATAAAAAAGCGAATGTGCTCGCCCTACAATACCTTATATATAGCCTGTGTTTTTTGTGAATTAATCAGACGGAAAAGTAAACCATGACCGGGGACGAGCGTGGTCGTCGACGCAGCAGTGACAGACATCGCAGCCGAAGTCGCGAGAGGCACAGGAGCATCGAAGGAGACAGGCCCGAGCGTCGGGATCGCAGCCGGGAGCGACATAAGGAGTCTGAGCCGAGGGACAGGCCGCGGGGCAGAAGTAAAGATCGCGACAGAAAACGCGACCGTAGCAGGGATCGCGAGAGGACTCGCGATCGAAGCAGAGACCGAGTAAGGCCTCGTGAACACAGCAGGGATCGGGAAAAAACTCGTGACCGGAGCAGAGACCGTGAACGACCTCGTGAACACAGCAGAAATCGGGAGAAAACTCAGGAAAGAAGCAGAGAGCGCGGCAAAACTCACGATCGTGACCGAGGAGTCGGTCGTGGGCCTTTTAATCAGTACAATGGCGGTGGTCTTGGTGGAGGTATGTCAGTAATGTTTGTTTCCTAGTCATCATAAGAAAATGACATATTGCTATACTTATATGTACAAGACTGAATTCCTAACCTCTTTTCTACATCTCATAGGTTTAGGCAGTGGTAGTAGTGATTTTGGCCCTAAACCGCGCTACAAGCCACAAGAAGAAGAGTTCTTGGATGCAAGACGAGAAGAAAGGGAAAGGATTGGAGAAATTGGAGTTTCTTCTGTTTGGGGTAAATCACCCATCAGACCTGAGTAAGTCAATAAATTAACGTTTCAACACCCAAGCAGTTGCATTAATATGCTCAAAAACTATTAGTGCCTTGCAATTATTAACTGGGGTTCACTTGGCAAAATATTGTTACTTTCATTTAAACTTACCTACCTATCTACTTATAATATCAATTTGCAGCTCTGAAGAGGAAACCTCACAAACAGAGAGTGGTAGTAAGAGTAAAGAGAAAAAGAAAAGTAAAAAATCCAAAGACAAAGAAGATACAAAGCAGAAGCTAAAGAAGTTGAAAAAGAAATTAAAAAAAGTAAAGAAAGCCAGAAAAAAGGCAAAAAAGAAAAAGTCAAAAGGGTCCAGCAGTGATTCTAGTTCAAGCAGTGAGGAAGAAATATGGGTTGAGAAAGGAAGTCAGTTCACTTTACAATGGTATCACTATCTATTTCATACAAAAAATAATAGCCCCAAATGTTTAATATTAAACTTTTGCATTTACAGAGGAACATGAACTTGAGCTGGACATAAAATCATCAAAATCAAATAAAAAGCTAGATGAAGAGCTTGCCAGTGAAGTGATTGGGCCCACTCCACGAGTTGGACCAACACTGGGACACAAAGACTTCGGCAGAGCTTTACTGCCCGGTGAAGGTGCTGCCATGGCTGCATATGTTGCAGAGGGCAAGAGGATACCCAGGAGAGGAGAAATTGGACTAACATCTGATGAGATTGCCTCATATGAGTCTGTTGGATATGTCATGAGTGGAAGCAGGTAAATTATCCTACATTCTTTAGTTTCAGGCCAATGAATGTGTAGTTAAGGCATGTATATACATGTGCAGTACACAAAACATTCTTAATTCAATTGACTTGTTAGTTTCATTATGCATTTTACTCTTACATATTCGTTATTCCAACATAGTAATAATACTCTCCTACTGATTTTCGGAAATAGTGGCTCTTCGCAACAGAGATAGACCCGGTCTGCAGGAGATTGAGAGATCAGGTGCAGAAATACGAAACTATTTTTGGCCCATCCTGGGATTTGAACCCAGGACCTCTATGGTAGCAATCAGCGAGATAACCAACGAGGCAGTACCCCAAATAGTATTGCACAATTTGAGCATATCATTTTTATTGCAGACACCGTCGCATGGAAGCTGTGCGTATACGCAAGGAGAACCAGATCTACTCTGCGGACGAGAAGCGAGCGCTGGCCGCGTTCAGCAAGGAGGAGCGCGCGAAGCGTGAGAACGCCATCCTCTCCCAGTTCCGCGACGTGCTGCAAGCGCGCTCGCAACGGCGGGATAATACTTAGCCACACAATTTGTGGGTTTGTGACATGTCGATTTTTATAATGGCCTCAGGAAGACTTCATTCAGTGCAATAGTATTTATAAATGCTATTGATATTATGTATACTAAGGCACAAACCACTGAAGAGTACCCTTCATAGTGAAGGTTGTAAACAAATTGATAATCCTAATGTTATTTATTCCATAACTATGTTTTTAAGATCAAAATACAGTTTATGACATAATAATAGTATTCTGAGTTTTAATATTTTTTTATGATCTGAGTATTTTGAACAAAGTGCCCATTTTGTTTGTTGATGAATAGTATTTAAGAGGTAATAAATAGAAAATGAAAGACATCAGTATAAAAATATGGTTTATTTATTTATTAGCTAAATATTATTTATCAGTACAAAAAAATATTCAATAACTTAATTACTAAAGGAGAGCTTTCAATATTAACTACACAAAAATATAACAAAGTGCACTTACTAACATGTGATTGTTGTGCTATAACATATTTGTTATATATTCTGTAAATAACAGGTCCGAGCGAAAGGCTCTAGGCTCAGTTATGGTAATTTACCTTTGGTTATACACATGAAGCATTGTATTTTCAGATTCTTATTTTTCCTATTATTCAAGACAATAAGTAAGATCATGTTTTATTTATTTATTTAAAAACTTTATTGCACAAATAGAAGTGTACAAAAGGTGGACTTAATGCTAATATAATTCTCTCCCAGTCATACCTTTAGATCATGCAGAGAGCTTGTTATGGGTGCAGGAGAATATTGTAAATAGATATAAAAAGGTTCTTGTCAATGAAAAAAAAAACGGAAATCAATATTTGAGAATTCAGAGTGTATAGAGTAATTATAGTATGTACTGTTTTACCCAATTTTTTAATCACATTTTTATGAGCTTTTCTCATATTTAATTATTCTGACATGCATTGATTTTTAATGTGGATGCCACATAAACATATTATTCTAGTCTAAACTAATTATACCTCGATCAGACAGGTAGGGGCTTTTGAATGCTGTTTTATGTGGACACATTTACTTTGTGCAATTATTTACAAAACAAGTAATGCAAGCTCCTACCCACTTTTTATACATAAACACTGTTTCCGATACTCAAACGAAAACAATAAAGTTGATCGGCTAAAGATATGCTAGATATTAAAAAAAAAACATTTGCAGCAATTAATTAGAATGGGTCTAAACTTCTAGACTTTTAGTTTTCTGCAGAAAACTTAGTAGTTATGGTCCATTAAAACCCAATTCCTGCAAAACTTATATCCTCGTACAAGGCCACTCACTCAATCCTTCAATACAGTCACGGGACAATGTCGGCGAAGTGACGCGTTCACGAGTTCACGAAGTTCAACGGATTTGGCTTTGGAGACTAAAATGGTCTAGTTTCAGCGAACCGAAGGGGCTAAGTTTTTATTTTTTTTATTTAAAGGCTCACAGAACAAGTCACAGTCATAGTGTCAAGTTCACCATAGCAAACGTCCTGCGTGTTCTTTGTAAGCCGCATAGCCGTGCGCCACAGTGTAGCGCGTCAGTCGCGCGGCGGCTCGTAGCGAGCGAGCTGCGCGCGCGCGGCGGCGAGCTGCTCGCGCAGCGCGGCGATGGTGCCGTGCGCCACAGTGTCGCGCGTCAGTCGCGCGGTGGCTCGTAGCGAGCGAGCTGCGCGCGCGCGGCGGCGAGCTGCTCGCGCAGCGCGGCGATGGTGCCGTGCGCCACAGTGTCGCGCGTCAGTCGCGCGGTGGCTCGTAGCGAGCGAGCTGCGCGCGCGCGGCGGCGAGCTGCTCGCGCAGCGCGGCGATGGTGCCGTGCGCCACAGTGTCGCGCGTCAGTCGCGCGGTGGCTCGTAGCGAGCGAGCTGCGCGCGCGCGGCGGCGAGCTGCTCGCGCAGCGCGGCGATGGTGCCGTGCGCCACAGTGTCGCGCGTCAGTCGCGCGGTGGCTCGTAGCGAGCGAGCTGCGCGCGCGCGGCGGCGAGCTGCTCGCGCAGCGCGGCGATGGTGCCGTGCGCCACAGTGTCGCGCGTCAGTCGCGCGGTGGCTCGTAGCGAGCGAGCTGCGCGCGCGCGGCGGCGAGCTGCTCGCGCAGCGCGGCGATGGTGCCGTGCGCCTGCGCGAGCAGCTCCCGCAGGACCGGCGCCTCCGCATCCGCACCCAGCGTCGCACTCTCAGCCGAACTGGAATTGCATAATAATATGTAGCACAAAACCGTGTACCGAACATTATTTTTAAAGTATTTTAGCAAAAACAAAGGCCTAATTCAATTCAAAAGTTAAATTGGTTTTTAATCGTAATCGTTTGTTCCTCAAAATTAACAATAGTTTTTTTTATTCAAATTACGGTGAAAACGTTTTTTTAATGTATTCAAAGCCCAGCGGCTAACCAGTCGGGCTCGAAAGATACACTGCGTTCGATGCCGCGGTATGACAGCCAAATGCGTATACGACCAGGCTTCGTAAATCCACTTAAGCAATGTAGTTGAAAATCTATATGGGTCTGCCGGGGCGTGAACTCACTCGCCGGGGTCCGCGTGCGCGGCGCCGGCCACGAGGCGCCGGAAGTTGGACTTGTTCATGATGATCTTGACGGGCGCGCGCGCGCCGCCCGCCCGCCGCGGGGACACGACGCGCGCGTCCGCAGGCAGCTGCACGATCTTCACTTGCTGCCAGTGGATAACAATATGAGGGTTAGACAACTCGGGCGAGTCAAACATTATGTAGCTTAAGGGACATTTCACGTAAAGCGAGCAGCGAAAAAAGGACAGGTCTCCGATTTTAGTTATATTTCGGTGTGTTACAATCGACAATTATATTAGTAGTACTGAGAACTCAATACGCGAAAACCCTCAAGCTTTTTGGTCCTACGTAAACTCTAACAAGCATCACAATTCATTTTCCTCTTCTATGATTCTTGAAAATGCTACAGTGACGACTGACACCGGACTGGCATCTGTGACGCCTTTGCTAGATTTTTTCGGTCTAATTTTCTTGAAAAGGCTCATCTTCAGCTACCCATGATCTGAACCATGCTCATATGGATGTAAATCAATTAGAATCACCTAATATATGTTCATTGAAATTTTGCATCCTGAAGTGGAAAAAATATTGGAGACACTTCACCGTAAAAAATCATCTGGACCAGATGGTCTCCACCCTCCACCCTGCCCTTATATCAAACTGTTCGCGTAGCCTGCCCTTGCCTGTTGTTAGCATACTTTTTGCTCGATCGCTGGCTGATGGTGTTGTACCTAAAATTTGGAAAACTGAAACTGTGACCCCAATTCAAAAAAAGGGGCAAAACATGACATTGCAAATTATAGACTAATCTCTAAACTATGTGTTCTAGTGAAAGTACTTGAAAAAAATATCCATCACCAGGTCTACGCGGCTCTTAAACAAACCTTTATCCCGCAACAACATAGCTTTTTAAAAGATCGCTCCACTGTCAGTAATCTGCTTTGCTTCATAGACGATTTAACTTCTGGCATGTTGTCTGGGGACCAGATTGACTCTGTGTATACGGACGATACCAAAGCTTTTGATCGGATCGATCACGTGATCTTGCTTCATAAATTGCAAGTAGCTGGTATCTATGGAGATCTGCTTAGATGGTTTGCCTCATACACCTCTGAGCGGTGTCAAACAGTCGTGCTTAATGGTTTCTCTTCACATCCACATTACTCTGCCATCCCATCTGGCGTTCCTCAGGGCTCGATTCTTGGTCCACTGATTTTTGTTATTTTCATCAATGACATTCACAAATGTTTTCATCACTCAAATTACCTATTGTCCGCAGATGATATGAAAATATACAAAAAGATAAAGGAGATGTTTATAAAAATGCCAAGACCATGTACAGTTTCCGTGGAAATAGCAAAAAATACAGGTAATTAGACAGACTATATAGAATCTTTATTAAATTAACAATATTCAGGTAATTTAAATAATAAAATTATAAACTTTTAAAATCCTGAAACTCCATCTGTCTATTCTAACGCCAAAATCGCGTCAAAACTTGGAAAAAAAAAGTAAATCAGTTTGTCCAATGTCATTTTGCTTTCCGCTTTCAATCTTTTTAAATATTTATACACAGCTGATTGGTTGTCACGATTACTTGACTGTTTTTTTTTTTAAGTACATATTACCTAAAAGTTGAATATTTTACGGACGAAAATTATTCTAAAAATGATTAAGCTTTACATAAACTATTTTTTAGTGACATGTACAAGGTGTTGCATTTTCCCCATACAAATGTAAACATGTCCTTTGTCGAGGACTGCGTATTGTTGCAACAAGATCTTGATAGATTTTATGACTTTTGTATCAGTAACAAGCTTGACTTGAATATACCGAAATGCTTTTGAATCACCTTTACCAGATCACGTGAAAGTTTCAATTATTCATTGAACCAGCACTCACTTCAACGCACTGATCACATTCGTGACCGGTGTTGTCTTAGATGATAAACATTAAACTGCTCTTCGATAAACATGTGGACCATATAACTTCTAAAGCCATAAAAACACTTGGTTTTGTAATAAGGGTTACCAAAAATTTCACAATGGCTATGTCTATTTCATCTGGTCAACTGGAGTACGCAAGTCAAGCATGGAATTCGCAGTACAATATTTATATTGATAAAATTGAAAACAATCAGCGCAAATTTTTAAGGTTCCTTAACTACAAATTAGAATAAAAACTGACTCCAGTTACCTTGCTAATTGTAGACATCACCATATGCTCCCTTTTTCTCTGAGAAGAGAAGCAGCTGACCTGACTTTCCTTCATAATCTAGCTTGCGGTATGCATGATTCCAGCGAACTTCTCGCAAAGATTAAGTTCCAGGTTCCCTTTCGTACTAATCTTAGAAGAAATTATACATATAACCCTTCATGTTGAACCGCCGCCGATCACAAATTATAGAAAACAACAAAAATTATACTCAACATATAGACTTATTTACTGCGAGACCAAATTATTTTAAGAAATATATTAACTCTTATTTTTTTTGAATACACAATATTAATCTATACAGCTTGGTATGACCTCTCCTTTTTTCATTTCATCTGGTATTGTTCTTCGAACATATTAGCAAGATTATTGTCTTCTGTCTATTGTTGTATATTAATGTGTGCGATAGTTTTTAAAAATATAAGTCTCCGATGTTTTTAGAATACGCGAGATATGCTCTACTTTGAATGACATTATCAGTTCCAAAACGATAATTTTTTGGGCTCCATAGCCGAATGGCAAAAAAAGAAACCCTTATAGTTTCGTCAAGTCTGTCTGTCAGTCCGTCCTTATGTCACAGCCACTTTATTTTCCAACTATAATATTACATAGTTGAAACTTAGTAAATGGTATCCTGTTAACCGCTTCACGATTCTCATACACAAAAAATATTTCCAGTCTACAACAACATCAAACACGTTATGAAATTGTATTAGGGAAGTAATCACAACAAAAATGGATTGAATAGATTCTATTTGTAAAATTCAAAACATTTAGCTGAGATTTTTTTGAATTTGTAGCTTCCCTTTATGTGATTAGTCTTTCAACAATCAGCTTTTAACACAACAAATGTTGCTTTAACCGGTTACGTTAACGAAAGGTTTTAATAAACAAAGACGTCAGTGATAATATTAGGCAGATCAATAAGCACCCGTTTTTGACGATAGGTGGCTTAGATATTATATTTGTGATAACTACCATTAATGGCGCTTAATTTCAGGCTAATTAACCTTTTATGAGAGCTGTTTTTATCTCTCTTGACTGAAGTTTCAAAATTGCACGAGAGCAATACGACCCGTAATTATTATTTGGACGGAAAAAACATGCGTTGAAATAAAAGAAAAGTTGGATGCTGTTTACGGGGAGCCATTGCTGTCCATGACAACAGTTATTTATATGAGACGTATTTATATGTAACACGTGATTTGGATAATGGAAACTTTGGGAAAGTTTCCATTGACACCTTGAATTGAACCTTCAAACTTGTTTACATATCACGGCACCATTCCACCCGGGCCTGTTTCTAAGCGTCGGTGAGATAGTGCGGCACCCAGCGTGATACTCGTACTATCCTCCTCACGCAAAGATGCCCGCGTAGAATCTCGTGAACGCTTCTTGATCCAATCTTTAATATGTGCTGAATCTCCTGATATGTAATTCGCCTATTATTTTGTATTATTTTTTTCACTGCTAGCACGTTTTCTTCCGTAATAGCCGTCAAAGGGCGACCGCTTCGTTCTTCATCCGCCAAGGTTGGTCGACCGCACTTTAATTCGTTATAACAACGATACACGGTGACCTTGTCGCTTCCGATTTCAGCCGACACTTGAAATCGTAAAAAAATCATACATTTACAATGTTCCCGGCACAGTCATTTTTCAGTACTATTGGGAATAAGGCGACGTAGAAAGAAAACAGTAGAAAAAATACACCTATTTATACTCATAAACAATCATATTTTCTAAAAAGATTCTAACCGGCCAGTCTCTCCTATACAGGGTGTATCAGGCGGCCTGTAGGTAAATTAAGGAGAGAACTTAGTAAACGATTCTGATCATAAATCAACAAAAAAAACTACTTTTTTTTCATGAAATTATCCACTATACGTTCCTGGAGAGAACGTTACCCAAATCGCTATGTGCCTTCGGAACGACGCATTTTACGCGCAAACGTAAGCAACTCAATCATTGTAGTTAAGTTGATTCTCATTCATTCAGTATTATGGCAGAGACGGTAAGGTCAATGACCGTGATAATTAAGACGTTAAAAAAGTGAAGAAGTAAAAAGCAGTGAACTGTTTTTACAAAATCTTGTGACATTGTGTTTAGTGCAAATTGGACGTCATTACAAACACTTACTGCTTGAAAAACGTAAGTTTTCATACCTAACTACAGGTTATAAACTAAGTAGATACCTAGGTAATTAATTCAATGGTTGTAAATAAGTTGATTCAGTTTTTTAACTACACCAAAGCATCTTAATCGAGTTAAGAGTTTTTATTGTAAATTTCCTCTTTTCTTTTGTTTCGAAGATTATTTAAAATGACAGATTTTGATATGAACATAAGTTTCGAGTTTAAGATTCTTTGCCGGTCCTAAGTCCGGAAAAAGTACGAAGGAAAAACTGAGTTATTAAACGATCACGGTCACGTGGCGCGGGCCACAGTATGTGTGTACCCATGATTTTCAGTCGTTTCGCGGAATGGTACCCGGTGAGATAATTTCATACACGCTTAAATTTATTCAATGATTATTTTTGTTCTGTTATCTAGACTTCTCATTTGACCTTTAGTTTAATTTACCTACACTCTGCCCGATACACCCTGTATAAAAAAAACCTTTTTTTCGCAATACTTTCTGAGTGGCCTGATATATTTTGAAACTAGGCTTGTAAATGCAAAAATATTTCATATCTGTAAGGAGGGCATGGACAGTGTAACATACCGAAATATAACTCAAATCGAAGACCTGACCCTTTTCGCTGCCTGCTTTACGTGAAATGCCCTATAAAGCAGTAAATAAATAGGTAATTTTAAACATAAATGTGTTACCTGTAGGTCTTGCGGAGTCATGATTTTGGCTCGTGGCTTAACCTCCGAGGGTGCGACAGACAGGCGATTGTTGACCGTGAAGACCTGGATAAAAGAACTTATTTTTAAAAAAAACTTGCTGACTAAAGTCACCATTTTGAGGGTTCCGTAGCCGAATGGCAAAAAAAAGTCTATCTGTCTGTCCCTGTGTATGCCACAACTACTTTATTCTGAAACTATTAGTATTACACAGTTGAAACTTAGTACGAAGATGTATCCTTTTAAAAGCTTCACGATTCTCCCACAAAAAAGATATTTAAGGGGCTCCCATACATGAAACTAAAACCTATTTTTTTTTTGTCAAACCTATGCGTGTAGGGTGTCTCTCTATGGATAGGTCTTTAAAATGACATCGAGGTTCCTAAAACTATTTGTTCTAAAACTTTAATGTTTGAGAGATAAACGCTTCCGTAAAGGTAAAATGGGCGTACCCATCTAACTTTTAAACAAAGAGAGTGTAAATTTTGAAAAAGTGTAGATCTTGACAAAGACTTTCAACGAAAATTGGTTTGAACGAGATCGACCTAGTAGTTTTTAAGATATAGCACATTTTCAACAACCGCAAACATAACTTTGTTCTTCATACTAACACGATTAAAAACAAAGTCAAATTTGCTGTCAACAAAATATTGTGGTATTTTCGCTAAAAGTGAATCTCTAATTCAGTTAAAGTTGGCACGGATCCCTAATAGTGCATGTCCGACTCGCACTTGGCCGGTTTTTTAAGAAATAATAAGTAGGTAACAGATTTTTACTGTAATATGTAACTCTGTAACTCTTAATCTCATCTACATCAGGTGCGATCGTGATCTGCGTAATCATCAATGAATAAAAAGTTTTGAAAATACCAAACCAAATATTACTATTATCACGTTGGAAAAATCAGGTCTAAGTAGTGTTCTACAGATAAATATACCTTATCAGTCATTAGCTATTTAACCCAGATTAACTATGTTTCTAGTTAGTTTGTTTTTTGTTGTGTAAAATAAATTGATTTATGATTTATTATGAGTTATATAAGAAGTAATAACAAATTCACTGACAGATAAAACATCGTCTTTACTAGTCGACTATTGTAATCAATCTTGACATTCCTTTTAAACAAAATGATTCATTTTAAAATATATAATATAATAATAAATAATTCAATAGTCATAAAAGTCATGATTTATGCGAATAGGCCACTTTAACATGTCCCAATATAAACCCTACTACAGCTTCGGGACAATTTGGGCTAGTGCTGAGAAGAAGCTGCCCAACAAACTTAGTCACTATTGTCAATGCCTCTTTTCAAAAGGTTTACAATGTTTGTAGTGATAATGCAAGTCCATACCTACATTATTATCTTTTAAATGATCATCTACTTTATAATACCGTTTCGTCATAAGGTTTTTTTAATAACAGTTTTAAATTTATTAACCGCTAAGTTTACAATGTGTTCTGGTAGTTTATTGAACTATTTTATCCCTTTCCCCATAAAAGAATTACCCTTTCGAAGCCTAAATTGTGGAATAGCAAGTTTAGCCTTATTCCTAGTACTAGCGGTCCCCCGCGACTTCGTCCGCGCGTTTTGAGTTTGCTCCCTCCCCTCCCGTCGCAGCGTGATGTTTTATACCCTAAAGCCTTTCTCGATAAATAAGCTATCCAACAGCGAAATATTTTTTCAAATCGGTCCAGCAGTTCCTGAAATAAGCGCGTTAAAACAAACAAACTCTTCAGCTTTGTAATATATTTGCGCAAGCGCACGTTGTACTTAAGCTGCGAACAATATTTTGGTGCGGAGTTATGTTAAAACTGTGATAGCTCCTAAGATATTTATTGAAATCAAATGATATAAAGGGCAACTTTGTTCTAAATGAAATGCTCGTAAAGATGAATGTATTTATTTTGATAAGAATAAATACCTGTGTGTATAATACACCTCAAAAAATAATGCATTATTTTTTTACAAATTTATTAACATAAAAAAGGTTATAGTAAGTCAACCATAAAAGATAGACATATGCTGTTGCGGACTTTATTATAGAACTATTAAAGCTGAACAATCCAGCCATACATGATTTTTGTGTTACTTAAGCGGTTTTCGCAGCGTACGCAGCGGAAGCTCTCAAAAGGAATATCTTTCTCCCGTTTTCGCAACATTTTTCATTGCTGCTGTGGTCTTATGAGTCGTATCTTTATGTTATATAGCCTAAAGCCTTCCTCGATAAATGGACTATCCAACGTAAACATAATTTTTCAAATCGGGCCAGTAGTTTCAGAGATAAGCGCGTTCAAACAAACAAACAAAAAAACTTTTCAGCTTTATAATATTAGTATAGATTACATTTATGTATGTCACTTTTTTTCGTGAATGAATGTACTTTTTCCGGAGGGACGCCCATTTTGTATATGTATCTCGCAAACTTTAGAATTTTAGAGAAAATGGTTTTAGGAACTATATTTCATTTTAAAATACCTATCTTTAAAAAAAAAATAACTTACCAAATTTCAATAGTGTGATGCTTATAGTTACAAAATAAAATGGCTGTGACATACGGACGGACAGACAGACAGACTTGACGAAACTATAAGGGTTCCGTTTTTTGCCATTCGGCTACGGAACCCTAAAAATGGACTTTAGCAACGCTGCAAGTATTTAAACGAAAGCTATGAAGTTGCTAGATTACTTGAATATGTATAAATTTCTACCTACAGCGCAACAAGGATCTCCTGGCTGATAGAAGACATCGACAGGGGGTGCTAACATTCAATCAGGCTAGCCAATGCCAAAATCTCCTTTGATTTAAGGAGTTTAGGAAGCTGTTTAAGGAATATTTTTTTCATGCAACCATGACAAAGCGGTTTAAACATGTATGTTTTTATCATATATTTTCCACTGATTTTAATAGCAAAACAATTTTATAAACAATCAAAACCATTAAAAATTGTAACTTTATTTAAGAAGTTTAGCTTAACGGTTTTTAAATAGAATAATCTTAAAATTTTACACAGAATATAAACCAAAAAAATTAAAAGGGAAAATTGTCTGTAAGATTGGGGAGATTTGGCTACACTAGATCTGGCAACCCCTTTTTTGGAGATGACAGACGTTGGTTCTGATTGTCACCGTCAGCCAAAAGGTCCATGTCGCACTGTTTAGAATAGTATGAGCTTTAATGGCTTCCGAAAAATACAATTCATGAAGAAGTCATTTATTTATGTAAATTGAGGACACTTTTACACGTCCAAATACAAACTTTACCACAGCTTCGGGACAGTTGTGGCCTAGTGCTGAGAAGAAGCTGCGCAAGAAACTTAGTCACTATTGTCATTGCCTCTTTTCTATAGGTTTACAATGTTTGTAGTAATCATGCAATTTCATAAATTACCATCTTTTGAATAATCATCTACTTTATAACACCCTTTCGTCATTAGGGTTTCTTTAATAACTGGTAGGTGTTCTGGTAGTTTATAGAAAAAAAAATATACATTTCCCCATGAAAGAATTATCGACGTTTCAAAGCCCGAATTGTGGGACAGCAATCCTATTCGTAATTCTAGTATTATGATTGTGTACATCACTTTTTCGTGAACGAATGAAAATTTTTGCGGAGATACATTAAATTTTCATAAAGATACTGAGAGACTACAGTTAATATTCTTATTCCTTTAAACACTACTCGAAAGGAATCTTGAGGTTTTAGATTATAAATAGGTCGCAAGATGTAGACTACAATACCTTGACTCCCTGCGGCGTGGAGCTGACCGGCGTGGCGGTGAGCACCATCCCGCGCGAGGGCCGGCCCGAGGGGGCCTGCGCGCCGGTCGGCGGGGAGGACGGCTCCTCGCTCTCTTTCAGCATCAGCTTGCCAGCATCTGGCAATGGTGAAACAGCTATAAACTCACTTTTTAAATAATAGTTTACGAACATAAAATATTTGAACAGGATCTTATAAATGCACGAAGAGATTCTTAATTCCAACACTATTATTAAAAGACTTGAACAAGAAATACAAATCGAAAATCAAACGACTTCAAACTTTTGTATACAAAGAACAAAAACAAACAACGAAGTTATATAA
Source organism: Pyrausta purpuralis (assembly GCA_963924145.1). Lineage (NCBI taxonomy): Eukaryota > Metazoa > Arthropoda > Insecta > Lepidoptera > Crambidae > Pyrausta > Pyrausta purpuralis. The sequence continues at coordinate 26,632,889 of OZ001655.1, forward strand.
AACTGATATGCATTATAACAAGTGACAAAAGTTAAAAAATATTGCAAAATTTGTACGAGGTGCGGTCCAAAAGGCTCCGGCCTAACAAAGAAAACAAGTCGATATATTTACAAAACCTTTTTTATTTTTCTATATAGTCCCCCTCTATTTCAATGCACTTTGCACTTCTAACCTTTTTTTATATGTTTTTTTTTTTTATTTTTTTTATTTTTACTTGTTGGAAAACAAACAGCAATATAATACATGTATAATGATTACGGGAGATATAAAACTAATATGCCTATCTAGTTTTCACTTATAGAACTTATCGTACACATCAATATACAACAATAGACAGAAGACAATAATCGTGACATTAAATATGTTCGAAGAACAATACCAGATAAAAAGAGAAAAAAGCAGAGGTCATACCAAGCTTGATAGGTTAATAACGTGTATTCAAAAAAAAAAGAAGAGTTAATATATTTCTTAAAATGATTTGGCCTCACAGAAAATAAGTCTATATGTTGAGTATAATTTTTGTTAAAGTTAGTAGCCACTCTGTTAAAGAAAAAGTGTTTTCTATAATTTGTGATCGGTGGCGGTTATATATATCCGGCGGAATACGAAACTTATTTCCCGCAGACCTAAAATGCATTTTAAAAAAAATTTCAAACCTTAAATAATAATAAAAAAACCTTTCCTATTTTCATTTGGTAACACCACAAGTAGCACAACGTAAGTTTTCAATTCATAGATCATAAACCACTAAAATCTTGATCTCAAAGCCAGCCTCAGGGGATTCTTAGCGCTTTAAAATAATACAAAATTACTCCTGTATAAGGTCGACCATGACCATTGTTTGAAGCAGTCTTAGTCTGCTTCAAATTAGCACTGAAATCTTTTCTACGTATGTACAGGACAAACGATATGTATGTCAGTTTCAATCGGTGAAATTCAATGGGTCGAACGGTTCTATGATCACTAGTCGCCTGTATGAGCTATTCCTAACATGCCTGTCTCTGTGCTCGGCTGACGTCGG